>CAKXZU010000080.1:600000-1122990 GCA_936014575.1 Bombus lapidarius
CTAATATATTTACGTAACGCGTTGTATGTTACAATAATTCCCCTGTAAACAAATTTTCAACATATATAAGAAAAGGAAAAAGACTATCGTATGAATAAATCTACGATTATTTGTACCGAGACCCTTGATTTCTAGAAATTTCCACTACTGGTGAATGGTACCATAAAAATTTGCGAAGCGTCATGAGTTCATTTTTCAAAAGTCAGACGACTAATTTTAATGGAATTCGCCATTTTAGCTTATGTATAACCGATTTATCGTAACATGTCAAATCGATACGTATGACAGACGAAGATTAAGTACGTAACAGAACAATTACTTTCTAATTTTTGTCTCTAAGTGTTATTTTCCACCAACATATCTAAGATTCAGATAAATTTGAAGCTCGTTAGCATTGTTAAAGCCCGATAGCTTTAAGCAAATGAGCCAATAGGTGGAGAAGTATTTACATAACACCTGATGAGCTTTTCCACCGAAGCTTAAGCTAGTGGCCAGACTATTATATAGGGTATTCTAGTAACTATAGGCAAGCGAGTGATTCTATGTAAAAAAGTAAGTTATTTTCGCGAAAATCCAATTTGAAAATCTATCGATCAATACACCAATTAGTCTAATTCCCGATTGAACAAGAACGAATAATCGAAAGAGAGTTATTCTATATGTGAAAACAAGTTGAAAACGTAGAACCAATCTTTTTCGTTTTTGAGACATCGAATTTAAAAATTCGTTTGAGACTGTCTTTGTATTTTCCATTTTCTCTAATTTTTCCTGAAAACAAGGCCTTGCTGACAAAAATTTTATTTTACTTCTAGTCGCGCGTCGAAAACAAAAATAAGTGGACGTAAACAAGTAGTAATATCAGTAGGTATCAATAAAATTTAATCCAACTAGTACTACTGTTATGTACATGTAGTTCTTTTTATTATATGTATTTATGTATATCATTATAGTACATAGATTATTTAGTAAGTAATTGAAATGAATATTTACGTTTTTGTGTAAACAGATTGTACTTAACGAAACTTCATTAACACTATTCATTAATACTATTTCCACTATTTTTGTCTGCAATTGTATTTTCCTACGTAGAACAATAGTTTGGTGATCGTTTGTTCGAATCCAGTCAAGAACTAGTCAAGTAAACCAACACATTTTTAACAAATTTCTAAATCCGGTTTCCTAAAAAAAGAAACGTAGCGTGAAAAAACGTTATTCTACATATTCACTATTACTTATGACTGGTCTGTACGTGCTAGCTAGTTTACATACCGTCTACAAGTAAATGAACGAAATATTCGTCTAGGAGCCACCAGCGCAGTGAAAGTTTGCTTGAGAAATGAAAATACATCCCGCAGTTGTATGTATATTTTTATGTTGGAGGATGAAATCGCGAGACATGCCTCTCATAGAGAAAATTCAAAATTGTAATTTTCACATGTATACGAGATCGTTTCTTCATCTCAACATCGGATAAAACTTTTTACAGCCTCGTATCTAATTTATTCCGTACCAAACTTACTTAGGTCGACCTTCTGTCAGATTAATTATCGTTAAGCACTTCAAAATGCATTAGCACGAACTTTTCAATTATTCGCCGTTTTAATCGTCGATCGAGTAACGGGGCATAAATATTCAACAGGAACTTGCTAATCTAATATTCGAAGTTTAACAGGAACATTGAGAAAGTGATCGGTTTGATGCAAAACTAAGCACGATGATTAATTATCAATTAACTGTGACGAGGCGAGGTCTCGTCGAAATATCGATAAACGGGGACATGACTCAAACAACGTGTCACCAAGGGCCATGCTGGCGTCATCATGCGCCGATTGACTCATGTGCGTGGGCAAGGTATGCGAAATGCGTACGACGACCGGTGCGGTGCGAGAAACGACGCGAAGCGGCGCTCCCGCGCTTTTCTGGGACACCGATAAATCCGCGTGCGAGCCGATATAAAATGCCGATGTCGCCAATGGTGACAGGGAACAAAGAACAGAGAACGAAAGTGAACTATTATATTTTGAAAGGAGAGCGAAAATACCATTACGATGCAATTAATGTAGTTAATTTTCTGTTAAAATGGGGAAAAATTCAAGACGTTACGCTACTGGAAGAAATCGTAATATTTTTATTTGATTCTAGCTTTCGTTATATATTTTTATATCTACTTGATAGATGTTTGAAAAATATTAATTGTCACAACTATGCAAATTTTTATGCAAATTTTTATGCAAATTTATATTTTTATGAATACAACTGAATCCCAGACGTGACATACAGAGAAATATACTTTGGATATTTTATATGTTTTCGTATAGGTATCATGTACATCCTATGCATTTCAGTATCTTTAAATTTCTCGTAATTTCACAAAAATCTGTAATTTAGTCCTATAACATTAACTATACTCTTGGCCCTTTGTAAAACTAAACGTTTATGTTTAATTAATTCCTACAAAACATATCTTTGAGCCTAATAAGTAGGGGTCATTTAAAAAATATCAAAATCAGGAATCAACGGAAAAGCTTACCATGTTTTTTCTTACGATCTTCAATCAAAATCTTCAATTAAAAAAGAAAGAATATTACATCCAGCTTCTTTTTAAATATTTTTACACACTTATTACATATTAATACCATGTTATAATTAGGTAATTAGAATAAATCATGGTTTTGCAATTAACATATGTCTTGTCAAGAATAAGCAAAGAATATATGTATATTTTTTTATATAATAAAAAATATCTTAATTTTATAAAATAAAAAAAATATATATTTTTAAAACTACGATTCATACTGCATTAATTTGTCACTAATTGTAAGCGTATATTTGCGGTAAATGTCTCGTACATTATATTTGCGGATTACTTCCAAATTTCAGTATTATAATCACGGCGGTCGTGCTCCATTACAGTACTAACGAAATTTAAAACAGTCTCATAATATATTCATAAAAATTGTATATGGAAAATGTTAGAATTTCGAACACTTTCGTCAACACTTTTGTACTTGTATTCTTAAATAATAGTGTATGTAACGCCGGAACGGTAAAGCCACCGTGCCCCGTGCCCCGTGCCTCGTGCCTCGTGCTCTGTTCGGCGACCGGCACGCAAGCCTGGTTGCAGAAACTTAGGCGCCAAAGCGCGTTTCTCTTTTCTCCAAACTACCGACTCGATATTCCACGCATTCTTTCTCAACCCACAGCTCAAACCGCGCGAATATCGAAATTATCTCCCAGTGGAAGCAGTTGGTCTTCTCGCGCTCCAAGTACAAGAGTGAGTCATAAGAGGAATGGGAATTCAATTTTAAGATTGCACATAGTCCGCGGGTTCCGCGCCGATTTATAACGGTGCGGCGACCGTTTTCCGATCGTGGGTGTGAGCAATTCTCCAGTTCATCTAACAATTCCTCAGACTCCCACGCGATTCCGGGGCGACGACGACGACGTGACTTCGGGCGTCGACGTCTGTTCCCTTTGTGTTTGACCAGCGCAGCGTAACCGAGAATCGCGCGCTGACTTTATCTTCGAGGGACACGGCAATTCTCCTCTTGACCCGTGTCGATCAATTAATCTCCCTGTCTCGGCCAATCCGAAAAATGAATCGTGAAATGCGCCAGACCTCGCGCCGCTATTACAGCCTTCGCTTCCAATTAATTCCGCCGCGCATTCTTCGCGTGTATTTCGATATTGAAAGACGGATAGTGGGATGGTATTTTTTGTGACCATTCGTGAATTAAGAAGTTGAAGCGGTGCATGAACAATGGTAAAACATAAGTCTTGCCTCTGAGTAGGTATGCAATGTTATGATACGCGTGTGATATCGATTAAGATGAGAGATGCAAATTAAAAATCATGAAATTTTGAAAATATGATTTAAGATAATCGATGTAGAGTACAATTCATCGCCCTAGTTCTTAACTGTTCTAATTTGAATTTTCAAAAGAATATAATTAACCAATTCACATATGTCTCATTGATATACAGTATAAAGTATAAACAATACAAATTCAAGATAATATGATGGGAATTCTATTTAGAAAGTAACAAATATTCAGTTCTTCCGTGTCCTAACTTCACACGATAATATTAAACTTCATAAATTTTAAACTCAGTTTTCTCAGTTTACGAACTAGTGGAGATAGAACAGTTAAGAATTAGAGCGACGATATACTGTCGCGCTCATTAGTGTGTGAATACTTTGACTTATATCAACGGTACGTGAAAATTAATAAAATATATGAATAAATGGCAAATTAATAATCGAGCGGAATATTTACCATTTTCTGGTAGAATCGACAGATATATACATATCATATAAAATATTAATTGTTTATTTAAAATCTTATCGATCGTATGTATATTATAGGTAATCGAATGCACGATTCCTCCACGAATGTTCTTAATCGATTTTAGATATTAACGCTAGAATTAGTTAGGATAGTTCATCTATCAGTTTGGAAGTACCTTCTCTTTTCTCCATACGTTGATAACTAAACGAACGGAAAATAACGAGCTCGTTGAATGATAAAACTGCATCATGTCTGACAATTACATATATCAATGTTCATTTGCATATTAACATTTACAGATAAATTATATCGTGTTATAATAGCCTATATATCAGCCCTAATAAAATATAAAATCATCTTGAGTCTTCCTATTTGTACTCTTGCAACTACCTTATACTGTGTTAAAGAAAGCAAGTGTTCGAATATTTTCATATTTAAAATTTGGCGATACAGAAATAACTTTCATAACTTGTACAATTTTATGATATTGTCCTGAAGTATATTAGAGTCGAGTGAATATGGTAGACATTTAGTTCGAATATTTCGGAACACAGTTTTTCACAGAACTAGTGTCTCTGACAAAATAAAACTTAATGATCGGAGAAAAGAAAACAGTAAAAAGAGCTACAAAATTATTTCTACATGCGATTCGCCGATTACTTTTCTTAAAAAGGAAGAAACCACCTGCAATATCTCTACTTGATTACATATCGAGCTAATGCAACTCGCAACCGTATAACTTTCCCTCTTGGAAAACTCAACTTTCCCACGGCTTAAAATTGACAACAAAGTTACAGCTACTTAAATTCTGATCATAAATCGTAATCTGATCGCAAAATGAAATTACGTAGAGGTGAGAAGACTCTAAAAATAGAATCTTATAGCGAACAAAAGTTCAGAGTAAATCTTTCAAACAAAAAGAAAAACAATAAAGAATTTATAAGAAATTATAATATACAGGGCTAAAAGATATACATACATAACCATCATTGAGATTTTTACGAATAAAAGTAAATATGGTTTTGACTAATGAAAATGAGATTTTCTACATTCCAAGATAGAATTCTATTACGTATGTATAATGACGTACAGAGAAAAGTTTAAAATCGATACATATTTGTTTTTCTTGTCAATTATAAATAAACTGCAGATTTTTTATACAAAATCATATTTTTATAAACACAATAAAAAAAATTGAACTTAAGCAGAAATTTATTTCATCCACTAAATATCGTAAAAAGTATTCTATTTTGAATACCTTATATACTGTGCATTTATGCACTTTTACATTTCCCATAAATACATAAAAATCCACAGTGTAACAACAATTCAGTTTTGTAAAATTGCAGAAATTTTTCCCATTTTACTCTTTAAACTTTCTTTTCGTCGCTACTGTTAATTTCTAATTATTATACCGGTACAAGGAAAAGCAGCAGACTCATAAAATAAATGGATAAAACTAACCTTATCCGTAATCAACCTTGAAGATACTAATTTTTATCGAAATAACGATCATCTAAAGTTCCAATTATAATTTTTCGTTGGCAACCATTAATCTCCCCAATGCACAATTTCTTGACTTTGCAAATGCCAGGTAATTGAAAAAATCATGTAACCAGAAGGAAGTACAACCTTTCACAGGCTCCGATATCTCCTGAAACGTTCAAGTGAAACGAATACAAACTCCATCCTCGACAAGTACAGACAACACGCGCGGAACGTCAAGCTGCGAATACACGAGGCGAACAAACACACGTAAGAAACGTTCATCTGGAGGACCAGCCAAGAACGTAAACCATATTCCACGGCAACAGGAAGAAGACCACCAGGAATCGTTGGACTTGGTAATTGCATAACTCTGGAGGTCGCGTCAGTAACAAGCGGCTCGTTTCTCAGATCTTTACGATCATAAGGTTAATCAGAAATGACTAGCATTCTCAAACACTGGTTCCTTATCCGACTATATATACCGATGATTTATTGCACAAATATAGTACGCCTACTTTTAGCGTTTCTGAGAAAAACAGATTTAAAAATTCACTAGTACTTAGTAATTAAATAAATATCCTTTGCGCTGTATTTTTCTTCATCGGTGATATTATAAAATTGCTCGCAAATTGCGTATATTCGTTTTACCGACATACAATTACAAAGGTGGATCATGGTTTCTGAAAATATCGTTATATTACATATAAAGTATATACTACAATATATAAACTACATACAATAAACAAAGATATTATTTTCGACAAATTTATCAAGTGGATATAATTATGATTTTTATACAGCATAAAGAAATAGTCGAGAACTATTTGTCGTATATAGAAGCTCAAATTTCATAAAAAGTAAACGCGCAATATTTGTGCGACAAGTCATCGATATATTCCATGATCTACGATACATACACTGGCTCGTGAAAGCGTTCAAACACGTAGGAAACATTTATGTATTGGGTTGGGTGACATTGGGTGGTAATGACAAAATTCGCAATCGCTTAGTTGCCAACCCAATACATATTGTGCATATATGTCATATAAGACATTTTGGAATCTCGTTAACGCTGTAACGGGACACGGGTGTCATCGTTATATTGCTCGAATTTGAAAGCAATTTGTAAATGTATTTGGAAGCTACAAGATACTTACTGTAAATATATATTCAGCAAGAAATGAATATACAGCACAAATAGCAATTTCAAGGATTGTATTACTCTCAATTAAGTGTTAAATATGTCTCTACCCAATATTGAGGTTTATTAATATAATGAATAATTGACTTTAAGTACTTTAGTAATTTCTGTGAAATATATATTTGTGCTAAATATTTTGTAATTTCTGTATACATACATATATAATACATATCATTGTTACCTCTTTCCTTTTAACCTTTTCCATATTTCGTTTTCTCCATTTTATACGATGTTGCAGAATTGTACGCGTATCCGCGGCACCTGTCTTTTCGGAAAGACTCATCGATAAATCACGATTTCCTCGGGTCTGAGTCAAATTCGGACGAAAGCAAAAATAAGATAATAGCGTGCAAGGAGGGATACCTTGATTTTTTGATGTTTTATGGGAGAAGGAGAATGTTAAAAATTAGCATTTAAAATAAATCATCTTTAAATTGAATTCGTAATTAATCGAACGCAACTTTCGAGGTCATATGATAAATCGAGAAATGTCACCTGTCTGACGAGAAGAAATTTACTTATTCGATAGTTCATGAATAAAATATTTCTATGAAATGAAAAAAAGTGTCACGAGATGATAGATAATGATGATAGCATTGTAATAGCAGATGGTAATTACTAAAATGAAAATTTTGACCATGAATTTTGAATAAACAAAGATATTATTTAATTCGCTATAGAGAAGATGCATGTGTCAAGGTCGACACGTGAAGTGTCTATCCATTTCTAAGAATATCGTATTACAGATAGCCAGAACCATAAATATGTCATCAGGATTTATACTCGATAGCGGCTTGAACAGTGGTACTACCGCGGTTCTAATTGTAACCGAAAGAGTCGCGGATGTTATAATTTCGGGGTGCCGACAATCGACAAGGGACTCGTCGTCCTTTGTTTTCTGCCGCCGAGGATCGCGTGTACTCTGCATAGGGCCGTCAGGGCCGATGTCTCGGCGGCATGGTGCCCCGTGGAAAACGATAAGGATTTTCTCGAAAAATCTGACCACGAAGTGGGCAGGTCGACGAACCCTCTGGTAAGAAGACTGACAATGAATGAAAAACTTCAGTACTTATCCGAGAACTTTAAACTTTCGCGAGATCGAGATCGCCGAAGATCGAGATACGTATTATCTAAAACACTGACAAAACAAAAGATCAAAGAATCAATTAATCCGCGCTATTTCAACTTTCCTATAATTAAACATCCTAATGGAACTTTCAACTTTGTTTTAAAACTCCGCTGAAACTATCAATCTCCCCGTGTCTCAAAGAACACGGTAAATAATTAATACCACTCAACGCTAATTCCATTACACTTTCTATTAAACTTACAGTTTCTAACGAATAAATCACCAACTTCCACTCGGAAGTCGACTGTTCAACTCGATCTGTATATATATTTATATACCGAGTGTCTCACGTAATTGAGGCAATCTATAACTCTGAAACAGTAAAAAGTAGAAATGAATTTCATTAGACAAAAATTAAATGGTTTTGAATGATGAACGATCTGGTGTATTTGTTCGCTCTGAAAGTGGTCATGTCTGAAGGATTTTAAAGTCACCTATACTTGTTTAAATGGAACTATAAATTTTTCTATACGTTAGCCGATACATTTCTTGCTTCTTTATAAAAGAGTATTTGGGTAATTTGTACGTCTAAAAATGATTAGTCTTCAAAAATTTCAATTTTAAATATTTCAATTTCGTCAAATTTACCGTGCGAAAGACAAGGAAAACCTAAACGCAATACTGCGTATTTTTTCCTTAACTATCATATGCATAATTTTACAGAATTAAAATTAAAATATCTTTTAAACTAATCAATTTTCTACCAGAAAGCCTTAACACGTTGACCATCACGGTGGCCATCGGTGGGCCACGTATTACTAAATTTTTTAGAATGATCGAAATGAGATGAAATAGAAAATTTTCGACAATGTGAATGATGTAGATAACATTTCAGGAAAAAGTTCTCAGATACGATAGAACACAATATTTTGCAAAAATTGAATGTATCGTGTAAGAGTAGCATATTTCAGTTTATCACTTCCAAAATATCGGCAAAATATATGAAATTCGTGTGGTCAACGTATTGATATTTTTTATAGAGAATACAAAGATAATGCACATCGATTGATGTATGAAACACTGTATAGTTCTGTTTGAAAAATACAGATGATCTTAAGATATGAAAAACTGGACCACCTACAGTAGATGATACATCGTATGACACTGCTTAAATTTGTCGAATAAAATTCCTTTATATCTTAGACCATTTCAGGGTGATAGCTTGCCCCGGTTGCGTGAGACACCCTGTATGTCTCGAGATTTAATCGTTTTTCTTGCTTTTGTCGCGCGACACGCGCGAAGAATCGCAGCTGCGCCTGCGCACACGCTTGCAAATAGTTTCTCTGTATAATTAATTCGCGCGATCTTTATTCCTACACAGAGAATTAATAGCTAGCAGCTGGACTGTGACCACATTTTACGCGTGTCTCGATAATTTCGCGGAATCCAGAGCGTAGCTATAAATCC
Organism: Bombus lapidarius; assembly: GCA_936014575.1. Lineage (NCBI taxonomy): Eukaryota > Metazoa > Arthropoda > Insecta > Hymenoptera > Apidae > Bombus > Bombus lapidarius. Next base: position 609,515 of record CAKXZU010000080.1, read on the forward strand.
AAGCGATCTAAATGAAGTTCGTTCATGGGAAACCAGTTCGTGCAAGGCCAGAGACGCGAGCATGATTTGTCATAGTGTTTCACCGTCTTGATTGTACCGCAGCCACGCAATTATTCGGTGCTTACGACTAATTTAGATGATTAAGACGACATAAACGGCGCAGCCCCTGCTCCAAAATAATTCTCGTATTTGCATTCTCTTTTTTTCTTGGAATTCTGCTTCCTCTTCCTTCTGCTTTCTTCCGACTTTTTGTTCTATCGTATCGTTGTCGAGTCTCGTGCGTCATGGCGTCTTATAATTATTCCATTACGAGAGCAGATTTATGTCGCGTCGCGCGAAATTTCTACCCTGCTCCAACGACTTCCGCCTCGCGAAACCGTGAGAAACGCGCCTCGCTGTTCCGCGAAAGTTGATGAGCGCTTCGACTCGCGGCTCTTGTCATCTCGTGTGCGTAACCACGGAAGTTAATTAAAGCGGCGTTTACATTAGGAAACTACAGTTATCAGTATCAACCAAGTATCAAGCAAGTTGAAACAGAGTTTTGGCTTTCAATCGTTGAGCCAGAAATAACCCATTCGTCTGATTTTAGTTCAACGACCTATTCGTTTCAACCGTAGTCGCCTAATATAAACGCAGATTTACAAAAGTAATTGATTCTCAATGGAACTTGAAAATTTGAATAAAATTTTATTATAATTTCCATATCGCAGTTATCGGTATAAATGTACTTAGAAATTAGGACAAGCTTTTACCAAATTCAAGCTTTTGCTAAACAGGGAAATTAGCATTATATAAGTGCATTATAATACTACAAAGAAATACTACAAAGTATTTGAACATTCGATTCTTCGTTACATTAATAAGTCACAATATGTAAGTGGGTCCATCCTTAGGAGTAACTGTACGTTTAAGACTACAATTCATGTTATATATGTATGTGCATACCTATTAATTTTTCACCAAGTACACGTTTGCAATATATGTAACGATCTTCTAACTTCGAATTCGTTGCAAATTTTACTATTATAATCATGATATTCGTGTCCCGTTACAGTGCTAACGACACTTCAAAAAATTTCATAATGTAGATAATATATTCATCGAATAAATTTTTTGGTAAGTATTCCAGTACTTTCGTCAGCCACTGTATTTACCGCAGGTTAAAAGACTCGCTTATGGTTAGTAATTAACACGTTCGGGCCCGATTTTCACTTCCTACGTGCTGTATGCTGGAAAAATAATTTTCATACAATACCTGTCTATATATCGTGAAATTTATTTATTTAACACGAATTATTAAGAAATACTTTTTCATAATTCCCGGATATGCAGTTCGCGTGTAACATTCCAATCTATACCATACTCAATGTAAAAATAGGATGCCGACCCGAGCGAGCGTCATACGCGTTGAACATGTTAACAAATGGCAAATAAACGTAGATATATTTAAAAAAAAACCAATAATAAAAATCTTTTCGAACGACCCTCGTAAACTAACATCTGCCTTCCTTAAAGTCGGCACCAAACTGAAACCACCCTCGCCTTATAAAAGAACTCCGAAGGGAATCCGATAAGGAGTCGAATGGTAACTGCTCCATTTACCAAGGCGGCCTACCTGCCAGGCGAAGATTTACAATATCGATCGCCGACGCGGCGCTAGGATAACCGAAACAATGTGGCCACGATTCGATTACGATTCCGCGGTTCATCTCTCATTGCCGCCTACGGGGTTCCGTATCGAGGGAGCAGCCTGAAATTGCCAGCTGCGCCCCGCCAGATTTATAAAGGACCGGTCCCGGACCCGTGGCCAGCCGCGATCCGATCTTGTCGATCTTCTCTCCGGAGCTCGTTCGTGCGAGTGTGTGTCAATCGAGTTGCCGCGCGACTAGCACCGTTCTCGAGTCGAGAACGAGCTCTGGCCCGCTTCCCATGAAGCCACTGTCGGCGGCAATCTGCGAAAGAAGTCGCCTCTCTCATTGGTATTCCGAACCGATCTCTCCTTCTCTTTCTCTCCTATTCTCCGTCTCCGGTTTTGTTAACCTGGGATGGAGCGCTCTATTTTACGAGCAACTCTGTCTGTATGATGCGGACAAATTGGTCAGACGGCGCGAAAATATTTCACCTGTTTCTCCGTTTCTTCCACCGGGGCTCATTGGACGGTTATGACAACGGAATTTCGGTCGGCCGGCTCTCAGTTCCGAAGAATCCGTTTGTAGCACGGTGCGTGAATTTAATTACGGGTTTATTGTGGTCTTCTTCGATGGACAGATTGGAATGTTACTCGAAGTTGTTAGTTCTGTTACGAGTATTGAATTTTCCATGCAAAAGCAGCTTTAAATAAGCGTAAAATTAAAGCGAAAAATCACGAATATCGATACTTCTTTATCTTTCTCAAACTTGTTTAGATAGAAATTTTAGAAAAATATATGATTCGATCGAAAACGACCCAAAGAGCGCAAGGTGACGTACAATTTTTTTCGATCTAACGAGTCAAAAATGTACAATTTGTTTCAGCGGAATTGTTCCTTGGTTACGTGGTAGTATATTTATTTTTAACTATGATGCTATCTTCTGTATCTGTCTGTTTTTAATGCAATAATATGCACAGCAGAAGGAAACGCAAAAAAGCTATTTCTCTTTTAAATACGATTATTAGTACAAAGGATGTGTTAAAAATGATTGGTTTGTTGCGCCCGTATCTCACACAGGCTTGTGCATTTTGTATGGTTAGCCGTGCCCCTATGTCACACGGATATGAAGGTTAAAGGAGTTACATACTCAAGATCTCATTATGAGTTAGGAAAGTGTATAGATTAAACGAGAAAGATTCGTTTGAGCTAGTTTCTGCAAATATAAATGTTACAAATGTATTTATAATGGAGCCAGTGTATGAGTTGAGAGATTTGCACAATCGTTTTTTTCTCTGTTCAATTGTAATTTGATGAAATTAAGATTAATGTAACAAGTATGTACAAATACACAATACAAATACGCTTGGAAGCATAGACAATATTTGATACATTAGATTGATTAAATATCTCTAATTAGCCGGTCGATGACTACCTTAGCATGATTTTAGAAATTAATTTCAATCTAAAGCGATTACAATGCAGGATATTAGTTTTATTTACCCTCATTACACAACCAACCTCAATCACGATCATACAAACCAGTTATATCTGAAAATAGTAAAAAAAGAACCAGTGCACCTCTTCGTGCACTTCCTAGTAAATAATTTTTCCAATTTCACCTTTTAAAAACAATGATTGCCTACAAATCGATTATTGAACAGCTACGAGCCAATTAAAACAAGGGTAATAACAGCCTTCCACTATTCAATCATCCTCTGATCTCACAAATTACAATGCAATCCAGTAATCGTGAAACCGATCCCTCGTATCTAGATCGAGATACTCTTCCTCATACCGCGAGCAAACATTACCGTTAAAAACACCATCACAGAAATTCTACTTGCTGGAACAAAGAAAAAGTTGCACCTGTTCGTCTATTTCTCCCTATCGGTAGAACAATAACTTGAACGAACGTCGAAGGCTCGCGATTCTGTGTTCGTACAGTCTCGTTCATAAGTATTACAGTATCTCCTCCTATATAAAATATAACCAATTGGTTTATATTATCAGGAAAACGATTACTCAAATATGATTTTCGATTTATGCAAGATAACGATGCAAGAACTTGTAACAGCTATTTTTATGAGTTACAAAAGGAACGACATAATGTATTAAAAATCATATCGGTCTCCACAATCCCGTAATTTAAATCTCACTGAAGAGAGTATTGTATGAAACAAATGAAAACACAGAGAAGTTTACCTAAAATGTGAATCGACATTTGGAATTAATTAAGACTAAATACGATAGAAAAATAATTAATACGATTGACGGAATTGCTGATGCCAAAAAGAGGAGATGTATGAAGAAAAGGAAAAACGAGGAATGTCCATTTTTTGTCATTTTCTGTGTGATAATTGGGACTGCGAAACTATTAAACCATAATGATTATAATATAATATGTTAATTAAAAACAAGGAATGTCTACTCTGTACTGGAATAAAACTAGGATAAAAATAATTAATATTCTATTAATCACTTTTTGTTACGATATCTACGTAAGATATACATTTCATTTTATGAAAAATACAGTTAAATTCATCGAATGTTGGTCATTTTCCAGTGAACTAATATACTAAAACATAATTTTCTCAACAAATAAAGATATTTTGTTCCCCATACTCTCGTATAAAGATGTTAATTTTTATTAGAGCGTTGAATATATAGATTCATTATAAATTCATTTATAAAATAATTAATACCGAGTTCCAATTCGTTCCAATATTTGTGCACGAGGGTGTACATCAGCCTGTTACGACATAGCGATCGTCGAAATGGGAAGTTGTTAAAGCAGCTCAACCGAAGGTAATTAAAACTCTTAATTATCGGTCGACTCGCGTACAACTCTATCGTCAAGTCGCGTTTCTACGACATTCTCGAGAATCGTAACGAGGCGAACGACAAAAGAAAGGGCGGCACAACAGACAGAACGAACCAACCGATAGGGGAGAGAGAAAAAGAAGGAAAGAGAGAAGAAAAAAGAAGAACGGAGGAAAAATGAACAGAAGAAACGAGTCGATAAGCAGAAACGCTGCTGATGCTGCCGATGAAGTGGTGGCCGGCCTAATTGGCTTCCGTTGCTCTGTCCATGGACCACCGCTTTTCCCATAAATTAACTTTACGCGACGCTTTAATTAAAGCACCGTGGGTCGCGACCCACGCATATTTCAATGGAAAAACGAGGGACCTCTGCACACCGGGATCGCATACCGTCCATATTGCTGTTCTGTTTATTACGAATTCTAAACCGTGCCTCCACTCATACGAGCGATTCTTTATGGTTCTATGTCAGACATTTAATAATATAATTCCCTGGATGTGGACAGAAGGTTTAGTTGGTCGTTTTTAAGGGAAGGGGGAAGGGGAGCGATAAAATTATTTTGAGATTCTGGTGCCTGGGTCTGTGGTGAATAGACACGTTATGGCGAAGGGCGCAGTTGAAAGTTTTGGGAACAATAAAGTACAAGTTAGATACTTTTCAAGTATATAGGGTGATCCACGCAATTGGAACAAGCTATAGCTTTGAAATAGTAGAAGATAAAAAAGAATTTCATTGAGCTAGATTGGAAGTTCACTACTGTCCATAAGATATATGTACCTTATTTCATGTCGATAAAAATATTCCTTTGATTAGTGAAAAGTTTAATAAATTCACATACCAACAACAATATAAAAAACTATTTTTCTACATGATAAAACCGAAAAAATTAAATATTTGGATTACCAAAAAGAAAAAGAAAATTCCTTTTATCGTCGATGAATTAACGACCGACAAAAGTCTTTCCTTGAAAATTTCCATATCAATGAGTATACAGGATACGTTGAGAGAACTTTTCCTGTTCAAACGTTGGAACGAGTTAACACTGAACGGATGATAAGTTTATCTTCGTTGCCGCCACGGCGTAAATTGAGAATTTTTCGAGGAGATCGTCGCTGGTTAGACGAACGTGTCAGCTGGTGCTCGCGAAAAAAGACTTCCTCCACGGAAGGTTCTACATCGTGTATAGAATTCCTTGTCGTATACCAAATTAACTTGGACGAGCTACTTTCGGTTTACCCTGTATCGAGTTCCACGCTACCGGTATACACTCGAGGCCATTCGATCTCCCCCAGAGTTTCAGCAATCTGGCCACCTGTCATCAGCACACGTCTACTCCGTCGACGCACTCTCATGAGAAAACGTCAACATCGAAGAAACAAATTGGAATGATTGTTAGCGACGTAACGTGAAAATTTCACGCGCTGTGGTGTAGGATAATTTGGATTTAGTAGTGATTTAGATGGAAGATTGGAAAAATAGATTTTAACAAACAGAAACAAACAAACAGAATGTTTGTTAGATGACATAGTCGAGATCCTTCGGGTTTCGATCGTGTTTATAACCCTGCAGCGTTTCCCGAATTTTTGTATACAAATCTCATTATTGTTTTAACAAGTTAAGACAATATTATATAACAAGGGTTCTTTCATATTTTCTATACACTTAAGAAACTTCGTCGTCCTAACCCTTAACTGTTCTAATTTCACTTTTCGAAAAAAATGTTATCAATCAACCCGCATATGTCTCATTGGTATAAATAATACAAATTCATCATGAGAATTCTACTTTCAAAAAACAACAAATATTCAGTTCTTTCGAGTCCTAATTAGTTGACTCCTGATTCAACGTATTAAACAAGCCACCCCAGCTGGTCGCATTCACAAGTGGTTGGACTCGGTTTTATCCAGTGAAAATCAGGCGCACCCGCGCACAGCGTGCATCAACGACGAGATAAAAGTAGAAGAAGCGAGACAGAAGGCGCGCTACGGGGCTTGCAAAGGGTCGAAGAAGGACGCGACGACGCGTACCGGACGTAAACGAACGTAGATCGAGGAAAGATGGAGAAAACAGAGGGGTAAAGGAAGAGGTAGCTCAACTACCGTCCGCTACCGACGATAGCGGGCCAACATGGGGCCCAATTAAGGGAGCTACTCGGGGCTCTATCTATTCAGAGGAGCAACTACGAGACTCGTGGAGCAGACTCGAAAATGTCAACCGGACGGACGTGTCGCTATATAGATCGTTAAAATACCGCTTGTTGACCGTGCCACTGCCGAAAACTAGAGACCATTCTAACGTCGCTCGGTATCTTGTTTTCTCGAGCGATGCCTCTCCCTCGTCTCTTCTTTTCCATTACAGAGTCGCCGTGTCTTTGTCGTTTAGATGTTGGCGATAAGAAAATTAATTTTCCGACACTCCACCGTTTCCAAACCCAACTCATGTACGTCGTACATGAAATGCTGGGACATAGATGCGTCAGATCACGTAACGAGCAACGTGAACTTTGAAGTTAAACGACAACGAAGCAAGGAGTTGGTGAAATTGTGATGTGGAATTCTGAGTTAGCGATGCAGGAAGAAGTTTGTTAAAACAAAATAATTGGGATTTTTGGAACGAGTACTATAGGTATTTTTAAAAAAAGATTTCAAATATTCTCCAAGAGGAAATTATTTTTCGTCTGCAAGAAGAAGTCACGCGAGATTTACAAGCAAGAATAATTCGAGAGTTGTAAGAAACTAAAATAGGAATAATCGCATCGCCAGACCATTGTCGTATTTTATTTTACGCTATATTCCACGAATAAAATCTTACAATTTAAAGTTAAAGGGAATCTGCAACTCAACCGCTCATTCCTCCTTTATTTTACTTTAAATCGCTACTTCTCATCGAGTAAACTGACGAACCCCACCAACCAAAATCTCCATCGAATTCATTAAAACGCTCTGAAAAAATCAACACTCCGAAATGGTACCCAGGATAAAGTATCCTCCACCAGGCCAATCCGGACCACGTCCCGAAAGTTCCCAAGATCTTCGAAACCGCGGTTATTTATTATGCAAAGCGCGGCCAGTTCGGAGCCGGCTCTCGGTCAGTCGTGCTCCTCTCAAATTGAAATTCTGGATAGTCCTTCCGCGGAACCTTTACGGTACGGGGAACTATTAGAGGGTAATGAGTTTCTCCGGAGCTATCCTATCTCTATGCTGTATGGTAGCACGGTAGTGGCTCCGCTTATCTTAGTTGAGATCCAGTTCAGCCACTCCTTTCTCTAGTATCCTCCAGGCGTCTTTTGATCCCATCCGAGAACTCCATGGCCACGTAGAACCCGTACGTTCTGTCCCAACAATTTAAAGCGGCCATTTCTAAGCGTGTTCGCCTCTCTAGGAAAGGCCGAATATCATGTATTTTCGGCGACGATAAATTCCACGCTGCTTTTTCTATCGGCTCTACGCGCGCCGACGTTCCATCGCTTTTGCATTAAGAACGATAATCCCATCGGTAGACGTGTTCCTCCCCCCGTTTCAATATCTCGAATAGCTTTTTCGTGTTACTTACAGCGGACCTGGCGTTGACTTACTAATTTCGTGGCATTCCAATCGCTCGAAGATTCCTGATAAAGCGATACTTTCCGGATACGTGGCGTGCTTTATTCGCTCTCCCTTTTGTCCTTTTTCTCCAATAGCAAAGTTGCATTTCGGCGCATCACGATTAGTTTGCAGAGGTTTTCAGAGAGGATGGTATTTCTTGAAAATTGGTGATTTGTTTTTAATAACTTTGTTTGGAATTTGCGGTTCGTGAACAAGAGCTTGTCTTTTGCAGGGATCTCAGATATGTAGTTTGTGACACTTGTGGAATAACCTGTCTATTAATCGATCGACTCTTTTACTTTGCTGTTATTTCTTGATTTTGTGTGTACATACAAACTACGAATTCATTTACATCATTTACAACTTCCGCTTCTCTGTCATTGTCGCGTGTTCTTTTTCGAAATTATCTCAAACTACAATATACCAAACTAAACAATAATCAAAACACTCCTCCCACGCCAATAAAAATGAAAACAACCAGTTTTTAATTTCAAACCATCTTAAACTGTTTAAATATAAATTCATTCCACAGCACATCAACTTTCTGAAAAAAAAAACAATCCAAAACAATACAAAATATAAGGGATCATTCACGAAACATTCTAACACAACCTTCCAGCTTGAACCGATTGTCAAAACGCCAACAAGTCGACGTCGCTCATCTCCTTCAAACTCTTACAAACGGACTCAAACCGATCGTTGTGATAGAAGTGCGTGTCTAAACCAATTGGCATCGTACGAAGATCGGCGTGTGCTGTTCCATCGAGTTAAGTCGTATCTTGTATGCTACAGGTGGGCCAGGTTGGGCTCATGCACGGGACCAGGATTAATATTTCGAGCACGCTCGCGCAAATACAATGACTCGAGCAAAAAGGCCCAGGTGAGGCCTTCCTGGCAGCGATTGCCGACAAACCAACGGGCACACGAAGCAGGCAGAGGGGCGAGAAGAGGCAAGAAGGCTCGCAGAGAACGCGGCGTGCAAGATTGTACCAGTTTTTCGATCGGCTATTGATACCATTGAAACGGTCCCTCCTCTTTCCCCTGTATATGCATGAGCTTGCGAATTTCTTTGCTGGCAGCACGCCCTTCGTGCCCGTAAAACGAATCACCGTCTACGCGCGGCTTTATGCGCGTTTTTCGACGATTCCACGTCAAGCTGTCCCGGCAGGATGCCACCACAGAAAAAAGATACAAAGGTACGGCGGAGAGTATAGATATCATCGATCGGTTCTTACGCGGTGAAATTTAAACCTCGACTGCGATATATTCGACTTTAAACGTTTGGCCGCTTCGTTTTTCATTCCTTTTTTCCCTTGATTTCGTGGATTCTCCTTTACGGGAGGAGGTGTTTACACATAGAAAATATGGTATGGCAGCGTAATTGAAGGGATGATTAAAAGAATGTTCTGGACATTGTGGGGTTTTCATTCAGGAATATCGTGTGCGATGAATATATGTGTGCTTGATAGTCCATGGACTTGTGATTTGGTCTTACAAATCAATTTAATGAAACGATATAATCTTGTTCAACAGTCTTATGTGCTTCAGAGAAAGTAGATGTAGTTCATTCTACGATATATAAGTTTGAGACGTATTTGAAGAAGTATAAAAACGTAGCCAACAAAAATTAGATAGAAAACATAAAGCCAGATATCCACAAAATCATACTACCTATCGATCTACACAAATGTCTAATTAATCCTACTAATGGGCTAAGGATTTCTATGCATGTATAGGAAATTTGAAAGTGCAAAATCGAGCAGAGTGCACGTAATATCAAAAATATATAAAATATCAAATAATATAATTTTAACCTTATTCTCAAAAATATAAATTTCCATACAAATCCGCATACTGGCTATTAACCAAGCAGAAACCGGTCGAGAAGATTAATCTGCATAAACAAAAATCAGTCCACAAGTTAGCCAAAATCTTCAGATAACGGCTGTTCAAACCACCCAAAAAGAGTTTCGAATGCTTTATCCGAGTCGAATAAACGTATCAAAGGCTTGTTAGCCGTTGGAAGTGGTCTCACGCGATGCTCAAGGTCCAACGATTCATCCAAGCAGCCAAGACTCGCTCGTTTCTCCGTAGAATGAAGGTTTATCTACTGATAACAGAGGAGAATAAATTTTTAATGTTCGATACAGCCAGAAGCCAATTATCATGACTGCTCGCGAACGTAGGTTGGCCTTGTGTTCTTCCGATCGCCTTCGTGGTTCGTCCAGCACGAGGCTCGAATCTTGTGAATCGTTTGTGTTCCCAAAACGGGGCGAACAGCTGGCTCGTTCAACACCTTCGCGGTCTCATTAACGCCATCGGTGTTAATTATGTTCCCGAGAAACGGCCTAATTGCCGACAAACCTTCGACGGCGCGAGGCGGTTGCGACGCAAGTTTCCAAGCTGTTCGAAAGGATTCTTCACGGTGGAGCACCGTTGACTCTAAACGAGATCGTTGGACGTGTTTACGTGCTAAGCAGCCTAATAGAAGCGATCCAGAAACTGGTTACAGATGAGATTTCGGGGAAATGATGGGCCGGGAGACGTGCGTCCCACGGTTGATGAGCCGACAGAGATCTTCGAACAATGAAATCAAGCAGTGTAGAGGAGACAGAGACTTAGGATAGAGTAGAGAATAATTTTAAGAATAATCTTTTTTTTTAGAAAGTTTTTTCTCTAACAATCGTTTGAAAAATGACGAAAGACATTCTTCGTTTGTGTTTCGTTAAAAATGCGGGTCACTTGATTTTGTTAAAGCGTAACGATTTGTGTGGGTAAAATTTAAAGAAATATTCCTGATTGACTTTCTTGATTTTTATATAGAAAAAGAACAAATTTCTATGTAAGAAATAATTCTATGGATATATTCGAAGGACCAAGCGTTGGATGAATATTTTATCTCTACGTAGAAAAAAAAGATAAAGAAAGCGAAGTATTGATTCAAGTGGTAAAATATAAACAAATTGCGTATAGGAAGAAAAGTAATGACTTCGGAAGAGTTAAAAATTTCTATACAGAAATAATTCTGCGAACGTATTCGAACATTTTATTTCTATCTTTGTGTTTTATTTGACGAGAATAATATAACGAATTGAATACGATAGACTGTCATCTAAGATATGATCTGGAGCAATTTGTAACGCAAGCACATTAAATTTTATTGCTGACGTGACTGGCGTTAAATAAACAACGAATCGCTTCGGTGAACGAAATCTTCTCCTCGACGAGCGGGACAAATACCGATCTGTATCGATACAAAAAACTCATTTCAGTTGTACAATCGATTTCTATCGACGATTTGACGTGCGCCACGTGCATCATATTTCGCGGAGCAACCTCGATGAATTAAAGATACAGCGCAGGTGTCGATGGAATCTTTCTTCAACCTTCGCTCGAGACAAGAACCTTGATTTGTCGATCGTACTGTAGCTTGTACTTTTATCAAAACGTACAAAAAGAAATGAGATTCATGTGTTATTCATTGGTAAGTTTCCTTCGAATCAGAAAGAAAAATCGTATGCGTTGAATGATCGATAACAATCTTATAGAACTACAATTTTTTAATATACAATTACAATTTTTCTAATTTATCAAAATTTGTTTTAAATTTCAGACATATTCCTCTCTTAACTTTTCTTCCCATGTATTTCAATTTTTCAAATTTCAAATATTAAAATAAACAGACTACCTAAAATGCCAAGTATAAAAGGGTATATACAATGACTTACAGAAGTACTCCAAAACTTTTAGAAACGTTTCGTATCCAGATATTATCAAAAACATGTTGAAATTTCATAAGCACTGTAACGAGACACGGCTATCGCAGTGTAAGTATATCAGTAAAATTTGAAAGGATCTAAAAATGTATATACAAGTTACGAGATACTTATTGCAGTATACACTTCGCAGAACACCAAAGTGTTTGAATTTTAAACAGTCAATTATTCACTATATTAATATATATATATATTTATATATTAAATATAATTAATGTTAATAATAATAAAAATAATATATATACACAATATAATAATATTTTATTTTATTAATGTACATTATAATAACATCAATGTATAATAATATATATAATAAGCACAATATTTAGCGAGGCCACGTTTATTACTAATTGGATATTTAGACTATTCTTGATGTATGCTAATTCTTCACCAAGTGTACCTGCTTATGTTTCCAATAAATGTCTTGTAACTTCTATATACATTTCTCGATTGCTTTCGTTAATATTCTAATAGAACATTACTATTATAATTACGATAATCGTGTTTCATTATAGAGCTAACGAAATTTTAAAAGATTTCGTCATAACGCGTGAAAAATTTTGTGACAAACATTCAAGTGATTTCGTAAGCCAGAGTATATCATAATATTATTAGTATTGGGTTATCGGATGAGTCTTGAATCTTTTCTAGTACGAATTATAAACTTTATTACACCTTATAATAATACGTTTAAACCAAATACATACTATTCTGTTCAATAATCTTCTGCCATCTATTATGCCATCCGTGTGGAATTTTTGTTTTTTCTACGGAAAACCATGATCTTAGAAAGGTTTATGGCTTATCTGGTAACCCAATACAAGCATTTTTATCAGACAGGAAGAATCTTTCGTTTTTGTTAAACTATAAGAGAAATTAATTTCCCTTGAACGTCGCTAAATATTGTAACATCCACTTATACACGACCCTAAAAACGATAAGAAAAATCGAAAGGAAAATGAAAAAATCGTCATCGAAGAATTTCATCAATTACAAGGAACACGGTTCGTTATCAAAGAACTCGCAGCCGACTAATGGGAAGTTTACAACCTGTCGCCGGCGGTGAGCGCACGAATCGCGATTTCGAAAGGCGTAACAGCTGGTCGCGGGCCGCTAACAAGAAATTCGTGCGAGGGAACGCGTCACGTTTGCGTTCAATACGAGCTGACAAGCCACGCTAGACGATCGTGTAATAAAAAAGAACCGGGCGAGGAGGAACAAAAAGAAAGGAAGAAAAAATTGCAAAAAATCAATGTGTAAGCCACGGTATTCTACTCTGTTTCGTTCTTGTCGATTCGTATCGTTGACAGATTTAAGTAAGAGAGCTAACTGTCTGTTCGGTTTAATTGGGACCCGGAAATTTCATGAGATGTGAAGCGGATTTCATACGCACCAGAATTCATTTTGAACTCTCTAATGAATTCGAAGTACGCCGTTACGGCTGAAAGAAAGCGTAAAATGGACAAGGTTCTCGCCAAATTTCGTCCAATTTTGCATGAAACATCGTCCATGATAGGCCTCTTGCTTTAAAAACATCGAGCGACCGATAAATGGCGCAGAATGTCTTATTTTAAGCCGGGCTGAGTTTGCGGGGGCAAAAACGAGCCATTTCAAGCAGAAAAGCGAAAGAAACATACAGGGAGAACGATACGACGTTTTACGAGCCACGACGCGTTTTTCTCGTTTGCGTTCTTGTTCGCTGATAAAAATATCGACGAGTTTGGGAGGAAAGATCGTAAGAGCTTCTATCGATGCTCAACGTGGATGATGTTGAATCGTATGATTATTGGATTTTGTTTTTCTATAAAAATCTTCGAAACTTCTTTCTATCTTTACATCTTAACTGTCTTAATCAGTGGCGACACCCGTATCGTTTAAGAATATGTCGTGTGTATGTATGTAACATTTTGGAATATCATTAGCACTGCAATGACACGTCACTATCGTCGTTATATTGGAAAAATTTGCAAGAAATCTGAAAGAATGAACAATACGAGACTCAAGATTTCTAGTGCAAGTATATATTTTGCAGAGATAACAAAAACATTTCAATTGTCAGTTATCCAATATATATATATATATATATATATATATATATATATATATATATATATATATTGGACAAAAACAAACAACATATATATATATATGTCGGAGATGGAAGGACATAGGGGGCCTTTCTTTTAGAATTTTTGTGAAAACCCTCAATACTTTAGTCTAGATTTTTCATTATAGCGGTATTTAAATAATAAAACTTAGAAGTAGTTGTTTATGATTTAATCCGATTATGTGTATCCGAGATTTATGACAATAGGCTTGTGCTCGAAGTGACACAACGGGTCGCTAAATGTAACCACGGTCACGAGATGGACGTTTTTACCTAACAGAGGTATGGAGTAATTGTATAGCTCTCTCTAAAAATATAGTTGTCCCGAGGGGTACAGAGAGGTACGGAGAAAAGTATATAAGTGCAGTTCCACTTGGACTGAACGAGTTAGTTGAGTTCTACTTGTACTGTGGACAAGTAAGTTGAGTTACACTTGAATTGTGGACCAGTAAGTTCAATTCGACTTAGACTTTGGAAGAAAACGCATTTGCTATCCCGTTGACCGGATTCGTTATTGAACCTAAAAGATCATTGTCATTATTATCTCGAGTATCTAATCGCCACTAATTATATTTGTACCATTAAATATCATCCTTATTGTACAACAACAATGGCTAACCCAATGAAGATTCGTTACACGCCCCTAACCCTAACGAGAACTCGACATATATATAGGCTTGTGATAAAATATACGAATGCTTTTACGGGTAACTGTATATAGTATATACGACGCATGCCATCTGCAACGAAGAACCATTAATGCCGATCGGTCCACAGGCCCATAAAAAGCCAAGCACTAGCCTAATTCAAATCTCTCTAAGAAGCAAATTATTTCAAATTACCAAACTATTTCCCCGCACAAAAACCTTTCTCGAGCCATCTAATCATCCCACAGCCGCATTATGCTATTGTGCCAAAGAATCTGTCCCGAAGAAATGCTCGTATTATCACGAGTCTTCATAGGCTCTAAAAAGCCCTTCTAGAAATTTGAATGCATGTATAGACGACATAGAGACACGCGAGCGTGGCGTTTACGCCTGGACCATGAGGTCTAAGATGCGGGACAATTATAGCGAAATAAAATATTTCGGAGTTCGAGGGACACGGTGGATAGGGGATTCGTTGAGTCGCAGCTGTTAGATCGATTTGGAAAATTGGTCAGGACCTAAAGTACGCGCTGCACGTAACATAGCGTGACTATCGCACGCGACCACAGCCGCACAATAGCCAGCCGTAATCGTTTCCCTCGAAAAAAGGGAGCAACTCGTGGCCTGGAGCTCTCTTTATTATAATACGGGCTTGGATCTTGACAGGCTGCGTTGGCTGACGCGAGCCACGCGACTAGGTATCAACCATTCCGACAAAAGTCATCCAGGTCTCTTTGGCCTTCGTTACGAGGTTGCCTTTCCGTTATCTTTCTTTCTCTCTTCTTTTTTATTCCGATTCGATTCTGTTCAGCATTACGCAAGCGAAGCGTTATGTAAGCTTCTCGAGGACGTTTAATAGCTGGCGAAGGGACACAAAGTTCTGATCGAACCACTTACAACTAGTTAAACTGGCGAACGAAGTTTGAAGAATGTGAAGCGACGTATAGTTTTAGACTCCGAAAGTTTGATGTTGTTGCGTAAACATAATTTATCAGATAGTTGTTCGTTTAACGAAGTATAGATAAAAGATAAAGATAGCGTAAACATAAGAATACCGCCTCGCATCTTTTCTGGTCTTCCATATATTAAATTTGACAACTTAAAGTTAAAATATCTGCTAAATTAACAATTAATTTTTCGATATAAACAGGTTAACATTTTTTTATAGGGAATGCAGACATGGATCGATTAATATACTAAAAAATATACGGTCCTATTAGAAAAATTGATGGCGACCTTGAAAGTTCAGAAAAAGTTTTATTCATCATTGTAAATGCCCCCCAAGAAGTATAGCTTTGTCCTGTGGAGTTTTTTATAACACCATTCTTATATATTCTTTCTTATAAGTTCTTTATAAACCTATTTATAACACAGCTCTCATTTTATTGTTCCACCCTGTACATAGCTCTAACAATTTTCCGCAAGAATGTACGCTTATTGGTTAAATTAATTTGAATTATTAAGAATATGCGCGAATACGTAGTAGATACGCGAATTTTACCAAAGTATACAAAATTAACAACGAATTGGTAATTAGAAGTAACGTATCAATCTCCTACTGAATTACTAAGATATAAATCTGAATTATATGTAAATCACATAGGTATTTACCATATGAGCATCAGTAGTTGTATCAACATCAGAAGTATTTCTAGTGATTTAGAAGACTTCTTTTCAGTTGTCTTGTAACTTAAAAAATTAAAGAATCTGGAGATAAGGAGTTTGTCACGTGGCAAAGTAGTTGTATAAGGTATGACAGTTACAAATATCAATTTTGTTACTATATATTGACTTTCGAGAATCAATTTAATCGGTTTGTAATATAATATTACATTAACTTATTAGTGATCATTGATTATGAAGGAGTAAATCATTGCAGTTTGATTTAATTGTAGTTTTGTAATTAAGATAAATATCTTGTCTTATACGATACTTATAGGGATACTTTTGAGCGGTAGTGTACTTCAAAACCTGCGCAACTCCATAGCAATTAAGCAAAAAATTCGACAAATTCGCAAACGGGCAAAAGAGACGAAGGAAACCGAAGCGACGAGAGTCAGAAAGGGTGTGCTGGTTGTTAGACACGGTTATGAGAGGCAGTCTCCGGTTTTATGCCCAAGCTTGTTGGGACGGTTAAAGAAGCGGCGTGTTCAGACGGAATATCGGCGAGATTCGTGAGGCAGAGCCGGTGTTCTTTACACCTCGTTGTTTCCCGCAAATTCTCATGCTTGCTGGCCCTAAATAACCGTGGTAGACAGTCGTCGGGTTATAAAGACCTGTCCGGGAATAGCTAACATTTTCGCGGAGTCAGCGCGCACGCGTGTCCCAGAGCGCTGATGAAAGGATGCAGCAGGTGCTAAAAAGCGTAGGACAGAGGTCAGGAAAAATACTGATAGTTGAGAAAGTCCGGAGCCTTGCAACTTCCTCCTGCACGAGAACACAGATATGTTGCTCCGTTAATGGATTGGTACAAGGCAACTCTGAGCCCGTTTTTCCCATACTTTTATTAGTACCTTGTCTGGTCTAGAGAAAAATGGGTTTCGTTTTTGCGGCTGATTGCTTTCAAACATGAGAACGTTTTTCATAAAATGTTAGAGTTTTTGGGAGATGCTTATTGATTACTTTCTTTGAAGGGTAAGTGAAGGTTGGCATACGCGACTAGGGATTGAGTCGTGGAAGACGAATGACTAGCCAACCTCGTTGTACTCTTGGGATTTTAATGTCCCAATCTCGTTCTGGTTTCAACAAATATAAAGACCTTTAATGTTTAAAGAAAACTGTAGGTAAAATCGAAACGAACAGTTACGCGTCTTTCTTAACGATTCTTTTATACTTTTCTCAAGCCTAATAAGATCTTTAACAATAGAAAAATATAATCCGATCGGAAATTACGCATTAATTAACGTACAATTTCTATATTGATTTAAATGTAGGGCTCTTTATTATTTTTGGCTGAATGTGAGGTGATCATGAGTGTCGTGATGGATAATGAAAGTACATTAGAATATGTTCAACAATAACAACTAGTTTATTATCGTGTAACAAATAACGCTCACAGCAAATGTCGCTTGACGCGTAGCAAAATAACCGTCGTCGGTTTCGTTTCGCATAGACACAAGAATCGTTTCGCGTTTCGCAGCTCAGAACGGAATGACCCCTTCTGAGAACAAACGAATTCTTCCTTTAGGTGCCCATCGATATCCCCACTAGGACGCGCTTATTAGATGTGCCGCGGCAGTTGCCGCGTATGTGTTCTTCCGAGTATTTGGCGGAAGAAACATAGGGAAATCGATGGCACAACGGGCACGTCGATGTTGCACTTTTGGCAGCCTAACGCTTTGTATTGCGAAGCCGACGGAAAGTTCCGTGGCGGGAGCCGCCACAAATGTAATCTAATTAGGATATTAATATAATAAAGAAAATATTAAAGTATGTGTAATATCTAAAATTTATAGTAGGTATGTATTATAAAAATAAGTATGAGATGTTTTCACTTATCCATGAAGCTGTCATCAATCCATCTTATGGCCACAGATCTAAAAAAACTTGCCAACATAAAAGTATTTATATATTTTTTGGTACTATTTATATAGATAATTAAAACCACAATATTTCTTCAATTTTATCAAAAACTAAAATTTAAAAATCAAGATTTAAATCAAGATCTAAACCAAAGAAATTTCCAACACAAACATATCGCAAACTAGACTCCATTTACACTATTCGTTTCTATTTTACCCCTTGTTTATTTATCTCTTATTCATTATTTTTTATCATTTATTTATCTACCCCATGCATCTACCTTATTCGTATTACGAGACACGATTCTCGTATTAGTAGACTGGGGAATTTCGAGTGAATAAAGCAGTCTACGAGGCGATTCGACTCGGTTTGTCGCGATACGGTGTCATTAGGTGATAACCAGTTCGTGGCGGGGTGCATAATGACGAGAGAAGACGAACACCTAAAGTAATAGAGTTGAGAAAATTAAAGGCCAAAATAATTCCAACCTCCGGAGCCATTTATTACGAGATTCCGACTGTCTGAACCGTGGTTCGAGCGCAGGTGATGAATACCTCGGAAATGTTTAGTAACGAGGCTATCAAAATTACGTTCATCCATTCGACTCCACCTGCCCGCTGGTGCCCAATTTGAGCTTGCCATTTACAACATCAAAATTCTTATCTTTTTACGCGTGTTCATACGGTCTGGTCACGTTCATCGTAAAACTCGTCATTTTATTGATGAACTCTTATTATAACAACTATCAAGCCAATCTCATGTTTAGCTTATTAGGGAGAATGAGAAATTACATAATTGCCCTTGTTAGCAAATGTAGAAATTGTTATCATCTTGAAAATTCCACACGTAAACGCGCTGCTTCGAGATGTTAGATTAAGAGAACTGGAGGCTTCAAATACAGCTTTTTCAATCTTCTTTGTCTATTATTATAATCATATAAGATTTTTAAGAAATTATATAAGTCAAAAGAAAATAAAAGTCAGAGGAAAGAAACGAGAAGTATTTTGATATTTAGAAGAGACAACAAACTTTAAATAGACACACGATATAAAGGAAATTATAGGTACATCATTGGAAAGAATTCATTAAGAATTCACAAAGAATGAAATCATAAATAATAAAAAATAAATTAATGACATCACAACTAGTAAAATTTATTGAAAGAGCACAATTTTTCACGTGTATACTACAGTTCATAAGCGTATGGATACTTTCCTTGATTTATATTAACAGTACATGAATATTTATAAAATATACGAATTAATGACAAATTAACGATGAAAATCATCATTTAATATCTTCTTGTGAAATTAACAGATATATATATGTCGGAGATGAAAGAACACCGGAGCCTCCCTTTGGAACTTTGGGAAAATCCCGTAATATTGTAATCTAGATTCTACCACAGCCGTAATTAAACAATTGTCATTCAATCCGATTGCATTTATTCGAGATTTGTAACAGTGAGCTTGGGCTCGAGGCGACAACCAGTCGCCAACGTAGCCGCGGTCAAGGGATGAACGTTTGTCTAACAAAGGTATGGAGTAATAGTATAGCTCTCCTTAAAAGAAATAGTTGTAGCGATACTTGACAGTAGACATTCCAACTGTCTCTGTCCCGTGGCTCGCCACACGCAGACCCTATTGTCTGGGTAAGATGATTGCCAGATGTCGATGCGTCTCCGCAGCGCATGTTCAGTTAGCCTGAGGACCCGTTATAAATCTTAAGATTTAGTTAACTAAAGTCCTTCAAACGGACAAATAGTCTTTGTCCCAACTACGGGAAGATAGGGGAAACCTACTCTCTCACGAACGACGCCTCCCGCTAGCAACTTTTCCTCAAGGGCGGCTAGCATCCTTTTCTAACCACCGATATGGAAATTGACCAATTAACAGCAACGTCAATTTCCCTCACCTTCTGAACGAAGGCATCGCTCCACGAATCCGATGATCTCGTGCCCTTAGACACACCCCGTTATAGTTTTCCTCTATGGCATCATCGCGACGGAAAGTCACTTTTTTTTGCGATCTCATTGACGAGAAAGAATAACGTCTTTACGATCAGTGAATATTCCAAGCTTGCTAACCAAGAGTCGGACTTAGAGTTTGTGAAAACATACATCTATTACCCCCTTGACCGCGGATTCGTTATCGAACCCAGGACCATTGTCATTAGCGTCTCGAGTATCAAATTACCACGGTTACTTGTCGATATCTGTAACAATCATATTTGCTCTAGTCAATATCTTCTCTGTTGCATAACGACGACGTCTAATCACAACGAAGATTCGTTTCACGCCCTTAACCCCAACCCTAATTATAACGCCAACCCGACATATATAATATTATATTTAAGTATTATATGTATAAACAATTAATATTTCATATGATATATATGTATATATTAAAATTAAATACATAAAATCGAAAAGTTAACGTATTTGAAATCTTATTGAAAGAATTACTCAGGATAGCTCTTTTATCAGTTTAAAAGAACCTTCTCTAATTTATCTATACATTGACAATTAAACGAGCTGAAAGCAATGAATTACATGAAAAATGAAGGCAATTAATTATAAGATTAAATTATAAGATTGGATCATAATGCTTGACATTTTCAGATGCCAATTCTGTATCAAATGTTGTATCAAATTTTAAACGCAAATTTTGTCATAATATCCTATATATCAGCTCTAATAAATTATAAAATTGTCTCGAATCTTTCTGTCAGTGTTTTTATTAATTAAATATACTACGTTAGAAAAATGCGAATAACTATATATTTTTTAGCATTAGTGTATACCCTACTAAGCGAAACCTTCCATCAAATAGCAGCAAACGGTCAATCAAAACTTCTAATACACCGCGCTGGTGCAACAAATTAGTACTCAAGACAGCACAGAAATCCTAGAAACCCGCAAATTACTACTTTCTTATTTTTGCCATCAGCTTACTAAATACCCTACCTACGATTCATCGCTCGCACACGTGACCAGCAACGATGATAAAGCGCTATATCCCTAATGAGCATTTTTCTTTTCAACTGATTCGTGGCTGCCCTTTAATCGAATCGGGGTGCACAGAAGCACCGGCGTGTTCGATCGATCCAGGATCACAGTGATCGAGACTCATCGAGGAATCGCGTAATTGAAGTGGACGACACGCATGACCACTTGGCCAGGCGTCGATATTAAAATTGATCAATTAGCCGTCGGATGCATAATCGGCCCGTGGCGTTCCACCTCGAGGCTTCGTTTCATTGACCATAAGCATTCGAATCAATGCTGGTAATAATCGTGGACCGTCGGTCGTAATACATTGATTAGCTATCGACTGGGCATTGAAAAAGGGGCGCGAGATTCGGCCAAAAGACACCGCGGCTGGTCGTATTAGGCCAGATTGCTCTGGTCAAAGTGATTTTATATGAGAACCATGCATTAGCTGGGCGCGAACCCTTGAATTTTCACAGATACCGAATGACAGACGCACTTCAACAACGAAAAAAAGAGAGGAAATCGGTCTGACTAACAAGGGTATCGAAATTGCAGCGGCGTCGATCAGCTCGCTAAGTAGCTCGAGCCCTAAAGGGTCGATATGCATACGAGCAACTTTGAAATCGCATTCATATACCCTCGTTCGACGAAAGACAGTGCCCAACAGCCGACCTCCTCCTCCTCCTCCTTCTATTTTTCTCTGTCCCTTTTCTTCCTCCGTTGCAATCATCCCGCTGAATTCTTCTGCGAGCTTTCATTCGCACATTTACAAGCCCAACTGGCCGAACGGTGTGAAAATTACAGGCGCGAGATCGGCCTTGCTGAACGAGCCTGTCCGCTGGGCACAGCCCTAGAACTCCGAGATGATTGCACGAGCTGCAACTCGCGTGGCCCCGAGTCTTCGTGTCTCGACATCTGTGGACGGTTTCGAGATGGTTTCGAGTTGCAAGCGTAGAGTGGAATCGAACAATTTTTAATATACAGTCAGTTACAAAAGTCTACGTACATCCTTCAAATATATAATATTGTAATATAAACGTAATTAGTGCACTTATGCCAGAGAGACATACAATGTTAGTAAAGTACTTTAGTGTAGAATACAATTAAATCGCAAGACTCATAGATACAGTATAAGTATCATCCAAAGTAGAAAGGCGTGAATGAAATAAAAATAGTAAAAACACTAGCTCTATGAATTTTGTTGACACATTAACGATGTAATTTAATCACGTAATTTTTCAACAATAAAAATCTGCCTTCCTTTCACGTCAGATCTCGTATGTATTTCATTATTCTTATTTTTCGAGATTATTTCAAGTGTGTTAGCTTATTAGCTAGCACCTACGTACCACGTCGCCTGATTATTTCAGGCTAACTGGTCGTTTAGGAGCACGTGGTAAACTGATCATCTTGCGCGTATCACGAGTTGAGATGCGTGCATCGACGCGATTAGTCAGCTTCGCTTCTCGCACCTCTGCGTTTGTTTACGCGCCTAATTAGTCTCGTAAACTGAAGTTAATACCGTAAATTAGGTTTGTGCGTGCGCGATGTGCATTGCATGGTGCTTCGAGAGCAAGTTTATGAAACGCGATCCAATTTCGTTTTTCGCTGATCGAGCATTCCATATTTGTAAAATGTAAAAAATAAATTGAGAAAGATGAAACCTACGAAGAAAGTTTTATCTGCTAAATATCATAAGAAATACTATACTTTGGACATTTCATATATTTTCACGTATTATGTACATTATAAAATCCAGAGTTTAGCTATAATAAATGCAATGGTGTATCAATACTTTTTGTATTATGTGGCTATTGCATCGTAATACAATGTGGAAAGTTCTAAAGCACTTGATTTATACAGCTCTGAAACAGACATCTTTGTTGAATTAAGAGAAAGAGAGAGAGGGAGAGAGAGAGTAAAAACATAAAAATATTTATATGTATAATAGAAACTTGTACAACAGACTTCTATCGACTCTCGATTCTCCTAAAATTTTGTAGGAATAATAATAAAATTTATTATTAATATTACTATTATAAAATATCCAGCAATGAAGATAATAATAAAATCATCGAACATTAAAAAAGATACTTTGATCGTACAGAGGAGAAAATAAATTATCTACAAGGTATCATGCGAATCCATAAAAGATTACACAACAGTACGATTAGAATTTATCGCAATTATTCAGATTTATAAAAGAGAGTGTCAGATAATACTAGTTGTATGTTGAAATCAGATAACCCATCAAACCGCAATTAACATAAAATACGAACAAGAGACATCGCGTCGTCATTACTCAAATGTTATGGAAACGGTAATTAAACGAAATTGATTCACAACAACTTAATGGAAGCCGATGTAGGATCGTAACGGTTGCTATCGAGTTTCCAACAGAAATCGGAACTTCTTGCGCGTTTATCCAACGATACGAAGGTTCGTGGCACGTTAATCGCACCATAATTTTGTCAAACGCGTTTGCACACCGCGGTGAAAGCAGCGGATACAGAGTTGACCATGCTCGTAAAACACCATAGACATCGCGGATGCTATTGACACAGAGACTGGTTCCGTACCGAGTATGCAAATAGTATAAGTTGCTTTGGTAATTTATTACGCAAATTATATGAATTACATTAGCGTTCAGCCGTAATAAATTATCGTGCTATGTAATTTTCGTGGTGAAGCCGTGAGGCATTTTATTGCTTCGATCGGTTCGGTTAGAAAATATATCAATACATGTCTCGGTAGAAAAATCGACGAACGACGGTCGTGTCATGCGCTAACTTTATTACTAGCCTGACCTTTCCACGTGCATGAACTGTTGCGCCTGATACTATTAATTTTTGGGACAATCGCCACAGCGAATAGTACCACTATTTCAGTCCTGTGAATCGGTTCTTTTGTACTGCTCGACACTGTGAATATTGTGAAATGGAATATATGCTTTGGTAAGTCAGAAAAATTTGAATCTTGAAACCTGATCTTTCCAACTTCTACATATATTAGATATAGGAGAGATTTATCTAGCGAGTATTTCTCAATTGATAAGATAAATTTACCGTTTATTTTGCTCGCGATAATATGCTGTATATGGCAATTGCCAAATAATAATGCCGATTGTGAGATGTTTCGTTCCGTTCTTTGATACAAAATCGAATTTCGATACAAAAAGTTTGTCAGATGAATTTGGTGTCACTGACAAGACACATATTTCATTAATCTTTTTTTATCTTATAATACCGAGTGGAAAGAATATTTCACAGAATAAATATCTTAAAAGTAAAATTCTCTAAACGATGAATCTTCACCTCACTAACGAATGCTTACGAATAACTCTTAATAAATTGTGTAACATTTTCCCCAAAATTTCCCTATTTTCAAGTAGACTACCGAGAAACGACATTATCCCCCATCAATAACTAATGAACCACTCACGCCGGCTATCTCGTAGCTTATCAGGGATAGAAAAATTGAAAATCGAACGACGGAAAAGTGTCTCGGTCAATGACGAAGCGAAGATAATTTGTCAGTCACGTCGAAACGCTTCTTCACGACGATTCTTCTCAGTTTTCTGACAAGATCTAAGGATCCAGAGATCCTACGAAAATATGCCGGAGAATAATAGATCTCGATCAGTGACTGCTCGCAGTTTCCCCGCAGACTAATGATGCTATTCAACCTCGACGAGAACTTTTTCCAGGTGAAAGGAAAACAGCAGGTTCTATTCGCCCATCGCCTTGTCTTCGCCTTTTTCTCTCGCCATTGTCGATCGCCAATTCTGGCAGGTAGAGCATTGTCCTTGGCCACGTTTTGCCCACCTCTGTGGCTGGCCCGCTGCAATTTTCTTTGTACCGCGAACAATAACCAGAAACGAGGAAGAGAATCGTTCTCTGGGATTTGCATAGTCTTGAAACGTCATGTTAGGGGATAAGTTCTTACGGCGCACGTGATCTTCCGCGAAACGCTGGTGTTCCAAGAGTGATTCTCACGAGTGGCATCGATCTTCAGTTTCTAGGGTTCAGGAAGGAACAGGTGGTTGAGTGCGTACGTCACGGGTTAAGAATCATGCCAAGAATAATAGCAAATCTTTGTTCGACGCTTTAGAGAGCAAGCCATCCTTGTTCTTCGTTGAAATCCATTCTTCTTTGATAGATTACGTACGTCGAAGAAGTTTTATCAAGTTTCGTTTGTCTCTTGGAAATAATATCGAAAGAACGTTAAATATTTCACTCCTGTTACTTTAATTTTTCTACTTTATTTTTGTGAAATATGTCGATTTTACTCATCGTTATATCGACTGTATGTAGTTGTAAATTCGGCTACTATTTTATCGACACCGTACTTTCTAAATCTATTTTTGTTTGACAGATTACGTAAACAAGTAGATATAAAAGCAATTTAAAAGTATAATAACAAGGAAGAAAATATTATTATTTATTTACTTCTCTATTAAAATGACAAAAAAAAACCACTTTAATATTTTCATTCTATTGATTTAAGATGATAGTTAGAGTGAATCATGATAACTAAAGAATGTATTTGATAAAAAACCATCAGAAATAGTAAAGAATTTTTCAAAGAACAATATAGAAGTTGTACAAGATGGAAGAGACAGTCGTAATTCAACTCGTAATTCGCTAATAAAAGAGATCTCATGGAAATTATATTTTAAAAATTAGCTTCGACATCGCACGTCACCTTAATGATAGTTAAATGTTATTCAATTAATATCTCAGATTTTAAACTTTCACGATAATTAGATAACAAATTCGTGATTCTTCGGGGTTCGATCGTGTTTTTATTAAAAAATAGCCTACCGTGAACGAGTGAACTTGAATGTTCATGAAACGTCGGAACAAAGCGTGACGTACTGATACAAACGCGATTGAAACGCGAAGAATCACAAATATGCTAATCAATATTTTGCCATTCCAAGTCGCACACATCAAAGACAAGATAATTTCCATTATTTAAAATCAACTTTAAGTCTTATTATATGACAGTGAAAAGCACGAGTTTGCCAATGGCACACTTAGCCGGACGATAAAAAAACGAACATCCATAAAATGTTGGCGAGGGAGAACCGGACAAAAGCAAGAGCAGACAGAACGATTTCCTTTTGAGAACCGATCGCAGACCAGTCTGAGCCGCGCACGTGTATAACGGTGATCCATTTGGTGCTCGTTAGGAAGGCGTATTGAAGCCACGGTGAAAGAAAGATTAATCTCGTTGTAATTACTCCTCCTTAGTTGGTTACTGCTCGCGCCTTTCGTGATTTTTCATTTGTAATCGACGATGGTAATATTCATTTGTAATCGTCGATGCCGGACCGTTAGGGTCATTTCTTAAACTTTCTAAACCGCGGGCAATACCGCCCGACCAACAGAAAAAAAGCAATATATACATAAGCACGTTGTACATATACCGCAAAACGTAAATTTGTGCGAGTTATTAATACATTGTTGGGTCAAGAGTATCATTTATTGGTATGATTCGTGGCGTTGAAACGAAGATTTTAGGTATGAAGAATCGTTGTCATTTGTTGTCTCTTACTTTTACCTGACTCGAGTTTCACTCGATAAAACGGAGTGAATGTTGGGTAAAAATTAATTCTTGTGTAAACTAAAGTTGGGTAAAAAGTTACTCGTCATTTATATAAGCTTCATTTTAAATATTAATGTTTGAAACTGTTGGGTTTGTTGTCTCGTCCTATAGAGAAGGATAAGGTAAACGAGGTTAAATATATTCTGGTTAAAAATATGCAGCAACATATCGCCACATGGTTAAGTTCTTCTACCATTCGTCAAAGTCGCGCCAACTTCGAATCAAATCGAAGGTAACATAAATCGGTATTAACAACTAGAAACGTCATACTCGATATCGTGTGTCTAATGTCATTACCGTGAAAATCTTTGCATGCGGAAAAATTCTCGAAACGATATTGAAAGCCATTCATTATTTTCCAAATCTTTCAAAAATTTCTTTTACTTTTACTTTTGACAGGTTTATTCTTTATTTGAACAAAAGTCTTGCTTTTTCATTAAAAAAAATTGATTGCTTGCAATATCTATTCTTATCATAGCTTCTATAGAAATTCTAATATAGTTAGAAAATTTTAATTCTCAAGCATTACAAATCCAAAATTTGTTATTTATTACACGATAATGTATTACATGCTCATACATGTATTTGTAGATGTCAAACATAATTGTCAAACATAAAAATTCTAACATTTCTTAACATTGAACAAACGTGGTACTCTACGATATAGTACTATCACAGAAAATTTGAAAAGATAATTAATTTATCCATAAATTTCAAATATTTCAAACACTTTAACACGTATACATGCAAAAATTTATGTTATTCTGAATTATTGTGTAAAATCTAGAATAAATCTGAAAATGTACATATACCTAGAAACTACAAAATATCTATCGGAATCATGTACTTCGCAAAGATCACCAACCTACTTGAACAGTCAATTATTTACTATATTGATAACCTACAACATGTAGGGGGACCATCTTTAGCACTGTTTAAGATCGCTATTCATATTGTATACTAATTATTCGCTAAATGTATGTTTACAATAAATGTTTTGTAATTTCTATATACATCTCCGGATTAGTTTTAAATTTTACTACTCTATAATCTTGTTACAGTACTAACGAAATTTCAGCAAGTTTCGTATAATGCATGTCGTATATTCGTTACAAAATTCTGTGATGAGTGTTGGAATACTTTCCTAACGCACTATACGAACTCGTAGCTCGTAGATCTTTAAATACATCTACCCTACTTTACTGTGTTATTTTGAAGATTACTCTGTATCTTATATATGTATAATTTTCTGCCTTTTTCACTAACAAATCTTATATATTATATTATAAATAAATAAATGTTTTATCTCACAAAAGAGTCACAAAAACCTTTTCTTTCATACCGTACATCATGCTGTGTAAGAGAAACGTGCTTGTAAATTGCGCTGTCAAAATATGACTCATTTTAAGGAAATGTCAGCACGTAATTATACGTTACACGCGGCTGCAACCTGAAATCCAGGGACTCCCCGATTTCGTCTGCGGCCCACTGACTGCTTCACTCGGCGCATCATTCACCTACATACATACGAATCTGAGTAATGTTAGTCGATCCTCAATTCCCGCGCAACCTGTTGCACTTCCGTGGAATGCTGTATCTGTGACGCAGGATAATACGAGTCTGCAGCGACGTTACTAACGATAACGTTATCGACATCTATTCATTAGCTGCGTCTAATGCGGGCTAATAACGGAGAAGATAGAAGAGCATAACTGTTTAACATTCCATTGGTACTTCGCCATGGAAGTAGTCGAGGAATGTTTAAAATGTTATTAGACAAGGAAGATACTAATTCGAGTTGAATCGTTGATTGGTTGTACACTAATGTTCAGAAGCATGTGGACGTTTGCGTACTTTTGGTAGAATATGATTGCACGTTTCAAAATTACAAATGAAAAAACCCAGGATGTTTCATCTATATAGCGTGATAAAATCAACTCTCAAAAATTAATATGTAAAACACGAAATTGACATCTATAAGCGTCGAATATCATGGAGCAATTTCGTTATATAAGGAGTTCATCATGCTCAGTTCTTTTGAACGTTAAACTAACACTCTTAAACATTTTTTATGTATATATCACACATTTCGAAATTTTATTAGCATTGTAACGAGACACGAACGATTAGTGCTACAGATGCTCGTTGAATACTGTAGTTCGAATAATTCGCCATTCAAAGTTCAAATACGTCGATGGCCGTTGCGAAGTATGTACCTCTAATACGTATCTCGTAACTTATATATGTATATATTTTCAGATCTGTTTCAAATTTTACCAGCACAATCACGATAGCCGTATTTCGCAGCTGTAATCACGAGTACAACGCTAATTTAATTTAAAAATGTTTTGTATAATATATATTATAGATAAAAAGAGTTCCTAATTATAAAAGTGTTCGAATCCTTTCGTCAAAGCCAAAATAGATACAATAAAGAAGATTCTTCCACATTAATATCTGAAGTTAGTTAGCACTAGGACGAATAGTGCATTTAATTTTAATATAAGACTAATATAATTGGCAAAATTTTAAATAAGTAAATGATTTATATTTCATATGATTATATGTTCCTTAATTAACTTATCTATATGATATTCATACTGTTATTATAACTCGATGTCCACATATTTACGAACTGCAGTGTACGTTAGTTTTATTGGAATAGTTTTTGTTCCCTCGAAGATTTGTCGATAATTCGTAACATCGTTTTATTGACTGTATCTACTGCTATAGTGAGATTTTAAGCGCAGGAACAAGGATATCAAATTAAATGAAAATACATATAGTAAGAATTCGTCAAACATTTCTCGTGTATAGGTACTTGAATATTATACAAATAAGATTGGTATAACTGGGTCGTTATGTAGTCCTATAAAGTATGTAGTGTAAAATGAGATTCCGTTATGAGAATCTACGAACATATGTATTTTATAAAAAATATCTATAAAAATTCAGGCTTAAATCATTCTGATCGTCCAGAAGCAAAAGAGTAATATGCAGAACATAGATAATTCTGAAGACCGCACATCACTATCCTTCTTCACCTCGAAGCTTCGTTAAAAAATTCCAAGGAACTAATGATCCATTAGTCCTTCATCGGTTCAATCCTCAACACTACGCCGACAATCATTAACATTAGACACGTCAATACTAATTATAAAAGAAATAAAATTTGTATAAAAACTGAAGCTTAAAATCGTTCTCATCGTCCACAAGTTAGAAAAGTAATATGCATGTCATATAGAATTTCTAGAAGACTTCACATCACGTTCCTTCCTCACTTCGAACCCTTCCTAAAAAAAAATCCCAACGAACCAATGATCCATTAATCTTCTATCGATCACATCCACTCTATCGACACGACGATCATTAGCATTAGACATGTCAGCATCAGCCACGTCTCATCGCGGGACACACTTAGCCACCGATCTTGAACGAGCGTGGCGATGCATCAGTCTCGTAATAAGTCGATAATAACAGTAATGGGGGCGATAAGGGAGCCCCTAAACGCCCCTAAACGAGGTCTAATTGTACGGGCCAGCTGGGAACGTCGTTGTAGTCAGTCGCCTGGCCAAAAATTCAAGCAAAAGAGAAAACCACCTCCTCATCCTCTCGTTACATCGTTCAAGATTTCACGGGCTAGTGTCATTAATTTGAACACCTTCCGCTAAACCGCGGCGAGAGAAACCGCGGAACGAGCCACGTCCTTTGATCACAAAAACGAGGGTGCTGCTCGCTGCAAGTCCTCCGCTGCTCCCGAGTAGATAATCTCGCCGGCCCTAAGTGGCAGGTATAACCGCTTACTAAGGGTACAGGTGGCACTCTCGCATTAAGGACAAAGTGGCCAACGGACGTATTTTTAATAAAGATCATCTCTACCCTGAGGCCCCTTTTCGCGTGATGGAAATACTTTTTGCCTGGACTGGCCTCGATTTGTCTCATCCGAAGACGTCGGCCATTTTTCAGATCGGCGATCATCGAGTCGGCGAAGGTTATGGGCGCGAGTCTGGTTTGCTCAAATAATGATGGAATGATCGAACTGTTGCTGGTAATTCGATAATACTTGTCGCTGGTTCTACACTTACCTGGCTTGTAGTTGGTGACGTGTCAGGGAGGAGGTAAGTACAGTGTTTGTCACGCTTTCATGAGATGGCAAGTTAATTAATTTTGAGTTAGGAGGTGCGAAAGATTGATGGATAAATGCAGGTGTTTGAGAGCGTACAATGGTCAATTTCATCGTGAATGAAAATTAGGGATCGTTGAAGCCGCGCTTGATCATGCTTCGTTCCTTTTTTTGAATGAAAGGTCTGTCATTGAAAATTTTGTATGGAAATGAAATTTAAACCGACTGCGCAGTTCTAATTTGAATCATCCTTTCATTCAGTTTATGATTCATACTATATGATTGGAAATTCAATTTTTCTATGATCTGAGATTTAACTATATGCAATTAAGAAATTGAGTTTATTTCAATGTTATATCTATATTTTATTATTATTTTATTTAATTAAATTATATATGAGAATTGATATTCAAATGTATCTTGTTTTCGAAACAAATTTCATACAGGAGTTAAGTCAATTATATGTATATTTTAATCTCAATTTCTTACCTATACTATTACATAACTATACTTTTACTTGGCCAGTAACTTTTTGCAATTCTGCATTTCTTCACGGTAAAATAACTTTTCCACTGAAAGAATTTTATATAATAAAGTGTAGAAATTCCTGATAAAACCACCTAATTACGTACCAAGTTTCAAGTTCCATATATAATCTCTATAATTATGAAATCGAGCGTAGCAAAAGAGTTTGGGAAGATTACCTTTATTAAATTTACAAAAACCCGCAAAAAAAATGGAAATTTGAATGTCATTGCGATAACATGGAACAAAAAGTTGTCGAGTAATTATAATAAATCGGTGCAGCGCTACAAGAACGATC
Source organism: Bombus lapidarius (assembly GCA_936014575.1). Taxonomy (NCBI): domain Eukaryota; kingdom Metazoa; phylum Arthropoda; class Insecta; order Hymenoptera; family Apidae; genus Bombus; species Bombus lapidarius. The sequence goes on from CAKXZU010000080.1 coordinate 641,151, forward strand.
ACGCCACACGTTTCAGGCAAATTGAACCAGGAGAAAGAACATATATGGATGGTACACATGTCAGTGTCCGGTTGGCTGGCTCTCTCGAATCGATCGTTTTCTACCTGCTTGCCGGGCGTATCTTCATTATCAACGATTATGGTACATTATTATCGCATATTTGCCCCTAAACGGTCCGATCGATCGCGATCGGCTCGCTTGAAAGGCGTTTCGAAGTACTTCATGTAAATTCAACGCGTTGCTCTCGATGAGCTCACACGCGACACACCGTACGTGCATTACCAATTTACGCACGTAATTTATCGCGGTACACCGTGTACGACATAACTTCCACCGTTATTCACTTGGCATTCTAGGACTTTTCATTTTTCGTATAAAAAGATAAATAAGGTGTTTTTAAAAACATCGTATTTTTAGTCATAGCGATTTTTTACAGTGGCTACAAAAAGTAAATACTTTTTGCAAATGCAAACCGCTGTATTTATTGTAACATTTACATACTAATTAATTAAGTCCAAGTATATTAAATTTCATATCATTTAATAATTTAATAAAACAAGAATTTAATACTACGAGAATGACATATAGATGTCGATAAAAAAAACGCTTCACTAGAAAATAAGAGTATAGTTTTGTAGCCATTGGTTGTATTGTAAGTTTAAAATGCTCGTTGAAGTAAAAGGACGAGATCTGATGATTTTGTATTGGAAAGTTCTAAATAGAATAAAATATCAATATACATGTATTACATCTGCCGGAACGTTCTGTCCAATTTTTAACTGAAAATAAAATTCGTCACGAAAGACTATTAATGCTTATGGTTGTGTTAATGTATAACATAATTTCTCTAGCTGTTTATGATCCTATATCATCTTTCAGTAAGTATATCGTTTGTATAAAACTACTCGTTCTTTTTTTGTTGTAATAAATTCATTTACTAGTTCTATACGAGGCTCACTTTTATGACCTAATTTTTCTTTCTTAACTTTAAAACATTTACAAATTCTCATCGAGTATACGACATAAATAAGCAACTACAGCTATAATGTTCCTCTACTGAAGCCGGTAAAGTAACAATGCCATAAATGTATAATTTTCAAAGAACATTGTCCGGGTAATATACGAGAAAAACATGCGCCTCAACACGATTGTAAATTAAAAACCATATAGTTATTCTCCACTATTCTCTCAACACTGAACATCTTTTTTGATGAAGTCATGTTTGCCGAGAATGTGTTATGTCTGTTCGAATACTCAAATATTAGAAAAAGAATACGTATAAAAATCTAAGAATAATTAAAAATCATTTCATTAATAACGAAGATAAAAGTGGAAAAAATAATAATTTCAACGTGAAACAAACCACAAATCACGAAGTAATAAATCATGAAGCGGTATATAATATTCGTATTTAAGAGGACTACGATAAAAATCTGGCATCGACTTGGTGACATTGTTGGACATGACTTCTTGGAGGACCATTTTCTATAAGTCTGACCCTTTTCACCTGCCTGGAGGACTCGTACAAGAGACAATGAAACTTTGACGAAATAAAGGCGAGAAGCTGCACCACCGCACATCGTGGATCAAGGACTAAGAACACCACAGGTCGAAAGCCCTTTGTTGGCCGAACAATAAAGATTGGGGAAAGAAAGTGCAAGGGGTGTGATGCAAGGTGCCATGACCTAGTATTGTTTCATTATAGCTGGACAATGCAGGTCGTTTGCGTGGCACTGTGCACATACTACCACCACGAAATTAGAAACCACTGCCAGAAGTAGACGTTATTATTGATGTTGTCATTATTACTATTATTATTATTATCATCATTATTATTACGCACAACTGGAAAGCTAGAAAAATTAACGAGAAAATGTGTAACATCGATCCTACTTTATTCTAATTTTAACAATTGAAAATTTTCAGATTACAACTCTACGATACAAGAACAAAGCAATACCAATTTTATAAGCCGACTTTTAAAAATATTTTATCTATATACCAAACTTTCACTCATTAATAAAAAAAATGAAAAAAAAACCCAACGAAAACGCGTTGACTGATAGAAGGAACGTATTTTCATCGATTGAACAATAGAAGTATTGTGTCTATACTCTATAATATGTAGTCTATATACATAGTCTATACTCCATATAGCTAATATTTCTATATTTAATACGTACCTATGTATGTAACGTTAAGTAATTACCGGAATGAGAATAAAACAGCTTCCCGTTATTCGTATATCGACATAGTAATATTGTAGTTATGAATGTTATAAGGTGAAGAGGGCCTTCGACGAACAAACGAACCAACCAGCATATGGAATTGCTCGCTAAATGGATTTGTTACACCGCTTCGCTAACTTAACAGCTGCGTTTCACGCTGAAACCAGACTAGCTTTAGACGTGTAATTTTCGAAGATCCTTCGGTCAGATAAATCGCGACACGTCCGTTAATCGAAATCTTGTACCTTCTTATCCAACACTGTTGTAGCTGGACCCTGGTCTTGTAAACCGGCTTCTTTTTTACACGAACGCTTTTTAGATCAACGTCATTATGCGTCTGGTGTTTCATAGTCTCGACAGGTCGTTCTTAAAGACTGTAAAGAAGAGAAATCACAGGGGAATTTAAAAACGTGCAAGAAAGAGGATCATAGTGATCGTTTCCCTCTCTACTGGCGCGTGATAATCCAACACATCAATTTATTGATAGTTGATCAGAGGCGAGTATCTTACCCTCGTTGGAAAGCATCGATTATCAGGCATACGAAAGTTCGCCCTTTGTGGCAGAGGAACATTGAATTTTAATCGAGTAGGTTAAATAAGCAGGTTGTCACGCCTAACCGATCATCGCTTACAGTCTGCTAGCAAATTGAATTTATCGTGGTTCTGTGGTTCACACTGCAGCGTGAATAACGATGTGCCAGGAATTTGAGTGTAAATACTTAGAACATGTGTATAATTAGCTGCAAAAGTCTGCACAAACATAAAATATTATAGTAAAAACGTTGACTCTACGAATTTTTTGACACATTAAGACACACATTTTAGAAATATAACACGATTTGTTCACTTTTATATTTAATAAAAAAGAGGAAAGTAAAAGGATATATGTAGTATAAAATGTTACAAAAATTACATACACCTGTTATACCTGCATGAAAACATAAATTATAACTGTTAATATCTTATAGGTTTGGGCTAATAATTTTTATCTCCTTGGCGTTGAAAAAATTACAGATCTTGTAATTCCAGATGTAATTTTATGGCGAAATTTTTGTAAGTTAAGTATTTCAATCTTTTGATATATAAGTATCGATGTCTAAGTATAAATATTATTGTGATTAAGTGCGTTTTTAATTTTTTTGATAACTCAGATACACAAAATTCGATAGATAGGCCCTCGTGACTAATTGCATGTTAGAGAAAATCTGAGGAAAATAGAAAAGTGAAACAGTGTAAATTATTTGAGGTCATACAATACAATATTCTATACTCTTAGGAATAAAAGAGAACTATTTTCTATAGAATCGAGGAACTTAGACGCGATATTAAAAATATTCTTTTGTCATACTTAACAAAGTTTTAAAATTCAGAAACTACAATCATCCTTGAATCCTTTAATTTTTATACGTGAATCTAACTCTCGTTTAACACGTTGGATGCCATGGGGGTCACCGGTGACCGACACTCGACTTGACCGTGACGCTGTGGGGGTCACCGATGACCGGCGCACCAAGATTAGTAGAAATACATGATTTGAACAAATGTCAATAATTATAAATTTTTTATTATTACCATCGTTACTACAATGGTGTGACGAAATTAGTATAAAACATATAAAAATAGTTTTATTTATACATAAAATATAGATCTATTATGTGCGCCCCCCACCAGTGGCTGTCGAACATAAGAAAAACCCGCTTTTTTCGTGTTTTACCTTAATGAACAATAACCCTAAGGAACGTTGAAAGATGTTTGATGGCAATTAAGGGCCTTGACAGTAAAGTAAAAAATGCTCAATCTTGTGACGATTCTTTAGGATTATTGCGGGTCAGAATAAGTATGACCGAGGGTTGAATTGTGGTTTATGGTAGGTCCCGGGACGTAACAACATAGAACAATTATTTAGCAACGCGAAGAGACAATATGAGATAATTGATAATCGTAAAAAATAAGTGAATCGAGTGAAATTGCACTACGGCGCCATGGGGGTCACCTGTAACCTCAGTGAGATAATTTCATTAATGATGATTATACACCGTAACATATCTCTTGTAGATAATATTTCAACATTATATATATCGCATAATAAAAAAATTCATCGTGGCGCCACGGCCAAACCTTGTAAAACTGGCGTGGCGTTCAACGTGTTAAAAAAAAAACAAATTATGATAACGATTCTTCTACATTCCCCTCAAACTCCAGACATTTTGTACGATATAAAAAAGCTATTTTCAAAATAGCTATCGTACAAGCATAAAAACCGAATCAGAGAAAAAATTCCGCCACTTTATCTGCTATCTTAAAAACAGCCTTCTAATCAAAAAAGGAAGAACCGACCAACTCTTCACACCAAATTGGACGCTAAACATCCTTCGTAGATCATGCACCCTTTGAAGCGCAACAGGACGCCGATCAACGACTATCTGACTCAGCCTAAGCCCGTAAATAATAGCCACTGATTAGAAGCCACGGAAGGCGATAATAATTCAAAAGGTGGTGTTTACGTTGCTCCCGTTACCTCGTTCTTTCTCGCGTTCGACAATCGTCCACGGGGCCTCGTTAAGGGAAGCCCCATCCAAACCGATCTCCGGGGAAATTAATATTTCGGCGAGATGAAACGACTTTCCTAGCACGATGTCAAAGGAAGCAACGCGGCTCCAGCCGCCGATGAATACGATCTCTGTAATTAACGTGGAGCCCCTAATGACCGGTCGATCCACCTGTATGCTCCAACGTCGGACACGCTAGCTCGAGCAAAAGGTGATCCGAGCCCGTATTAAGCCGAATGACTCGCGCGCCTCCGACACACCATCACCCCCTACGGTAGTCTCGGCCAGTTAATATCTAATTATTTCGATGATCAAGACCACGTGAAACGGATAGGGAATAAGATGGTCCCGGGATAATCACCAGACTCGAGCGCGATCGTATAAAAAGTCCAACGTCGACCTGTGCCTTATTTTGTAATGCTCGGACTTCTTAGTGGCTATGGGATAATTGTGATTTGGAAAGAGGTGTTGTTGAGTTCGAGTTTTTTTTCAGAAAAAAGAGATAAGGTGATTATAATATCGCAGAAGGTAGGAGATAATGTGTATGCTGCTTTATAGATCGTTTTTTGGAGCAAAATGTTCTAGACGTCTTTTTATGAATATTTCTTGCGAATGTTAGGTCTAGTGATTTGCGATTCGAGTGATTTTTGTAGGCGCCAGAATGTTTACAAAAAATTTTTCGACGCAATATCATTTTATATCAAATATTTTAAACACTTGTTTCGAAATTAACCGAAGCGTTTTGTATTTGTAAAAAGTTCTTAAAGAGATATAAAAGAAATTGGATGTCAGATTTTCTGAGGCATAGATGAAACAGTACATTCGAACAGAGAAGCACGATTAGTATCTTAATGACGAAAACGAAGTAATATGAAAAACAATAATTGGCGTCCAATTTGTACGAAATATCAGTAGATGTCCTAATACAGGGCTACTTACAGCGGCCAATGTATTCACAACCCGTCTACTTTCAAAAACCCGTTATCGGTATTTCTTCACTCCCAACTTAAACGTCAACAATGGAAAATGCGAATCTAAATCACGACAAAGAGCGCATCAAAGGTTCCCGCGTGCCAGTCTATTTCATTGTCGGACCAAGATGTCAGACGTCTCTCGTCTTAGAAGCCTCCGGCCTTCCTCGTCTCTGCTCGAACGAATTTGCTGCGAGTGCGGTTTACTGTAAACTATCTAGGTCCACCAGCTGCCCGTAATCCGCCACCCCCTCCATCTTGAGCCGGGGAGCACGTCAGAGGTCTGTTCGCGGTGAAAAGAGGGGCTGTTATCGCGGTCCTATCTGCGATCGGTCGCCGTGATATTTCTAACAGGGCCCCTGGCTTCCTAGTCCGTGGCCCATAGATCTTGCCAGATAAGATGTGCGGTGTTCGCGAGGCCCACCAGGGGGCCACACGGCCTGTCCATTGTGTTCATTCGTGTCTTCTGCGTCCTCCACGGAGTCCCGTCCTTCCAGTTCTGCCAGCCTCTACCGTTTTTTCCGGCTGGCTCGCCGCTGATTGCTCGCGTGCAATTACACGTCTCTCTCTCTCTCTCTCTCCATCTCTTTCGCATCGGTACCGCTTTGCCCGTTCGATTAATATCGAATTCCACCGGTTTTACTTTTAGAACGCAAAGGGATCAGTTGGTTTTTCCAAGGTAAATTCTTTTATTCTTACAGCACTGTATACATTTTGTTTTATGAATCTTTGTTGAGGACTGAGTGATTGCAGATTGTTTCTTAATCATGCTGGATATTAACACGTTGACTGGCCAATACGAGTTAGTTCATAGTCGACAAAAGCAGTCAAAAAATTAGTAATGAATTTTCTACAGACGCCTAGCATGTTTCTTTCCTTGATACAATACAGCAAGGTACACTAGTAAGAATTTACTATTTATTTAATCTTTCCTTAAATTAATAAATTAGAATGAAGTCTTGAATCAATAAATTAGAATGTATCGCTCTATAACCCAACATGAACTCTGCTTCTATTCATTTTTTCTATCACCAACCAATTTTCAATTATTACAGCCAGAATTATACTAGACAAAGCAAACAAAAATTTCCAAAATTTAACAAATAAATATTAACAGTACGCTTCAAATCTTCTCAAGGACGTTTAAATCTTCGACTTTGCGTTAAGCAAGAACAAAATCACAAACATCCGCGTCATTCAACCCTTCCACCTATTAAGACAGAAACCCGTTCAGAGATTCGTTTCTCGGGATCTCCATTTTACGATAATCGAGATACAAAGAGAATGGAGCGAAGGATAAGAACGAGCCGCTAACTGGGACCGTATGATCCCCGAACCGATTCCAAAGGAAAGGATCGACATAAACAGCGTTGATCGAAACGATTGCCGACAGATCTTGCGGCCTGCTCTCAACGTGCAAATATAACAGTATCCAGAGAGATAACCGCGAAAGGTGTCCAAAGCACACGGATCCCAAGATATCCTCGTCGCTTCTATTGCTCGCTATCTTAGATCGCAATCTCTTTGGGGAGCGTAGGCGTCACATCATTGTAACGCTGGTCATGGCCCGATCATCGGATAACGTGACATGACACTGCGACAGTTTCCGTCCGCCAAGCTTATTGCCCAAACTCCTACTCTCTTCCATGTCGCAAATCCTAAATCCAACGCTTTTTAAACCAGAGAGTTTCGACGGTAGAAAGGATTAAGATTTTCGTACGGTCGATCGAAAGCTATAATACTATGTTCTTCTGGTTATATTTGAAGTAGAATATCATTGGTTATGGGTTGTTTGATGAAATATGGATGGATGCAAATTGAGGATAATTGAGACAGCTTTTGCTTCCTCTCTAGATTTACACAAGTACCAATATTGTTTAATCCTTCTGTTGTGACTCTTTAATAGAAGGTTATCTATTGGAACTCTGCATATATAAGAGTCGATTGTGCAGTTTACACGTTTCATAGCAATTCGAAAACCGCTTCAATGTTTGCTTACTTTTGTCGACGCAATTTAGATCTGTTTCCTGCAATCCTACAATCGTATAGTGAGTTTCGAATCGCATTCTATGCCCGACATGTTATCATATTGCTAACGTACAAGTGTTTATTTATTTTACTTTATTATCATACTTTTTAAGTTTATACTTCTGCTCTTTTCCTAATTAGGCGTTATCGTTATTACAGTAGAAATCACTCAGGAACTTTTGCTCCACCCTGTATCAGTTTAATAAAACGGTAACTGCGTTTCTCTGAGTAAAAACTGGGCGTATATAGCATACATCTTTTCGTATAATACAAATATTAATGACCGTGTGAGAATAAATATATGAGTACATATATATACACTTTTCGTATATATATATTTTAATGGACGTATTAGAGAGGGTATTTTCTCAATCAAAGGATTAATTATTTACATTCAGAAAAGTTTCTGCTATGATCGATTAGTAACTTTAGTATACTCTTGAATGAAAGCATTGGTTTTACAAAAATAAATCATAAATGTGTCCATGAATTTATTTGTTTTCGTATAAAAAGCTAAACTAGCGTTTTAAATGAAATTCGCAAAGAGATCTACGTCTAAACCTAAATTTTATTGCAGCAAAATAACTGCTAAGGCGTATATTTTATAAAATTTATTCGTCCAAATTTATCCATCGAATCTATCGGCAACAGACTAGTGTAATACATGAGGCAATATCTCGAACTCTGTCAACCATCAAATTCTTTCGTTCCCATCTAAAGCTCCATTCACTTTTCATCAAACCAAAACCTGACAGCGTTTCGAAATAAAGAAGGTAGGCTATCAAGAGAATAAAATCTGCTCCAGTGAGAACCGAAACGATCGCATCGCCGCCGCACCGATCACGATTGGACCTAAGTATTAGATTTCGACAAGAACGTAGCAAGCGTGGGCCCAATTTCTCGAACTACTCGACTGTATCCGCCCTTTCACGGATAATTTGATCTCGTTGACGATAAAGACGTACAATGCCGGTCCAACCATCGACAATCAGATATCTCGGTGGATAACGAGCTGAATTGTACGAAGACTAATTGGTTAAAGTGCTGTGTACAACGCAGACGCCGTGAGTTTCGCATTTTGAACGCGGAAGCACAGCAACAGAGAAGTTGTTCCGCTTTGGCTTCCTTCAGTTTCAGAGGTCAGACAAATTCCACGCTCATGATTCTAGACAAGCGATTTTCACATTTTTTCATCTCGTGGTTCGTGTAAATTAATTACAGTCGACCGTATAACGCAATTTATAAATATATATAATCCATAAATATAATTATGCGACCATTATGATAAAACGCGATAAACATTTTTTTCTTTTTTTTTTGGTATTTTGACACACTTTTCGGCTTCTTGTTCAAAAACGCGATACATACTACTTAGCTCTTGTCCGCGTATGCATATTGAATTAGCGAAGCTGATAGTCAAACTTTGTTAATGGAATGTTCAGATAACGGGTATTTCGATAAGGGAGATTCTACTGTGTTGCGTGTTTTAAAAATTCTCGCCTCTTGCGGCACATCGCACCGGTTGTAAATCGCAGTTCTACACGATCCAAAGTATTTCTTTTTGACCGTCAATCCGCGAAAGCAGGATTCAGAAGACACGATGAAATCGTAATTCGCTGATTCACGCGATCGAATTAGCTTTCGCTTCGATCTCCACTCGTGCAATGAACAAGTTTTTGTTACGCGAAAAGAAACGAATCACGTGTTCTGTATGTAATGCATTCGATTCGCGGAATCGTCTAAATTGTTTAATGAAAGAATTGCAGGGAATTGATACAAGGGTATAATGTGATTTTGAGAGCGGATGCTGATTGTTCTGTGAGAGAAGAGAAAGTATACGAAACGAGCAAAAACCGTGTTAATCTGTTTTACCGCTGACAAAAACAAGCCGACGCGACGCGTCATTGACTGGTAATTGTGGCTTATGTATCGACTTTAAATACTGGGTCACAAGCACGCGGCAATTATCCAGATTGCTGGCAAGCCTCGGGTTCCTGGATGAGGAAAGCAAATTGCGAGATCGTGATACGGTTCTTCGGTCGGAACATCTGTAAAGATAAATTAATTTCTTTTCGCGACGTTATCTTTGAAAATCGATGTTTTATGTAGATATAGATACATGAAATTATGTATAGATTTCCTTTCTAAGCTTCTTATTATATTTTCTGCTTAATTTCATTGATTTCATGGGTCTTTAAAGAATGAGATATTATAAACTGCAATGTTATCCTTGCCATGAAATACTATGATTTAAACTCTAAACCAATGTAATGCAATGGTTGCTGAATCTTATTGTTAGTAACGAAAGCAAAATCAAAAAATCTCAGAACCTTTAACGAAACCATGTCTTGTGTACACCATGCAAAGTTATTCACGTATTGCCACTCATTTTTCTACGTCGCCAATGGTACTCTTCTAGTTCTAATTTATCTTTCTTCTAGATCATTGAGGAACGAAAATATATGTAGTTCTCGCTTTATCAACTTCCACTTTCCGAATTTTTTGCTTCATTTCAAATTTGTCTTACGTTAATTTTGAAATACATAAAGGTTTGGTCAATAAAATCTTTCCTTATCTTTTAATATTCCATCCATATTTTATATATTCCTTCTTACGAACGTAACTCTTGCTTATAACATTATTTCTAAAAGAAGTAAATAAACTTCCGCTATAAGAATTCCGGCTTTACGAACGATCATAAAGATGGGAAATACCTATACTTTTTAATTTTGATATTTCAACCAAAAGCTATTAAATCATTAACAGCATCATGAAATTATAAACTAAAATAAAATTGTTGAAATGCTTCATGTTCTGTAATCCTAAAACATGAAAAACGTACAAGTTCCATACTTTCAACGCGAACTAAGTTCGTTGTGACACGTGCACGAATTCCGATAGAATTAATTATCGCACAGATGCGAGGAAGGTACCGCCCAAAAGCGTAAGAAACACGGTATTTCCTTCGAAACGCAATTAAAGCGATGTCACGGTGGTATGTACGCGTCGTAAAAAGAAACGAACCGACCAACTAAAATTTTAGGGGCAAGTTTTATGCTTCGAAATAAAACCGCGCGCCGGTTTCCAGCGAGTTTCCTTCGGTCAGGAAATTTAAATCTTCTTCGAGACGAGCACGTGCCTTTACGGCTGATCGTAAAAATTGTCGAACGGCAAGAGTGGCGAGCGTGGAACGAGCGTGCTACGGTTTAACCAAGTTTACGTAACGCGGAATCTCACGACCCCGTTTCCTCAAAAGTGTCGCACGAAACTCGTATTACATACCACCTTTACGAACTTTCAGAAACTTTCGAGCGTACTTCGAACGAAATACCAAGTTTTATGGAGTACGCGTGTGCTTGAAAATCGATTTTATCCAAATGTAATTTCCAAACCTGTACGATTTTCGAAGAATTTGTCGAATTTCCTACTAAAACATCTGCAAGTTGAGGAGATAATTTTTAGACTTTGAAATTTCTATAAGTATATGTGAAAGTTCTCTTTTTCAAGATTTATATCTTTTAGAATGCGAATCCTTTATATCTTTGATCGTAAACAATTTTCGGGAGATGTATCGATGTTTGATGTATCGATTAACCTTGATAACAAAACTAGACCAGTATTTAAACACAATGAAATGTAATCTAAAACTAGAAATGTTCGACATATTATAAGTATTTTCATGATTCAAAGAATTCAAACTTGTTTGGAAAAAGCTCATAGAATAACAATTACTCAAAGACACTATTTTTATACTTTGTTACGTAGAATGTAACAAAGGTATGTACGTGTAGAAAAAGTAAAAATTTTTCTAATTTAACAACAATTCCAAAAATAAAAAGATAGAAAGGCGCGAGAACGTATTTCCAGCAACGTTCCCGTTCTCTGAGACGTCAGAACTATGTGACGGACGGATGCAGAAAGGTGTCTGGTGTTGTGAGAAATAACGGCTAAATATTTTCTTTGGAATAGAATCGACGACAAGCGACACAATAACCAGGACAATGAGAAACTTTTAACGCGGCCGTGCGACAAGCACGTTGTACACGCATAATCCGCGGGGTTTCCTGCCGCTATCTTCGCTCGATCTTGATCCTGGATCTCCAGGTTCTAGATCGCTCCAGATACACTCAACTTCTTCAGCAGCTGCTCCAGTCGAGTTCGAGTCGAAGACTCTATATCCTATGGAACGACGAAAAGAAAAAAGACCGCCAAATATCTCCAAATTCTAAAAGTCGAACTTGATTATTTTCCTTTTACTCTCAGCTGATCTTTCAATTATCAGGGCTACATTCTTTTCGTTTATTTGATGATAGTAAACGCAGCTAAGTAATCTCTACAATGCGTAAAGTTTAGGCAATTTGAATTTTGAATTTGAAGAATTAGTCGGGTAAAAATCGATATTGAATTGAATATTTTATTAAGGTTCTGATTTCGAATGTAAAATTCATAAACAGTTCCGTTTCGACCATAAATTTCTACAAGACATAGAGTGGTCCTCGATCACAAAAGCTAAATCAATAATGCATGGTGTCCCATCAAGTATCTTTATATCCTCGAACGTCAACCAACCCATAAATCTGATCAAAAATATAGGGAATAAATAAACTCTATTAATCAAACTTGTTGGACATCTCGACTTCAGATGTCCGATGAACATTAATATATAATAATCATTTCCATAAAACCATGAAAAGGTATACAAGTCTATAAATTATTCTGTCCCAACACTTATAAATTGCCTGATGTCCCAATCAAAACAGAATATTGATTAGAAGAAATATATGTATTGGCATTTTCTAAACCCATATCAATTCTCAATTCATAAAATCATCCAGAAAATTTACCAAAACGTTCACAATTCTTATAAATTCTTATAAAAAAAACAGATGAAAAACGCAATAATAAGCTGCAGATATTTTTTTAAATTCATATTTTTCTGGATGTAATCAAAAAACTGAAATTTGGCTAGAGAATTGTTCTATCTGTTAAATATTATAATAGATATAATAGTTTGCATACTTTACCACATACACAGGGCGAGGCAATAAAATAGTAACAATTAAATATGTATGTATCTTCGTTATTAACGATTTTTATTTACGAAATTTTGTTTAAAATTTATTTCCTTTATCAGATTTGCTAAATGAACAAGACGCCTTCCAATAGGTTTCACAAAATAAGAGTTAAGTTATCTGCTAAACACTAATAATTTTCCGACATAAATAGATTAATAACTTCTTGTAGAAAATGCCAAGATCTATGTATTAAACGACTAATGTATCAGAGAATATACGACTTCATTGAAAAAAACGACAATGACCTTTACATCTCATAAAAAATAAATTGAAAATATTTCATCTCGATTCATTCTTCGTTGCATGTGAGCCTTCAAGCAGTATCGCTTTATCTGGACTTTTTTCGTACGACCATTACTAACTGAAATATTTAGATTCTGCCATTTAAATGGTCCACTCTACATAAATATGTATTTCTGTGTATTATGTGCATTCTATGTATTTTCGAACCTCCAAATTTCCACGGATGGATACTATACAAATCTGCAGTCTGTCAATAATAAACTTCCCTAATGTCATATATGGCACTAATTCTTCGTGTCTTCGGTAGCAAAGATCGGAGAAAATCATAGATCCGCGATCATCGAATCGCCCTGCCACGTTATCCTCTTTTTCTTCGTTTTTCTTCGTTTTTCTCTAACAAGGGGGGACACGAGGCCCGAGTCCTGTTCGCGTGTACATGTACAACGAGCGCATTACGCGAGATTTAAGGTCACCCTTTAGCATCGACAACGTCCAAGGGCCTCCAGGAACAATGGCTGACCATTTTAAGAGAGAGCTGTTCCTCGAGGAGCATTTTATTCCAGGAGCGTAACGAGCGTTACACGAGGGCTCCGCGAATCGTCTCGAGTTCCTGAAACGCTGAGGATTCCGATTCACGGAATGAAAGCGGAATACAAGAAGGGATTGGTGAAACCTCTCTCTCGCCCTGTTGGAATTCGAATTCGACCCACCGCTGTTTCACCGCAGCCGCGTGAATTATACGCGACAAAGGGGATGGAACAAAGGGCCAAAGCGATATGCAAACAAACGTTTCAATTATTCAACGCTCGCCGAGGCCTGGTCGTTTATTCGATTCCTTGAAATTACCCCCGATTACGGCCAGCAATGTGTCCCCGGACCGAATCTCGCCGATTTTAAAAGAAAACGCGCGGTGCTCCGTCCAAATATTTGCATAATTGCGAGAGAATTCGGCCGAACCCAACGTCACATTGGAATTCTCGTCGAATTCATAGGGTTGATCGTAACCTGGCGCTTTCTCCGAGTGATTTCGGTTGGAATGTCTGATGTTCTTACGGAAATTTTCTCCTCCCTAGGCGATAACTAATCATGAGAGGATCACGATAACAATCTTCTACAGTTACTTACATTAATATTCGGATACAGCACTATCTTCGTATTTGTTCCTTTATATAAGAGGAGATAATTTTAATGCCATGTTGCTCATTTTACGAAATTATGAACCATCTATGTATCGTAGCTTTAAAATACGTAAACAATGTCTTCCTAATAACAATATTTAACTGTACAGAATCTTAACAAAAAAGAGGTTGCTCTCTTTATTTCTTAAATTCGATGGTCTTTTTTTCGTACCTTCTAATGATATCTGCAACAATTAATACTAAAAATTGTGCAGTCTTTATCCTAAAAATAGGAATGTTAGAATGAAATTGTTTACGTATTTTCGAGCTACGATAAATGATTTATATCTTCACAGAACAAGTACGATATTTAAATTATCCTTTACAATACAGAGATAATGCTGTGTCAAAATATTAATGTGAGTAACTGTATGTACACTGGTACGCGAAAGTATTTCAACGCGTATCACAGAAATCTTTTATGTATATCTATTATGTATTGTATGTGCCATATAAAACATTTTGGAATTTTATTAGCACTAGAATGAGACCCAATAACTATCACAACAATTATATATATATATATCACACCAATTAACATTTCTTAACATTATTGCATTTAACAGAACTTCGACTTCCTCGTCCTTCATTATTCAATAATCAAGTTTTTCGATGTGCACCACTTTTACATTATTTTTATATTAATGTTACATTAAATGACTTATATATACCTACCTATATATGTGCCTTATATAACAACATCAAATATATAATAAGAGTTAAAGATAGTCCCACTGAATGTTCAATGGGTATATATATATATGTATACATGTCTCGTTAAAATGCTAACTGGACTTCAAAATGTTCCGTATAACGCATATAATGTATTCAGAAAGATCCCTACAAGTATTCAGGTATTCTCGTGAGCCTGTGTGTATAAATTGCTTCTACAGACTTTCGCCTTTTAATATTTCCAATCGTTTAAGACCTGACTGCAACATCCCGAACGATCCTACACTAAAAAAGCTGATTATCGTTGCTGAAGAAGAGTCTAAAAGTCTCGAAGAAGCAAAAGCTATCCAAATGCACGAGCCAGCACCTTTTCGTTCGCAATCAGATAAAGTAAGACGTTGAAAAAGCACACAGGATTATCCATCGCAATCAGACTCGCCCATCTCTTCAGCAAGTGGACGAGTAGATCGGAAATCTGCTGTCTGACGCAAACACCGCGAAAAATCGAATGCTTTTACCTCGACCAGATGAAGATACGAACAACTTTTCAAAAAGCTGTCTTAAAAGTTGACCTTTGAAGGATAATCGCGTATCGATTGCCATCCGGGTGAAATATCGCGCTTTCGCTGACGACGGCTCAATCGGCCCAGAAACGATGGGTCCTTGTGGACGAGAACAGTAAGTAAAAAAAAAGACGAAAGCAGAGGAAAAGTTGTCAGAATATTAAGGTTACCGTTGCTCGTCGCATCATGGCGTTCGTTGACGAGCAATTTTTCACGGTTCCACTCGGTGTCTCGCCAGTCTTCGTCACTTTCACTAAAGGACGCGTGACGCGGCGCATTGTCGCGGCTATTAATTTTACAAGACACTTAATAACATTCACGGAACCACGCTTCACGAAATTCGATAAGACCACGAAAGTTTGTTAAATTTTTGATACCGTTGAAAAACCATGATTTACGGCTGATTGTTGAATGCTACGAAGCATTGTTAATGAAACTAAGAAAGAATTAACGATTATTTGAGGAAATGAGACGATGAATAATGAATACATATTGATAATCACTGTTTTGTGGAAAAGGGAAGCTTTAAAGGAAAGGTTGGATCGATGGAAAAGCTAAACATTTAGGACTTTGGAATATTGTTTCTGAAAACTAGTAAATGTGTGAGTTGAGGTATCGAAATATGACAAAATTCAAATATTCGAAATTATGAAAATTCAGAAATTTAGGAAAGTGAAACTTCTAAAACGCGGATGTTCGAAATAACGAAAATATAAAACTATGAAATATTTCGGACAATCATAAAGTACTACTCTAATATCTGGCACACGAATACCGTTACTTCCCTCAATACGTCATCTAAACTAATCGATTCAGATTCACAGTTGAAATTTGAAACACAGCCGTAATCTGGCGCTAGTTCAGGAATTACAAGTTAAACTTAAATTATTAACTAGTTTAGCAATACAGCAGAAACCTGGTACACCTGTACAAAAGAAGAAAATTGCTAGTCCCCTAAATATTCGTTCGATGCGACCGTTTAGACGCAGTTAAGACTCGAAATACACGAATCGCTGATATCCCAACATTTCGAGCAGGTTGCCCGCGTTTCTGTTGTTTCGTTGTACTTGACTACCTTGCGGCCTCGTTTTCAACACCTCTAAAACAGGATGTATGACATTAGCGATCAGGATTACGCGAGTGGAATAACGGGCTTCGTGGCCGGTCACCTTGATGCTGGTAATTTATGCTAATGGCCGAGCAGAAAATTTTAGGGGCCCTGCGAATTTGGCACCGGCTCGACCGCCTCTTCGATGATGATTGTTAGATCTGGTTTCGATCCATCGAATATTATGGCGGAACGCCAACCAACGGGTGAGTATTTTGCGTTGTTTTTAAGCGCCTGCTCCGACATCGACGATCACGATCGTAGTAAGACAATCGTCAAGATTTTTCAGTTGAATTTCTTTATTTGGAAAATTTTATTCTGAATCACGAAACGCGTTATACTATTTTGCTATTAGCGGGCTAGTCGACAATTTTCTTGTCCGATATAACATGAATCAAAGACAGCTTTAAGACGATCATTGTAAATATTTTCTTAATCCCTGTTCCTTGGGATATTCAAAGTTACCTCCACTTTTTTATACATGAACCTATAATTCTTTTATACGCACCTTTTAAAGAGTATTAAGAGAAATTCGACATATTCGAATATCATAGAACAAATATCCTTCTTCTATCTGAACCAAAGGAGCATTTAAAAAATAATCTAGTTGAAAGAATTTTGCCTGATCGTATTACGAGGAATATCGCTATTTAAACATCGTTTAAATTAAGATAAAGGACATTTTTTACGTTTCTTCGATTCAGATGGAAAAAAGATATTTGTTACGATATTTGTCGAATTCGTTTCAATATCCGCTAAAAGATACGAGTAAAAATATTACCGGCTCATCTAATATAAAGATATAAAGGTAACTTTAATAACTCCGAAAAAATTTACCACGATCATCTTAAAACTCTCTTCGAATCGTGTAATCATGTAATGACAAACAAATTTTCGATCGGTCTATTAAGAACAAAATAATCTATGTAAGCTGATCACGTTTCGTGGTTCATCCAGTATAGGATCGTTTCTGAGAAGATACTTTTGATAAAAGTTGTAACCTTTAATTATCATAATTTGATCAATGTAAAATATAGTAAAAAGAGATTTGAGAAAGAAAGGAGCTCATATTGATGTAATGGAGATGTTGAGAAAACTCGACAAAGTAGAAAATTGCGAACTAACGAAAGCTGTCTAAAATTGAAGGAACCTGTAAAACAAATTTTTATTCGCCGGAATAAAATTTAAAGTATATTTTGAACATTTCTGTTACGAGCTCATTAAGCAAAATTCCACTTATACGCTAAATATTTTAACAACAACAAATCAAATCAATCAGACATTTTCCGGTAAAGCAATAGATTCTCATAAAGAGTAGCGAAGTCTAGGTGGAGTATCGAGTGGACTTTACCTGCAGCAAGGTATGGTAAATGGTCGAAAGTTACGGGGGCCGCCCCATAAAACAAGCATAAAGAAGATCAGTGTATGAAATTCATAATGGACGTCGGCCCTTTTCAAAGACGTCGAGCCCAGCGTGATCTTTTCTCTCTTTCTTTTCAACATGCCCCATCACTTCGTCATAGATATCTATACATACATACGAGATAGTGCACGTATCATCGACGAATATATGTATAATATAACGATGTATGAAAATGAAATCTATCGCGCGATTAACCAAGAAGGAACACGTAGATGTCGTAGACGCAGGGGGAAAGGATTGAAAACGGCGGGGCTATTAAGCAAATTCGAAATTACGCTTGCAAATTTCGAAATGCAAATCGCTGGCGGGAGACGCGTCTACGCTTTTTGCGACTATAAATTTCCGCTTTAATTGGATCGGATTATTGTAATTCCGGCGGGGCTTATTTATGAGGTCGTTTCAGACTTTAAACTTGTTTCCAACGGCAGCAACCACGGGGCCTCTTTATTCTCCTTCTCTGTTCGCGGGCCGTCTCAAAACTAAAAGGCCGAATCGGTTATTAAATTATGGTTAAAGCTCTCTCGCTCTCGTTTTTGTCGGCAGATGAGCGAGAGGCTTCTCCTCTTTCGCCTGTTTATGCATACCATGGACAGAAGCTTTGTTAAAGGCCAATTTATGGAAGACAACGTACGCATGCACGCATGTGGGTAAAGAGGGTGTAACAGGGAGAGAACAGGTGAATTAGGATGGCCCTGTCGATGGCTGATTTTCGCCACTGATATATCCATCTCTTTTGGTGAACCAAACAAGCCGCCGGTTTCCCTCAGATTTATTATACATACATGTATATGTACAGCGCCACACCTGAACACTCGACAATGTATTTGACACCTTCGTAAAACGATACGGTCGTGTGGTTCGATTAATTTATGAACAAGCGATTTCTGCATTTGCACTTTTCTATAGATAATGTCGCCTATATAAGAGACTTGCGAGAAGGGAAAGAGGTTTCTGGTAAATCAGATACGTGTTTAAAAGATTATTGCGCGAAGTGTTATTACGGATATCAAATAATTTGTTAGAGATTTTAGTAATATATAAATTACGAAAATAAATCGATACATCGATATTGTCTCTGTTACAACAGTAACGTTAACATATTGACTGCCACGTGAATTTGATATATATGTTATCCTGGAAATCGCAATTAATCGAAATATACCAAGCCATAAATATTAATTTTTGCAAAATATTATACCGCATCCATTTCTCTGACAATATTATCTAACGCATAGTCATCTACGTCGTTGAAAATGTGTTCGTCCATACAATTTTTCTTATTTTATACGTTCTAAAAAATTTACTAAAACATAATGGTCATTGATGGCTATTGCAGCCAACCTGATCAAAATACATTGTTAGGTATTTCTCCCTTATGGCTCCAATTAAATACTTTTTAATAACACCAAACAAAAAAGAATTTGTTCTCACAATCGCCAGCCTAAGCTTCAACACCAAAGTTTCCAACCGTTGCGCATGCACGGTTCGATTCTCGCCAAAAACTTTTACTGCTCGAGAAAAAAAACCGTGAGCATACATAAACGACACATTGTCCTCAGCTACTATTCTGCATGACTAAACATCCCAACAAAATAGGAACCCTTTTACAAGCCATCAATCAATAAATAAGAGAAAAGGTTGATCGTCGAACGTTTGTCCTCTTACTCTGACTTGTCCAACAATCTGGATGTCTTCCCATAGTGACTTGCACTAATAAACTCCGTACGTATCCGTTAGGGTGAACGTAAAGGATGCAGGAAATTTTAATGGCACCATTTCGTCCGTTTAGATACAATAAAGCGTCAACAGATCGCGTTGCGCCCTTCTTACAGAATTTACTTTCATTAGTTATACCGTTTTTTTTTTTCGCGAGTCATTACGATCCAATAATGTAAAAAGACATCTGGTCGAAGGTAGCACATCTTACAAACCCTCCCGTTTACGACGAGCTGATATTCAAATGCGCAAAAATTATAATGGCACCGTGATATTCGAATTTCATTGAATCGTTCTGATAATGGTTCCACGGAAAAAGGGTTGCTTCGATGAAATATTAAAATTCATGAGTGCTCGACTATCATAAAGAATCTCGACCGAATCGGAACACCTCCTGTCAATGCTTCTAATGACCCTTCTGCCGATAAAGTTAAAAGCTTCTTTTTATAGAAAAAATGATCGCGTGCAGATGCTTGAGTTTATGCCGATGAATCGAAGCTTTATGTATCATGGTGTATTATATTAATCCATGTATTTTATGGTACTAAACAAAGCGCGTTCTGGCCTCGAGCGCGCTTTAAGAATATACGAATCATTCTACGTAAATAATTTTTCATCTAAAACTGAATTCAAGTACCTAATTGCTATCACGCGACTACAGCGCGAATGCCATACATTTTATCCTGGAAGCCGCAATAGGTTAGAATATACTAAACCATAACATTTAATTTTTGCAGATTATTATACTATCTTTGCGCACTTTTTCTTTGACAATACTATCTAAGTCATTCATATTCTTGAAAATTGTTTGATTCGTGAAATTTGTTATTTTAATCGCCCAAAAAAAAAATTAATAAGACGTGAATTACCGATGATTACCGTTGCAGACGATGTGTTAACCATTTTTAATGTTCCACTACTTTAGAGAAAAGGACAAGACAAGTATCTTCGAAGAAAAATTTAACGTGGAGGTCCAAAAATTATACGATCAAGCGGACTTGTGCCAACTCGGAAACAGAAAATATGTAGACGAAGAAACAAAAGGGAAATGGTTACATAAGAAAAAGTCCGTTGACTGCATTTTGTTGTGTCTACTGCATAACACAGCTTCTCCTGCTGGTGTTTTACACGGGTCGGTGCATCGATTAACCTGCATTACGAGGGGTTCGCTGCTAGTCATGCAGGCTGCATCGGTAAGTCACGAGTACAATGTGTATGGCAGCAAAGAAGAAGAAAACAAAAACCTTCCAATCTGCTGGGTGTCTTGCAGCAACATACTCACGATGTTTTCCCAAATTCTTTATAAATTATACTCAAATTTAACGTAGCTTAAAATTCTATTGCACTCGAATTACTATTCTTTTAGATTTTTATAAGAAGACGTAATAATCTTTTTAATCTGCTAATCAAGAAGATGAATGAAGTCATCATTGGAATTGCCAATCTTTATAAAATAAGCCATAATATCAAATGACACTGAAATTTCATTGTACCATTTTGTCGGTACCATTTAAGAAGAAAGAAAAATCGAAATTAAAGTTATAAAAAGAAATTAAAAAGATCGAATACTAACGCAACAATCTATCGTTCTTTGGAATGCGGAATCTCACTTAAGGGGGTGTTCTGAATTAGAATGTTCTAAAACAGCGACTTTTTGTGATTTCTTTTAGAAGGGAAAGAAAGAAATGAAGTTATTAAATTTTGAGGTATCGTTTTATATATATTTAACGAATACAAAAAAATTTTTTAAAGTAAGAAAAAAATTATAACAGATTTCGAAGCCTATTTCATGGGATGCAGTTTTCAATTGGCGGAAAAGATCCACCTCGTAATTCTTGACCGAAACAAAAAACCAAAAAAGGATTAAATTATTATATACTTCTCTTCTCGATGAACTAAAAAAAAGGCAGAAAATAGTGTGAAATTAAAAATTTTGGCGGGTTTAAAGAAAAAATGTGTTTTATAAAAAGAAAAAATAAACTTTAAGGTGCTACAATTATTTAAGTAAACTTTTTGACGAACTTTTTAGTTCATCGAGAAGAAAAATATATAATAATTTAATTCTTTTTTGGTTTTTTGTTTCGGTCAAGAATTACGAGGTGGATCTTTCCCGCCCATGAAATAGGCTTAGAAATCTGTTACAATTTTTTTTACTTTAACAAAATTGTTTTGTATTCGTTAAATATATATAAAACCATACCTCAAAATTCAATAACTTCATTTCTTTCTTTCCCTTCTAAAAAAAATCACAAAAGGACGCTGTTTTAGAACATTCTAATTCAGGATACCCCTTTAAAAGTAACATAAATTTAAAAAAATACAGTCATTAAGCATAAATTAACATAAACTGCAGACCAAAGAACAACATGCTCCTCTGTACTAAGCACTAGACGATAATCCTTCACGCTTCCACGTGCTATTTAAGCATCGAGCTGTCCTCTTACATCCTTGAAGCACCTTCCGTTCGTTAAACAAGTAGAGAAACAACTGACCAAGGCAACGTGTATTAATCTATCAAATGAAAGGATAAGGCACATGATGCACAGACAATTTCAAAACCAGCCAGGCTGGCAGCTTAGTAAGATCGAAGACACATGTGTTCACCGTTCACCTGTTATGAGTCAGCTGAACCTAAAGACTTTGAATTCAAGTACGTCATCGAGATGTTTTCTATCAGCAGGCTTCTACGTAATCACGCGATATCCTGGCCAGCAACCTCGTGTATCGACGTTCCTCGATCGTGACATGGAACGCCGATCGCTCGATCGATCGTTATTAACTCTAACGCTATACACAATGCGCTCTTTGTTCCATTTAAAAAATTTAATCACTTGACCTTGATGGTTGAGCCGCTTTGTTTGACCAGTCAATCTACTGCTTCGCTATTTTCTGTAAAAAGTTGTTTCCTTGCTATGTCTTATAGCCATTAATATTCAATTCTTCGCAAGTGATTTGTAAATTTGATAAAAGTTATTGTACGGTAATTTTGAATAATAATGCAAGAAATAATTTTGAAGAATCTCCAACGAAAATACACAGTTATTGAAATATCTAGAAATATTAAAAAATTTAGAGAAAGAGAAAATTGTTAATTTTCTTCCCGTAAAGGATACTACATGCTTCTACTTAACATTCGAACGAATAAGTTATCAATGAAGATAAAGATTCATAGTCCAATTAATAAAACGTAGAATACAAAATTGAACGAAGACGATAAACATCTGAAACGCTGATTTATTATGAACCGCTGACCATAATTATAAAACACTGATTCTTACTTCATTTTCGTAATTAACAAAAATCGTGCCAATTCTTCATACCTCGTAAAAATCGAAATGATCGTTAAAATTACTTTAAAAATAGGACCAAAATCTTCCATTTTCCAAAAACAGGGACGCCATTCCCTATCCCACCTAAATCTTCCATTCTCTGAAACCCCATCGCGTAACCTTGCAATCCCACCGTTTATAATCTTCAAATCTATCAGCACTTAGATTCACGATCCGGCATACGACACGAAAAACTAGCGAATGGTTCGACCCGATTTCTCGACATCCAGAATGCAGATTTCTTTCCTGATTCCCCGGAGTGACCGTGAGCAAAATGGCCGCGAACCTGACAAAGGGTCCAGCCGAAAATGTTGTAAGCTTAATTTATATGCGATTTCGCGGCCGTCCGCATTCTCACAAGAGACCAAGGAAAGAAGACTTCCCCGTACAGGGGACTGATTTCGATGCAACTATTTCGTGGCTGTTCTAGGTCACCCTTTCCATCGACTTTTTTCCCGAGCTCCGTGCCAGTACGCTTCCGATGCTAATAGAGCTCGATTTCTCGATTATTTTGCTACGTTGGCCCGTAGAGTCGGCGTCGAAACGAAGGATAGAAGGCGAACGATAGAGAGATAGAACGACTGAAAGCCACCCGGGTCGAGGGCAAAATACCAGGAAGGCAGATGTCGGAATTCTATATGTCTCCTAGCGCAGAATTTACATCTTACAGCCCTTCCACTTTGCTCTAGGACCTTACGATCGATACTCGCTTTATTTAGCGAGGTTTATGGCCTATCCGCGAGTGTACCGTTTCTATGTTTCTCTTTTCTTGGACCTGAATAAGTATCGTAATGAAGATTCTATATGGGTGGGAGTAAGTGGAGTGTCGAAGGAAAACATCAGCGTTCAATTGGACGTGAATTTTGTATTTATTGAACGCTGGCTGCACCATTCTACCTACTTACGTATTTTGCGATAAATTTTGTCTCCATTAGAGTAAGTGAGTAGGTAGTGTTATATGGTGGAGACACGTTGCATTTGAATTTGAATTTCACAAGTCTACTGTGATAACTTTAGTTTCAAATGCGGTGTAGTGGCTAGGAGATGGAAAGTATAAAATTTGAATAATAGTAAAAAAGATTTGGGGCCGACATATTTTAGGAGTCTAGATCTCTTGTACTAGAAATAAAATTGTCAGAAAATGTCAGACAACGTTAAAGTTATTTCTAATTTATTTTCCATGCAGATTAGAAATATAACAGAAAGAATTTTATATATTCCGAAAACTAAATCTAATAAAAGATATCTCTAAAAATTCGAAAAGAAGAAACGATAGTATATAATTCCTTTTTTCTATTACTCTCTTTATCCTCCAATTTTCACACTTTGGTAACGCATAGTTATAACAATCGAAACAAAGTATCATTTTTAATTTCACAGTGACTTCAAAAATCGTCTCGAGCATGAGTTAAGTCGGTTAAATGAATCGTAAAATCCGTTTAATATCGTGACGCGTCATAACCTAGTTGAATTTACATAACAGTTCGTTTGGTGGCACAAAAGCTAAACCGTCTAATGGTTGAATATTGTTATTCAAATGCCTGGTGGATACAACGACAACATAACTCGATAATCAGTCGATGATATATCTTATATTAATGACGAGTCGAGATATTATATGCAGATCGGATTACAGATTAGACGAAGTAGTGTTAAATGACGGTCTACCTGATGAAATTAATGAGAAACATAATATCTTTGGTTGAAAACTAATCGATCGTATAGATTTATTATGCACGAAAAGCATCGATCGGCTCGTGCTGATAAATCATTTAAATTCACAAAGAATCGAATTAGCTGTTCTTTAAGTTCGTCTACTAAGAGGATTTGGTTTCGATGTTAATCCTGGCGCGCCTATAGTGGTTAGAACGAGAACGACGCAATGCAGTAGTTTTCTTCATTGTAATTCTAATGATCGCTATTGTATACTTTGTGTGTAATAGAATATAGATGCGGAGAAATCTTTTCAAGTTAAAATCGTATGTAGGTGTGTTAAAAGTTTGGAAGATCTGTTGGAAGATGTTAGCTTCAGTAAAATTTAATAAAACAAATTATAACATATTTATATTTTACTGTTACTTGATAATACTACTAATGTTAAATTTCAAATTCACGAATTTTCAAGTTTCAAATTTCCAAGCTACTGTATCTTCGATTCTCCAAAATTTCAAATATCTAATAACATATTACTTTATTTATTTATCGCATCATATATGTATATATGTGTATGTATATTGTTAAAAAATTCCAAATTTTTCATTTCCAGGCCTCTATGTTAAATAAAAAAAAATTCACCGACCTCGAATCGATCATGCGAGAGATCGTATTCCCTGGTGCATCGTCTAAAACGCGATATAAAATTCATACACGCTGCAAGCACGATATGCCATCATAAAATCGCGTTATACAGCGTTGCATATTTACCAGACCAGAACAAAATCTAGCTGTATAAATTTCAACGGCGTTTTTTACGAAGACCGCCCCTCAGACCTAAGCAAATCGAGCTGAAAAACGAATGGGTGACATCATAAAGATCCCATGTGTCATGGCACACGTGTCACTAAGCAACGATACCAACTTTTTTGCTGGTTATACGTTGCCTCACCTGCCCTATCCATTTTTCCCTCCTTATCGTTCAATTCATTTAATTAGTCACATATAACAATACCAACCTCGCGATACCTCTTTGTCATCTCCTATCTTTTGTCTCCTTTTTTCATGTTTCCATCTTTTTTCTTTATTATTATACGTTTGATATAACGCACAGTATCGATTTTATGCATTCGATAGCGCCCACCGAAAAAAATTTCACGCACTTGCAACCAACCGCGTATTTTTTTGCTTTATAGCAGCGAACGGTTGATCGATCACACATGGCTGGTATAAAAATTTTTCACGACCGGGATACCGCGTTCATTTGCATCGCGATTCGGCTTATAGTTTCTACTTTATTTGTACAAGCACCCGGAGAGGATAACGCGTTCGTTGACGGTTGGACGAAAGGCAATCTGGTCGACAGGTATGCCTACCGGTCTGCACTATTACAGGAGCTCTGTGTTACAGTTAACCTTTCTATAATTTAAGTGTCTTCCCTTAAAAATCATAGAAATTGATAACTGTATGTAATTGCGCGATCTGTGTTTACCTTTGCAACATTTGCAATCTCTAATGAAAATGTTCTCGATTGAAACGATCTGCTAAAGTGAAACCAATATATAAAGGTTCGAATACATACAGTGACGAGCAAAAGTGTAAACGCACTCCGCTGATTTTATGTAAAAGGTGATACTACGACTAATTTTTCAAGTGATCGGTAAAGATTAGGTAACAGTAACTACAAGCAACGTCTGATTAACAAAATGTAATAGTTCATTTTCATTAACATTAATAATGTACAGAATATTTTATAATAATTGTGTTTTGAAACAATGTTTACAGTTTTGCACGTTTCGTCAGAAACGTTTATGACAGCATGTAAATGTCAGGGAAACGAAACTGTCAATAAGCACTGATAGTCCACTGTTTCGCAGTCAACTGTTCCACACCATTGTTAGATTACTTTTTAGTTTGATACGCTTAATCCAAGATGAAGCCACTTAGTGAAGGTAAAAAGAACAGTATTATTTACATATTGTGTGATAAAAGTTTGTCGTTGCGGCAAATTGCAGAGAAATGTGGTATCAGTCATACGATAGTTGCAAGAATAAGAAAAAAGTATGTTAGTGCACCAATTTCTTCACAAAACGGTAGACCGCGACTTATTTCGGATAGAGCAGCACGTGAAATTGCACGCTGTATTCGGTCGGATAGTTACAAAACACCAAAAATTGCTGCTTGGGAAATCGAAATAAGTGCTAGCGAATGAACCATTCGTCGCTCTTTAAAGAGAATTGGTTTTCGAGCGAAGGAAAAAGAAAGTAAACCAGCTCTTTCAAACAAAAGTATTAAATTACGAAAACAATTTGTTAACACCTACAAAGAATGGACGACCGAAGACTGGAAAAGATCTATATGGAGTGACGAAACAAAAATTAACAGATTCGAATCCGACAGAAGGTCCTGGTATTGGACTTCATCCGAGAATAATGATCAACCAGGTGGTATAAAACAAACTATGAAATTTGGAGGTGGCTCAATTATGTGTTGGGGTTGCTTTACTCACAGAGGTGTTGGCCCCTTAGTTCGAATCGAAGGTATAATGCGAAAAGAGCATTATTTGACCATTCTACAAAGTAATTTACTTTCTGTAGTTAATTCTATTGGATATAATGAACGTGAAGTAGTATTTCAACATGACGGGATCCTAAGCATACTGCAAAAATAGTTAAAACGTGGCTAGAAAATCAAAATTTTTCTGTGATGAGTGTCCAGCACAAAGTCCGGATATGAATCCGATCGAAAATTTGTGGTCCATTTTGAAAAGAAGGCTGGCAAAATATAATAATCCACCTTCAGGTATTCATGAATTATGGGAAAGAACACAGCAGGAATGGTACAATATTGAACCACAAATAATTAAAAATTTAATTGACAGTACGCCTCGTAGATTAAAAGCATTTAAAAAAAGTAAAGGAAAGTGGACGAAATACTATGTTGAAACCTTAATTCGACGGGTATAATTAAAGTGCAAAACTGTAAACATGGTTTGAGATGCCCATTTTTGTAAAATGTTTTATACATTATTAATGTTAATGAAAATGAACTATTACATTTCGTTAATCAGATGCAGCTTGTAGTTACTGTTACCTAATCTTTACCGATCGCATGAAAAATTAGTCGTATTATCGCCTTTTACATAAAATCAGCGGAGCGTGTTTACACTTTTGCTCGTCACTGTAAATGCTAATAATTCCAATATAATTATCGTTCGACTGGTAGAAATTAAGAATTGTAGGTAATTGAACAATCTATGTTAACATCTGTAACAATTTGTAATTACTGATTCCTAACGATGACGTTTTGAATTGAAACGATCTTGCGAATAAAAAAAAATACAAGATCCTAATACATAAATCTAATTTGTAATTAGAGTGGGGATATTTATGCAAATTTATTTCTATTTAATTTCTATTTATTATTATTAAATATCGTAATAAATACACAGCAGTGCCAAATTTTCCATAAATGCATAAAATTTCGCATATTAGGATTTATAATAAATAATAATTGCTCGATTCATCTAAAAAAGGAAGTTTTCACAAAAATATTTCTAAAGCATTATGGAAAACATCACCGTGTTCTATTCTACATAATTATAACTGAATGATGAAATGTGATTTTTTTCAAATGATTAGAACGCAACTTTATAAAGTTATAAGTTATATTTTATAACGATTCACAAAACGTCCAACGGAACGCACTTTCAACCTATGCTATTTTCAGAGCCAGCAATAACGCAACTCCTCCTTAAGGTCCCGTGAAAAATTAATCGGAGGCCATTTTCTGGTCGACCTCCGTAAAGGGATATACTTAACGAAATTATCGAGCGCGCGCGCGCTGCCCTTCGCGTCTATTCCCAGACTGACTCCATCCTTCCACGTGGAACTCACGATAATTCTGGCCTGCCGGGACAAAATGGGCCGCAAAATAGACGCCCATTAATGCCGCTAATGATGCGTCCTCTCGCTTCACGATTTTCATAATACCTTACAAAGTTTGTATTTTATAAATATCCATATTCCCAAAAATTCTATGATCCCTGAGTAGATCCATGGTCACGATCGCCTCCACGAATCTCCCAAAGTTTTACGTTGATCCATTTTAATTCCGATGCAAGCATGTCTCTATGTCCCAAAAACGCTCGCAAATCCCGGACTTTATTCGCTGGTAAATCCAAAAATATCACCGCTTACCTCAGTTTCTTCGTGAAGAAACTTTCCTGCGTGTGTCTTTGTACGTGGTGAAGAAAGGCGGAACATTTGAGAAAGAAATCGAAATCGAAACGGTTCGCACGCTTTCGACTGGCGGCAAACTGAGCGGTGCGAGAGTAGGCGTCGCGTCGCCTCACGAATCATCACGTTTAACACATTGACTGCCATGATCGTTATCCGTAACCCACGTTCTATTAAATTTTTTAGAGCAATCGAAATAAGATAAATTTCATAGACCAAACAATTTTCAACGATGCGAAGAACTCAGAGTGCCTTGTAAGAGTTTCCAGGCAAATAGATTTTTCATCTTATATTTAAAAAACGATATTTTAAAGGATTTTAAGTAATATCATACAGCTATACATATAACAGTGTTTATGAAATATACTATTTTCTGTTACTTATCATGTCCTTATATCGATTATTTTACTATTACTATTAACTGCCGACCTATTATTATACCTAAAATTCCTTTACATATCGCTTCTTGAATATAAAGATAAAAATTCATTCTGCTCGGAAAATATACTATAGTATATTTCAATCTATTGCAATTCTCAGAGAAAAATATCGAAAATTCGCGTGGCAGTCACCGTGTTAAACGGAAACACGTGCGCACTTTGCTGGTGGGCGTTGATTTACGCGTCTCTAATTGTTATACTTTGTACGGAACCGTCAATTAAGCGGGTATAGCTCATTCGCGTGTCTTTTCTGGCCTATCATTGTCTTGCCTCTCCCTTATAGAAGATCGTTAGATACAGCTCGTGGAGAATGCTACTACTTGTTCCATCGTACGAACGCAACAAGGCGGCTATACGTGCACTGCACACAGAGAGGAGCAAGACACGATGTCTCCTCGACTAGGTAGAGCCTGTCTAATGGGAGGTGCACAAACTACGTAATTGCTCGAGATTACAGGCCCGAGAGTAGACCTCCTCCGTGAAGGCAGCGTGTTCCTTCGACGGTAGTTAAGCTGCCTTTTCCCTCGTCGTTCAACTATAATTACCGCAAGGTGCAAACTCGGAAAATTTTTCTCCTGCGCCACGATCGTTCCGTGTAATTCCAGGCTACATGGTCGCGGTATTGTTTAATGGGACGTTAGAAAAGGCCAAGTTCCCTTTCTCGAGATAGACGTTTAAATCTAACGTGGGACTGACTAGTTATGGAAACAGCCTGACAGAGTAATAAATAACAGGAGCGTTTAACCTGGAAGGTTCATGGTGAAATTGTGCCAAGAGACACGTTAAACGGATGAATCTTAACGCGTTCGATGCTGCGTTAACGCGTTACAAAACTTTAAAACAACTGCAAACGTACGTTGAAATTTACGTTGGAAATGTGTGTTGAAATTATTAAATTAATCGGGAATATTACAAAATAACAAAGACACAAATTATGTCTGTATCACAAGAATAACAAACAAGATTTAATTATCGACCGTTTCCGGAGACAAATCGTAGAAATGTCGACAAAGATTGTAGGAACAAAGCAAAAACCATTGGTTACAGCGATAAACGATCAGGCAAGAAGATCTAAAGCGACCGCCGCGCTGCCCGGCCGTAGACCGTTCGATATATGTATGTTTATATACCGATTTCGTCACGCAGGAGCACATTCTTGTTCGTATATATGTACTCGATCTCTATATACTTATATGTACTATATGCATATGTATATCGACTTCGCACTGGACGTGTTAAGTGTTAGGGAAAATTTTCGGATGAAATTATGTATTTATATAGTTATATCAATTGAATATAAGTCTCTCTTATGCCATCGATATTAATATCAAGAACATGCGATTCGACAGATTATTTAAGACATTATAGACGCTTATTATGTTTTAAATTTTTGTTTTTGTAATGTTTGTTTTTTGAAAATTTACAATGGAAATATTCACAACGGAGCAACGATTTAAAATCTTCAAAAAATTAAGCCTCGACTACTCTTTGTGATATAACGTTACACTAAACTGTAGTCTTTGCAGAATGCAATTCACATTGATGAACAAGTCCAGCGTTTTAAATTTTTCAAACAAGAATTTTAAAACATGCGACAAGAAAAGTATACGGTTTTTAAATGGGAGAACGACATATGGGGCACCCTATAGAAATTAAAAAAATATGGGGTTGCACATTATGTAACTAATCGTACCATTATTTACTCACCTTTTTAATCTATATAACTAAGAACAAGAAAAAAACATTCAATATATTCTTGTAATAAAAAAAGTGAAAATTTATGACGTTGGCGTAAAAAAGACGATATTACGTTCGTGATATTATATAAATTTACTAAAGAAGCAATGAATTATTAAATCCTTTTGGGATGTTATAATAGTAATAACAGTGCCAAATTACTCTAAAAGAGCGTTCATATGATCGATATTATTGTTAATATTTCAAGATTCTTTTTATTGATAATATATGTACATATATTGATCGTCTGGATCGAGGCTCCAAAGAGCCCCTTACGTTCGATACTGTTGAGAACCTTAAATATTGACAAAAATATAGATAATAATACCGACGATGATAACGATCGTTCCGTAACGAATCGACAGTCTAAGTTCACCAAAAGATTTTAAACTATTTTGTTGTAGTACGAGAGATCGTTCACGCGAACTTTTATCCGACTGTAATCCGAGTGTAATTTAATGCAATCGAGCCATTTTAAAGCGTATGGACAGTTCAGAAAAAAAACAAGACAGGCGCGTAGACTTGTAGAAAAAATACGTGTTTATTTGTTAAAGTTCTATTACAGATTGATGATAGAAAAAATGATTAGAATTAGGCAAGTTGCTGGCAGTGGACACTCGAATTTTCTAACTTGGAATTTTCTCGAAATGGAGGGGATGGAAAGAATAAGTAATTGGTGAGTGCATGTTTCGAAGAAAGAGGAGCCTAATCCCTATGTACCGGTTACATCAGGTAACGACAGGCCTTGAAGCGACTGCACGCGACATTCCGTTGTCAGACTAACGGTTCGCAAGCAATAAAACAATAAAAGGCGCTACGTTTAAGAAAAGAAAGAAAAGTATGCCAATTCCGAAAAATTCAGCGTCGTTGGTTCTTCCTTTTTTTTAAATCCTTAAACTATTTCTAAAAACTCGATATCGTTATAATCGTATTGCTGCGCTGCAACAGATTCCAATCTTCAAGCGACCAAAAACGTCAAGATGTATATTGATCAAGCAAGGAAGCTTAAACGTCTCGTTTAGCTGTTTCAATATGTAAGATGATACCTGCGTTTCTTCGCATTCTATATTTTCCAAGCGTGTAGGCGAGACATCCTTATGTATCTGCTGATTAGCTTAAAAATGGGACTTTTGGCGCCTGGATGACTGCGTCTTGAGCGGACGTTCGTAATCGACTATGGAAACTAAAGTTTTTCAAAGGGTAGCAAGGGGTTTGTTTGGATTCTTTAATGGGATTCAAGTCTCGTGCTGGCGCAACGAAACATTCAGATGCTCGTTATTCAACGCTACAGTCATTCAACGGAAAAAGACATTGATTCAATGGATTTTCGATAGGTCACGAAGAATATTAATCGAGGGACCAGCCAGACAAAATCTTTCACAACAAGACTGATTCGATTCGAGATTTTAGCTACATCATTTTACCTATAATACACGCTATATTTGAATCCGCTGAATATAAGTATGTATGAAAAGAACTTTAGAACGTTGAAGCTTAATTATCGCGTATTATGAGCACAAGAATATAAATTTTAATTATATGTAGTAGGGAAAGACATTTTGATTTATTTAATTCTTTAAAATCATTAAAAACAGATACTTTCATTTATTTTATCGATTCAAAATGACTAAATCATGATAACTAAAGAATATATCTGATGAAAGATATCGATAATAGTAGAAAGTTCTGCAAACAGCAACATAAAAGTGGTACGAAATGGGAGAAACAATAAGCTCATAATTCGCTCATAAAAATGATAAAGAGTCTGGAAAATCTCCTAATTTGAAACACCGTAATATCAGAACTGAAGTATTTTTTAATACTTCACTTACCATTTGTAGACCGGAAAGTCATAAAGTTGCAACATCCCGACCATTTACCATACTCAATCTGCAAACAGAATGAACAATACATATATTAGTTCGTTATAGTTGTTTAAACTTCTTCTAAATTCTAATGTTTAACAAATGTGATGTAGACAGAAAATTACACTTGATTCCTTTGAATTATATCAAAAGCTCCTCACATAACCTATTTCTAGTCCTTCCGTTTAAAACGACGAAATTCCAGGATGATTGCGGGGAATCACGGGAATTTTCTCCTAACCTTACGATTAAAGCAATTTAAAATTAGTCACCGAACGCGATTACGTGTTTAAACGCGGTAATTCCGGTTCGATTGGTCAGAAAGAATTTCCGGGCGAGAGATACGCGTGGATTCAG
Source organism: Bombus lapidarius (assembly GCA_936014575.1). Taxonomy (NCBI): domain Eukaryota; kingdom Metazoa; phylum Arthropoda; class Insecta; order Hymenoptera; family Apidae; genus Bombus; species Bombus lapidarius. The sequence continues at coordinate 674,524 of CAKXZU010000080.1, forward strand.
CGGGAAGAAAGAGGTTATCGACGAAGATTTTGGAACAGACAGCTGCCACTTACGGTGGCGTCACGACTTTCGGCCCTTCGGGACCGTTCTAGGGACTTCTTTTCCCACCCTGTAATTTCCGCCTTCCTTGAAACGGGATATTTTCTAAAATTGCACATTCTGGATCACCACCCTGCAGGCGTCGTGCCGCCGCGCCGCGTGGATCGCTTTCGATCGCTATGCCCTTTTAAACCGTTAAATTAACGAATCCGCCGCGCGATCCTTTCCCTCTTTCCGAAACCCTTGCATTTCCACGAAAAAGCGGCAGATATCTGAGAGTAACGTTAAATCGTCCCTTCTCGAAGAAAATTTCGGGGAAAATTTATGATGGATGGTGTTATCCTTTCTCTATATTTCAGAAGAAGAGGGTAATGTAGAATATGGCAAAAAGAAAAAGATGCGTCTTTATTGATACACGTATGTTTAAAGGATAACGAGGTAATAAAGAAGCTAAGAATTCTCGGTTCATCGAAATTATTCTTGACGGAATATTTTTTGAATAAAAATCGATGTGTCAAGTTTATGGAAAGCCTTCTAATCAGAAAATCTTCTAAAGGACAGATCATAAAGCACAAAACGCTTGTCCCTGTGAAAGAGTCAAACTTTGAAACGGAAGATCAATATCATCGGAACAAAAGGTTTAAAATGGGATTAGTCAGTGGAAATAGATTTATCGGTAGATCTCCACAGTAGCCCAAAATTAGGAACTAAACGCAGAACGCTAACTTTTTGTCGCTGAATTATGTATCTGAATGATACAAATGTTTTCCTCGTTTTTAAGAAAATATTTATGTACCCACTCTCTTCCTCACCATTGTTTTAATAAAAGAGTCATAAACAAAATACAATGGTATTATACTTTTTAAACAACTGCAGTACATCAAAAGAGACGACAGCGCGACAGTGAAGCACGAGAAGCAAGATGAATCATCTCTCGCAAGTCGATGTCGAACAACGCAAAAGCAAGATAAAGCTTCTTTCGATGCGTTCAGCCAGTCGATTACACAGGCAAGCCGAAGCGTAAAACGTTGTACGAAATCCAGACGTGACTAATGTTAACGTATTTCGTGCAGGAAATGGCCCCGCTCGAAACGACCAGGCTTTTTTTTCATCCTCCTCCGCCCATCGTCCTACGTTCGAAACCGGATGGTGTTCCGAAAAAGGGAGTGAAGCACCAAAATACGATCAACGAGCATTCTTTACCACTCTGCCGAGTCTTACCTTTAAGAAGAACAACGTAACACTAACAATAGTCAAAGGCTACAGAACAAAATTGTTCACTGTTTTCTTCGAAGTTAAGACCTTCCAGAGAATTTTTAGTTCTGTGATATAATCTTTTTTGTGAATTCTAGGATTCGTTATAGGTAGACTGCGGATATTTATGTCCTTCTAGGAAATTAGAAATTGCAAGAATACAGAAAATGCACAAAATATGTAAAAATATACGAAATATAGAAAGTACAGTACCTATTTATTAGACTATCCAGTGTATGAAATAAATTTCTATTTCTACCTAGACTCCATTTATTTAATTAAGTTTATAAAAGTACGAATTTGCATAAAAATCCGCGGTCTAATTATGAAACAGTGATGAAACAGGAAATGTTCTATTATAAGATTTTCTACAATTAATATTTCTACCTAACTCCCAATTAAATCTATCTTATATAATTAATAAAATACGAATCTCAAATATAAATAATTGCCACGAAATGGATATTCCAATCGAGAGATATGCTCTTTTGACATAATTTAAATTATTTTTCTGAACCATCCTTAGGCCAATGCACTGCGCGCAAGAAAATAATTCGATCTACTTATGGTTTCCTGTATCCATTGTTCGATCCTACGTTCCTGGCTCCTGGAAGCCGAAGAGCCAGCCGGTAATGGTGCTTGGTTACAATCCCATCCGAAAATATTGGATTACAAGCTTTGACATTTACCGACCGATCGTCACACGTCATTTACACGCTATTCTAGGTTAAAATTTCGTGATAGATTCTCGAAAATTAATGTACCGTACTATGGTACATTGCTGATTATAGTAAAGTCGATTAGGGGATTGTAGCTCTAAATATCGCACGATTATTTGTAAAATTCGAAACAATAATTTCTATCAACCATTATCAGCCTCTGAAAACATTCTGTTTACAATAACTCCAAATGAGAGTGTCATGCGAAATACAGTAATTATAGCATGTTTCTACAGAAGTGGGTTAACAATCTAAGATGTAACGTTTGTAAGCTTTACAGCGACAAATGATTAATATAATTAGTCAAACTAGTAAGATCCTTAATTATGCAAACAATCAAAACTCTCCATGCTAATGTACTTAAAATAGAAACAATTGTAACTCTCTTGCAGAAAATATCGGGAAATTTTTTAAATTTCAGGGAATTTCAATTTCCGGCACTGCGACAATTGGTTAAGTCCGAAATATTAACATAACAAATTTACAAAGGTAAAGACATAATTATTTACCGAGCTGGTGGATCACTGATGTTGATAGCGGCTGAGCAGGATTTTCGAGAGTCGAAGATATAGACATTCAAACGAGTCCTCTTGGCTGATAACGAATCGAAGGAGAAAGAACACCTCATTCTTTCGAATCTCATCTAACTCATTTATAATGAGTTGTAATTACATCAGAATAAATATGTGTTATTTAAATTACATTTCTACATGAACTACATTATTCTTATTCGAGTTCACTCTCTCAGGCACTTTCATATAAATGTTCTCTGTATCCTATCCTTTAAAAAAAAACTGTATTCGCGTTGCACTACCAAATCTTGAGCTACCTTTTGGTAGTTATTGTAAGAAGGGAATAGAATCATATCGCATAACCGACGAAAAGGTTTTAAATAGTCAATTCCCGTCTTCTGGAAAAAGCCTTTTGCCTTTTTTATACGCGTCTGAACGTGACGTGTCCCGAAGCGCCACTGTCGCGAACCTTGCACATGCATATGTATCTCTGACAAGCACTCTTTTTCTTCACTTAAAACCGTACGGAAAACGGACATTTTGGAATTACTATGCTGATGCTGGTTTTCTATTTCTTCCTTTTCTTTCGATATAGGCGATAAACGCACTCACATTTTCGGATATATCCATTTGATTTTCATACGGGTTTAATTTCTTCCGCGAGTCCTTTTTTCTAACAATAAAAGCATTTAGTTTCCTTTGTATCTTGTCTCTTTGTTTCGTCACGTTTCGATTTCTCGATGCTCTTCATGGACGGTTTGTGTTTTACACTCATGACAGCAAGAGGACTTGTGACATATCGGCAACGAGCATGCGTGACTCCTCCTTGAGAAATCTTTGACCAACTTTGATAATCACGTTTGTTGCTCAGAAGGAATATTCATCTGACGAGCCGCGTGTTCGATTCTAGCCATGTGTTGGGAAATTGATACGTTATGATCCATTCGCTATTCCTGGAACTTTTGCATAAGAACCAACCTATTAGAAGCGGTTTTCTGCTCGTGTATACTGCTTAATTTCATTCGTATTTCAGCAGTATGTAAATGTGTTGCAAGTGACTAAATGCTTTAGTTGAGAATATTCAATCGTGGTAAAAATAATACACATGACTTTTGCATTATTCATTGGCTATGCAGCTCGTCTCCTGGCTACATTTTACATCATTCACTGGCTCAGTCTTTATACCGTCGACGATCTCTTTTACGCCGTTCGCTATGAAGACGGTATTCACCTGGAATTTCCCAAGGCGGAAATTCGTTCCATGGAATTATTCATATGCACTTCACTGTGAAACTAATATACTGAATATCGAATCGCTGAACAAATGAGAAATCTTACGTAGACGAACTGATCAACTATGGCGATTTCAGCACGTGTGTGTCACGGATAACGAAGATTTTCCTCTTTCGGAAATTTCACGATTCTTATTCCCAGACTATTTTGCGCAATGTCAGGATGTTTGGACCCATAACCTGTTAAATTATTTATAGTTTGTATAACGGATAGTTTTGAGAGATTAACGGATTGCAAAGTTTACAGAAGAAAGGGCAACTTTATTATAATATGTACGAATATATCGAAAGGAACGAAAAGACTGACTGACACATGAGGCGCTGTGCGCGACCGAAAACAAAAGAAAAAGATTACGTCGATGTCGGTTAATAGGATCGCGTCTGCCGTAGGTAAAACAGAAATTGAATATGAAAAGATACATATTTCAACAACTTGCATAAATATTTGCATTCTAATTATAAATTAGGATCAATGAATTTGTACAAACATCCACAGTGATTTTCTAATAAATGAATACTTCAACTAATTTAAACAAACCCTTTAATAATCAAAAAGATCTAAAATCCTTAACATGTGTCCTTTCGTAAAAAAAATCCAAAAATTCCTACTACTTGAACAAGGGCCTGCGATCAAGATACCATTCTACATAAAACGAAAAGGTGCCGGGCATAGCACGGACCCGCGACAAGGAAGATTTACCGTACCAAGGGAGATGATTTACGCGTGGAAATAAAAAAAAAAGGTTTACAAGCAGAACAGTTTCTGGCGCCTGGGAGAGTTCCGGGTCCTCGCGAGCGATAATTTCGATTGAAGTCACGGGGGCGAGATTTCCTGTTTCCGTGATTCACGACCCCGACGCGTGACGGGTGCTTCCTGGCGCCCACGACACCACGTATCCCACGCCGTCATGTCCAGGATATCCAGGAGCCAGCCAGATATCGGCGCGACGCGTGTCTCGACGCCCATCATCGTTTTCCAACGATTCGTATGCAACCTGACCAGCGTCACCAATTCATTAATAAATGGTTTATTGCGCGGCAGCTTGTATTCACTCCTGTCGCGGGCATCGATGCGACGAAGATTCGACGCTTCAGGAAGTCGTGTTTTACAGGGGTCGTAGCTCAGACTACCGCCCGCGACATGGTCGGACTGAAGATGAAGAGAAGTTGGCTAATTGGAAGTCTGTAAACGTACTTAGGATTTGGGAGTGGTTTGGATGAAGCTTTGAGATTAAAGATGATTTAGAAGAATTTAGAAGAAGATGATTGTTGTATTGTGTAAATAGTACTGCCTATCCGAATTAATAATAAGAAGAAAATGTTCGAATAACCAAATATTCGGATAATATTTCGGATAATAAAACAATTACTTTTCTAATATCAAATTTCAAAATTTCTATTCAAAATATTCCCCTGGAAACCTTGAGAAATCCTTCTTCACCCAACTTCCCGCGTGAGATCGCATCTTTTACGTTTCAGAAGCCGCCTTCTATTCGCATCCATCCAGAATGTTCGGTTGGCCAGTCGAGCAAGGCCTAGTTATAAATATTCTTTTACAACTTCCTATCGTCTTCCTATAAATCTCCATGCAACGGCCTCCTTGAAACCTATCCTACCACCATCTTTCGCAGGTTTCGAGGCGGACGGGGACCCTATATTGGCCAGCCATTTACCCGGTGTAAACGTCTCTCGGGACGGTAGATGGGGGAGGAAAGGTGCGAGAGGCAGCCAGGCTCGTTGGAAAGGGGCGTAAAAGGGTCGGGGGCGCAGGGGAGCGCCCGCGGGTGCGGGTGTCATTGTTGATATACAACGCGGTAAGTACGCGATAAGTAGACCCCATAAATTCAGCCAATCAGACGAGCCGCCTCGCGCCAAGCCCTGGCCACCCCGTTTCCCCACGTCCCCTCTGCCACCCTGGCACACGTGGCAGCCGCGTTACTTATGTGTAGGCAGCCGTGTACAGTGTACAGGTCGATCCACATTACGCGCGTGCACCACACCACGCGCACCAACCGCGACCGCGACTCCCACGCGAAAACCAGTCGAACACCAACGGGGAATATTTACCTCGGTCGCGAATCGGTTCTATACACAGGGCTCCCATCTTGATAACCTGTATGCTAGAAGTTGCGGTTGAATGCCACTCGACCAGTCTTTAACTCACCGATTACGTTATCGCCCGTGCTTAATGAGCGCAGCGGAATGGTGATTGGATGAGCCGAGGATGGGAAGAGTTCAATTGAGAATACTAGCGATTGTTGACAAATATCGTTCTAATAGTATTTGCGGAACTGGATAATTGTAGATGCAATGATAGGAAAAACGCTGCTAAGCTACAGATTTAACCATTTCGTGAATATTGGGAGAATACGTTTCAAGCTAATATGTACCTTTTGTATGTCTTGGGATGTGCGCTCTTGAAAATCTTCATCATCCTGGGAGTCTTAAGACTCTCGGTATATTTGACAGTTTTGAGAGTTTATATACGTTTCGAAAGCTTGACGAGTATTCAATATTTTACAATCGTTCAGATTACTTTTATCTAGTATCATTGACATTAAATATTAAAGTAAAATATTTATCGTCATATATATATACAAGATTCGAAACGATCGAAATGTTTCAGATTTCATGATCACCTATATGTAATCTTCAAAAGTCTTCGACCGTCAATGGAATGACTTTTATGATTTCTCATGATCTTTATACAATCTTCACTCCCAATGACACGGCCTCAATGACTCTCTCATAACCTCTAAATTGGTCTCCAATTACAGTATCTCAACAACCTCTCATGAAATCCATCAAATCCTAATCTCTAGACTCGTTAGAAACGAATTTCGCTCGTATCCTTTCAAGTAGAAATTCACCTATATAAAGCAGACATTCTCACCTCCGTTCACAAAAATCTTTCTGATTCACATGCGTCATGGTCATGTAGCACTCTTTATTCCATAATTAATGCAATGAAGGGCAGAGGTGGCTCGAAAAGATTCGATTCCTCGTTCACGTAACCGCGATAACTCAACATAGTTAATCCTGTCGCGTCGGCGTATTAGTAATCCTTAGTTCGCACGTGACCCCGCGCCGTAATATCTCTCCTCATTAATTGCAATTAAGTAAATCCCCGTGGGCACGATCGTGCTGGCGCGTTATATCGCGCGCATCTTCGCGCGCTGCATCATCCTCTCCACGAGACTCTTCCGATCGAGATGCGCACACGAGAGTGCATTGCACTCCCTGCACTCGAGCAGGGTGCTTTATATCGTCGGTCGTGCGTTAATTACGCCGCCGAGAGAATGTTTATCGCGAATTATTTTGGATAAGGCGAGTCGAATTCGTGACGCGGCCACATTTGCGAACTTCGCGTAGGAAGCACCTGTTGAAATAACAATCCCTATCACAGCAATAAACTTTGTAAATAAGCTCGCATGGAGATAATAGACCACTACTTTGTATTTTTATTTTTATTTCATTTGTATTTGTATTTTTATTTAATACATTCACTACCAAGCTTTAAACTTTCCAATTAAACTTTCCGCTTACGCCTCTTATGCACTCACTTAAAAGTCTTGAGGAGAATTATCACATATATTTGCCGCAAAATTAGAAAAAATACATATTTAGGGACGAAAGTATTTGTACAGATGGAATGTAGAAATAAAACGATTAATATATATTTTCTGTATTGTTAAATATGTATATTGAAATATTATCAATAATGTCAATGTTTGTGTATGCTTATTAATACCAGTTTCTGTTATAATTTATAATATACAATTCCATATATTTGAATATATTTAATAATAAGAATAGAAAATATTGCTCCTTTTATCTCTATATTGCAACTGTACGAAGACTTTCGTCTTTCACTGTATAGATGAATTATTATTAACATAAATGAACTATAGTATTAATACTATAATTAATATTATAATAACAGTATATTAATAATAATTAATACTACATTATCAAAAATAATAATAACCCTGAGAATGTATAAATAATTACGTCGATAGGAGATGGTTAATGTCATGGTGATTGTCATGGCAATGAGTATACATATGAACCATATTCCTTTGATCCTTATTTTTTTGATAAATCTGAATAATCAGTGGTAATTTCAATCGGAAGTTTTGCGAATTAGTCTGGACAATTTAAGAATTGATTAAGTAAGAATTTAAATAAGATGTTGTTGGAGTCATATACTTTAGAATAACTAGATGTATAATTAGTTATTGGAATATTAGAATATAATAAATGCTAAGTCAGTTCTTATTTTCTTTTAAGAATTAGATAGTACAGCTTATAGAAATTGGACCATTCATTTGCATTTGCACATACAATGACAATTACTACGAAAAGTATTTGTACTGTTAAGGTATAGAGAGGATTCGGAGAGAACAAAAAGTTAAAATTTATTTACAAATTATCTAAATGTAGCTCTACATGTAGGTTACTCTCTGAAGGACTCGACAACACACTCGCTTGCTTCTTTGTTTTCTTCTAATCGCTTCTAATCGTTTTTGTCTCAACTGAGACCTAGACGTCCTGCGACGCTCACATACACTCTAGGGAGGGGATGCATACATGTTCTGCTCGCTCTTCGCTCCCCCACTCTCACACGTACAATATAAATGTACTATCTATTTAACATGTACATACCTTTATTTTCTAGTTAAGTGTCTTTTTATCAAGTTACGCGTTTCACTTCCATAGTATCAAATTTTTGCAATCGTGAATATACTGTACGTGAACTACCGAATGGTACGAAACTTCAATATTTTTCGACCTACTTAATTAATGTCTAACTATTATCATAAATACAATGGTGTGTAAATACTTTTTGTAGCCATTATAAATGAAACTAAGTAATCTCAGTAACTGTACGTTTATCTTTTATACACGCGCACCTTAAATCTTTAAGATTTGACTTTTACCTTTTAATTAAATTTTGAAATATTCAAGTTAATTATTATACACCGCTTGTCCAAATTACCTATAACAATGAAAAGAGTTTCATGTGCAAGAATCGTCTTGACTTGACAATCGAAACCTAACCATATTTTCAGAGAATCGTTACGAGGAAGCGATTTTTCATTCTTCATTTGTTTCTCGATCGCTCGGAGGCAACAGCTTTGTATAACTTATTGCTAGAAGAGAGGGGCACTGATCGAGTGCATTTTAACTGGCCGTAAACGGCTTCTTTTTCACTGTCAGCTTGAGAGACTACAGATAGAAGGGAAATCACATGGCTTCGAGCGAGCAGTTAGCAGACTACAAAAAATTTTTTCGTAACGCCCGAGAACAAACGCGATTAATCAGTTCGTTAAAATGGACGTATATTGAAATAATCAATTTTATTTGCTTCTCTTATCGCATTTGAATATTTTAACCACGATCGATAAATCTCTATGCCGATTCCTTAGGTTTCCTTAGATTTTTTCTCTACCGCACCGTCGATATTTGCTAGCAAATATTTGCAGGAAATTCGGGAAAGCTAACAGGTTTCATATTCCGCAGAAAGAATTTTCGATGGTGCTTAATCTAATCGCGGCGGATAATCCGGATAAAAAGTGTCGTAGACGGAACAACTGTTCGCCTAGTTGTCGTAAAAACTGTGTTCAGGAAGTATAGTGCGGCGAACACCTGGCAGTACGCAAACATTCAAGAAATAGGAAATGCAAATCTGTCGATAGATAATTGCGTGTACGAGCGGTCGAGCCGTGCGCCTATACGTTCGCTGTTATACTCTCGTTTGTTTTCCCTGCGCCTGGTCTCTAATCCTCGGCCACGTTATGTACACTACACCGCTGTAAATTATACGAATACCAACAAATTTTTAAGCACATCTAATCATATAGTTTCAACAAAAATCAGTTTGAGATAAAAGTTGAATAAATTTTCGATATTCGGTAGATCATTACAATAAAAGAAACAACGTTTCATTTTACTTTTATAAGACTATGAAGTGACCTAATATTCAATCTTATCCAATTATTATCCAATCTTATATACGTATTTCTTTGGATAAGAAGGAAATTAAAAAACTGAATACATTGTTTAGTGCATTAATTTTTTCAACCTATCCATTAAATCTGATAAACTTCATTATCTCAGGCTCTACAAAAACAAAATATTACTAACCAGCTACTAGTAACTTTTCTAGTTACTTCTAAACTTATATCATCTCAACTTTCAGAACGAAATCGAACGAATCACTAGATTGTTTAATAAGTTAATTCCTTCAATCGTGTTCCACTAATTTTGTTCGATCTCCATAAAAGTAAGTAATGTTTGCAGCTCTTTTTAATTTATCCGAATCGTTGGACGAGATATCTGGAGTTCTAATGAACAGACATGAGAGATACAGTCGGGGACAAAAATAAATGGACAGATTGGAAACGAAAACTCACATTATGGAAATTGGTGTGAATGAAGTTTAATGGAACCAATACTAGCGTTGTGTGTCTAAATTTTATTTATTTTATTTATTGTTATAGTATACAGATTATTTAGTAAGTAATTGAAATTAATATTTACACTTTTGTGTAAACAAGCCGCATTTAACGAAACTTCATTGATACTTCTTACCATTACCTGTACACTGTACACTTATTTTTGTTGCCACTTACAGCTCGTCCAAAGCATCACGTGAACGACATTGCATTACAAGATATCTCGTTCCAAGCGTATCACAAAGTGCCATAAACGATATTGCATGGCGAGATATTTCACCGATAGATGCGAAAACATTAATCATATCCCATCAAGTTCATTACTTTAATCCCTATAAGAACAAAGAAATGATCAACCACCTACCAACTATCTTCTTATCTTCCTAAACTGAAAGCTTAACCACCCTAACAGAAAAAAGAAACGAAGGAAAGCAGGTCGCCTAATGGGTTAATTCCTTGGACTCTTTGGACGTGTAATGGATTACGCGGCGCGGTTATCAGGCTGTCGTTGAGCATATCGAGTGTCCCGACGCAACGGCCTTACCTGTCACCCCGTGCATAGAAGTTGCGTGCAACACGCAGTAATCTACGGGCCATTAGCCACGATGCCCTATAAGCGGCACACGCGATACACGCTTGGAATATCGAGTGTCCATACGACAGGAGAAGCGGAGAAAGAAGCAAGCAATCGGGACATACGAGACACTTCCTCGTGTTGAGCGGTGAATCGCATCCTTATATCAGTCTTTCCCCATCCCTTCTCTTTAACCCGAAAAATTCTCTGCGAGCGAGACGCTCTTTCTTCGGGCCGGCAGCCACTGCACTAAGGGGCAAGCAACGACAACCGAGAGACGAGCTGCATGTGGCAGCTGTGACGGCCCTCGTCACGTGGCGCACGTGCAAGTGCAATGAAAACTAAAAAAGAGGGAATCTCTCAGCTTGAAACGAGAGACCGACCCTAGCCGCCACCGCAGAGACTTGGCTCCAATATTGTCTACTATCACAAAAAAGTACGCCGACTTGCGCAATTAATGACTGTTACGCGGTATTGATTGAGTTTCATCAAGGTATTCGTCGGTTTTTCGGTGTTTACATCGTCGCGTCCTGTACAAATGATTGACAAGAATTTTTTGCGACAGGTACTTCTTGAATCTTGAATCGAGGAATTTTAATAAAGGTAATTTTGAATACTTCTTTGTAGGATAAGAAGGTTAATTGTGAAAGTCATTCTTCAGTAAATTAATGCGGATTTTGTATATTGTTTTAATATCTTATTGCGTCTTTTTCTTATATCTTCGCATGATTTAACATCTTCTTAGGAAGTATCGTAGAAATAAAATAAGATACAAGTCAGTGTATTTGCCAATTCTGTTTTCATATTCGTATTTAGTGTTTTATTTTATTCTCAATTCTCTGTGAACACTGATGTGTACTAATAATATACAAAAATTACTAAAATACATTGGCTACAAAAAGGAATGGCACATATATAACGTGTTTCTCTACCAAGCTTTTAACCACATTTCGTCTTTATAGCATGAAATTTTGATAGTCTTACGAATATACCATTAAATGATACGGAATTTAATATACTTGGATCTATATAATTGTCGTACCAATGCTCTGATGAATACAATGGTACGCGAATATGTACTTTTGTAGCTACTATATATATTAATGGCAAAATGAAATTTAGATCGGGACTGTTCGATAATTACTTCATCGTTTTGATATCACACTGCTGTAAATAGCTTCGATAGATTCCGGAAAGCTATAAAATCATCGCGATAAGAAATACCAGCCACCGATCGTACAAACCTTATTTCTTCAATACCAGAACGTATTAGTGAAGTCATAAACACACAAGGAAACATAACAAAATATTAAGAAAATGCTATTTCCTTGCGAGTTCAAAATTTTCTGTCAAAGTTTGTGTATTTTTGATTGGCAGTATATGTCGCTTTTTAATAATAAATGTACTTATACGATTTTCCTACCTCGTAGTTATATCATTCTTCTAAAGGAATATCTATCGGCTGCCGCCAATATTTCGCGTGGTTCACCCCGGCAGCCTCGGTTTGCCACTTTTTCCTCTCGCGATGCCCGCCGGTCGAAATATATAAATTAACGCACTTATGTAGCACCCTGCGGCTATTCGCTGTTACCCTGGTGCTACACCTGCGTTTGGGGCGCTGAGCGCTGACAATTACCCGGCGATCGATGTATGGCCCCAGGGGTGAAGCTCGGCGCACCGAAAACAGCCACGAAAACGAGGAACAGCCGTGCTATTGTCGGCTGGAACGCGAGGGGGAGGCTACGGCGCCGCACCGGTATACATATATGGCAAATTGCAGATAATCGCCAGCCATTTGTTTGCAAGAGTGCATAGTCTTCTCTCGTAAGGTCTCCTCTACCTTCCACTTCCACCATCCCCTTTTTTTCATCCAACTCTTGTTTCTTCTTCTTTCCTGATACCGTTTCCCTTCCTGCGCTCCATACGCCTACGAAATTGCAACGTACATGCATCATTCTTACGCGATTTCACCCTTTCCGGACTAACGGGACAACATAAATTTATGTAAATTTATCTCTATGAACAGAATCGAAGGAGAGTGTTTCTATCGCTAAATATTACAGCAAGTACTTTGCTTTGAGTATTTTATATACATATTTTATTTAACTGCATTAGCATCCACAGTCTAATTATTACAACTTTTCTGTCATCCAGTTGTGAGGTTTATTAGGAAAATAAGATTCTACTATAAATGGGACTACATGTTCTATTTAAAAAATTATACTTAATCTATCTGTTCTAAATTTAAGTATACCATAGTTGCTATTATTGTATGATTGCGTTCGTTGTTGAAAGAAAAATTGATCTCAAACTGGTTTTCTATGGAAGAACGTCGGTGATTTGCTTGTGATAGCCTTCTAGATATTCGTAAACCATCTTCTTGCACTCTACTTCCTGCTGGATGCTCGTTTCACTCGCTCGTAATAGGTCGCCTATGCTTGTAACTCCTTTTTCTGTAAGCAAATTACCGGCCAGACACGGGAACCGAGAATGGTCCAACGTATCACAAAAGCGCCGAGTTTTACTTTTACAAGGGCAAAAATGATTCGTATATTGACGGTTCTTGCGATGCGACGAGCTACGTTGATCGCGAGGAACAGCTGCGGCTCGATGGGCAGTCACTGGCAGAATATGCTCTGAACCTAAGTTGAAGATAAAGGTTTCTGGCAATAATACGTTTATAATCTTTACTCTATCTATCGGTATCTATCGGTAGATAACTTCAGCGAAAAAGAATTTGAACCGGTCCTGAATATGTACATACGTATACATATAGAAATTACAAGATAATTATTGGAAGTATACAGTTCGCAAAGTATTTGAACAATCAATCATTCGCTATATTAATAAGCCACAATATTTAATGAGATCATCTTCAACGCTAATTGCGTGTTTAAGACCATTATTCATTTAGCATACTAACTTTTCACTAACCGTTTATTTACGATAAATGTTTCGTAACTTGTACATAGATTTTCTGATTGCTTTCAAATTTTCCTATTATAATCACGATGGCCCTGTCTCGTTACGGTACTAAGGAAATTTCAAAAAGTTTCGTATAGTATAATGCACGTGATTTAGAAAAGCTTTTTATGCTAACTATTTTGCGAGTCACTGTATATTTTCAGATTCATTTCAAGTTTTATCAATATGTATATTTATGATAGTTGTGTCTTGTTATAGTGCTAATGAGATTTCAAAATGTCTCATACGACACGCATCATATATACATACAAAAGTGTTTATAAGTAGATACATATTCAAATATTTTTATGTTTCAAGATGTATTTTTATTAACCTACTTGCATAAATATAAGAGAAAAAAATACAAATTTGCATAAACAGTAGACCATGGACAAGTTGCTCACAAAAAGTGTTACGGGTCGAATTTTATTTCGCGAAATTTAGTGACGCAACGAGGAGTTCGTTTATCGGACCCGGACACGTCTTTGCACTCGAGCGGATCGCGAACTTGAGGAATCACTTAAGAGAGATCCTCTCGAGGCGTACGCTTTGCATATTACATTGTAATATCTCTTCCAACGCGGCGTGGTGTCGCGTCACGGAGAACGTTGAACGTTCCAAGGGAAGGAAAGAAAAAAGCCGCAGCGAAGATCGAATTTCTGCCAGGAGATCGTCGTCTTGACGGCGACGCGACGATATTTTACCCCTTATCCGTGGCAAAGCGACAGGAGCGAATCGGCCGTGACTTTATTATCGTCGCGTGGGTGTACCTTGGTCATCCTGACAACTATTCGCGTGCACGCGAACAAATACAGCGTGGCTTACACGGCTTCTAGAGGATTCGATTCCAATAGCTGTAACGACGCCCGAATCGCCCGATCTTGATCCAATAATCGTTTCACGGAAATTAAGATTAGCTAGGTGTTACATTCGTTTGGGGTTACCTTGATTTTATCCGAGTTTACTGACAATGAGCTCATCACTATCAGATTTCCGACGGAAAGATTTTCCGAGTAGAATATCTTATTGAATGATAAATTCGTTGAAATGTTACAATAAATTTCTCTTCTATTTTATACAATCGTGCAATGAACTTACATATCTACATGTTCGTATCAATGTTCGGACGCAGCACTGTATTTATTGTTTCGTATAAAAAGGGATGATTTAAGTAGCGTGTTGTTTGTTTTACGAAAATATGGTTTATTTATTATGGTTTATTAGAAATACGCAAACAACATCTTTCTAACAATAAGACTTGATTGTACGGTAGATTTTTCAAATATCGTTCTATTTTCATATCACACTAATATTTCGATACTTGTTTACGTTCTACGATCTAGCAATTCTTAGAAACTGTTCGAGCTATGAAACAGATTTATTTTATATGATTAATTTATATAATAAAGGCCAGAAAAAAATTAACACCTATGGTTTTATGATACACCAAGAAATTTAATGCTACGAAAAGGAAAGAGTATTAGTTTTGATGGAAGATAACTTAAAATTTATCGTAGGGAAAGGGTAAAAGTTATCGTGCAATTGCACATTTATTAATATTAATTGTCGTAGATATTATTGGAAGCTATAAGGAAGACCGCACAGAATTTAAGAAACAAAGAGGACAACCCCTTCCTCCTTAAAGATCCATTATGCAATTAGACATTATTATCAGAAAGAAATTGTTTACGTATTTTCAAGTTGCAATAAATGGTTCATATTCTCGTAAAATGAGCTACACGATATTTAAATCTCCTCTTGTACAAATCAATGAATACAGAGACAGTACTGTATTCGAATATTAACCTAACTGTAAATGTATGGCCCGATTGTCTACATTTTTCTCAATTTCTCAAGTTTATTTGCCAAAAATATAATTATTGTTCAATTTTTTAAAAAATGCATAATTCTCTTCCATGAAACTATTCGTCGAAAGAAGGTCGTATAGACAGTCATAAATTCCAATGTGAACTTTAAAAAGTAACATTTTTAATGTTGTCACTTTTCTGCCTTTTACGATAGTTTATGGAATTGATCGATGTCCAAGTTTCGTTTCATCACTAAAACTCGGAATGAATATATCGATACTTATTGCTTATATTTTCATTTCGACGCATTCGAATTTTTTGTAGCTAATATCTTCATAGTTGGAAGAAAATGTATTAGATAGATAGAATTTGAAACCAATCTGAGAATGTGCATAGAAATTACAAGATATTTCTTTCAAACATATTAAGTTTAGTAAAAAATTAGTACGCAGGATGAATAGGTATTTTGAAGGTACTAAATAATTGACTGTCTAAATACCTTTCTAATGTCTGCAAAGCGCACATGTACATACTTGTACCAAATATCTCGTAATTTCTACATTTATTTCGAGATTTCTTTCAAACTTTATCAATATAATCGCGATAGTAAAATCTTGTAACAGTGCCAGTAAAATTTCAAAATGGTTCGTATAACACACGTAACACATTCATAAAAGGTGTCTGCAAGCGTTCGAATACTTCCGCTAGCCTGTGTATTTACATTTTGATTCCTCTCTCACAACCACAACTCTTTTCACGATAAAAATTCACACAATCAATGTAAAATAATAACTATACTACTCCCGATTCTTTGTTGAATCTCCTGGAAAGGTGACCACAAACAGTACGACTCCGTAGGGTGCGTATATCTGTCAGAGGTACTGCCAGAAGCAAGAAACAAAATACAATCCAAGAAAAAAAAAAGATGAAGCGAAAGAGAAGTAACCGAAGAAGGAAGAATTTGACGAGGTTGGCTCGCTAAACAAAGTACCAAACTTATTGTTGCGTTTTCCCTTTCGTAAATTCGCGGCAGCTTGGGTTGGTCGCATGGCAGCAGGACGATTTACAAAGCTGGACGCGTGCCTTTTCGTGCGGAGCATCCGACCGTGGATTCGGTCGCAGCCCATTGGGTAGAGTGGAACGACGATGCCCACGCAATGGGCATCCATCAAGGGTCCCAAACGGGCAAAGGACTTTGTCGAGTAATGGCGACTCTACAAAAAGTTTGGAGCACGCGCGGGGCAAGGGGGAAAGGCGCGCGGACAACGAGACCAAGAGCGAACGAACTGTCGCGTCCCGTCGTATCGAAGAAAGAGCAAAGGAGAGGGAGGTACGGGCCCTGGGACGATTCTTAAGGGCCTCATAAAACCGGCAAAGTGCCACGCCGCCACCCACGTGCCTTCTTGAGAAGCGAGAAAATACGTTCAAGCTATGGTGCGGCGAGACGAAGCAGCTGGTGCATCGTGCGTGCCGGTCTATTTGACTTTTTTTAATTTCGACGATATACCGACGGACGTACCACTGGCTGTCAGTGTGGAGAGGAAGATTGCACAGCGGGACGTACGACCAAGAGGGATGAACGTGGAGTAACGAGCGCTTTTCGACGCGAGAACAGCGAAATTAGCGGGTATCGCTGTGCTGAGGGAGATCGGCCAGTGTTTGGTCGAGTGATTGAATATGCTGAAGTCGGGTAAGTTTGGAAATTTAATATGCATGCTTCTTGTAGTTCTAGAAGGCGTGTAGGCAGAGTCACGGAAGCGTTCCTACCTTTTTAATTATTAATTCGGTAGGTGGCGAATGTTTGATGTATCAAATTGGTAGTTTCAAACAGAGTTTTGTATTCGCTGCAGGATATTTTATGTAATAAACAAATACGAGAGAAGAGGTTCAGAATGGTGAAGCTTATCGTGAATTATGAGCATGAACAAAATTTTAATGTACATATAACGATGAAAAACATTTAGATTTATCCAACGTTTTATCAAAATCGCTGGAAAAGACAAATATTTTGGTTTATTCTATTGATTCAAAATGCTATTCGCAATTCATCATGTTAATTAAAGAATGTATATGACGAAAATTATCCCAAACCGTCATAAATAACAGAAAGTTTCTCAAAGAGCAGTATAAGAATGGATAAGCTCATAATTTGCTAATAAATAATAATAATAATAAAGAAATAAACAGAAACGATAAAAATAAGTAAATAAACATAATTCGGTAAAATATCATACATCCCTGTAAGAAAGATTTTCCTAATTTTATTCAAAGAATGTTTCATTCTTATAAATTTTCTACAAAAGGTAAAAATCATTTAATAAAGCTACCTAAATTTATTAAAATCTCCATTGATATCGTTTCTGCTTCCTTTAGCGAAGTTTCTTTAAATGAGATTACAAAGAGATACTTAAAACATCGTGAATAAATTCGACAGCCATTGGAAACTCTTCGTTTCTCAGCAAAACGGCGGTACTTTTACCTCAGCCTCGAGCAACTTATTGTTTGGTACTTCTATTTATCGCTTGGAGCAGACCGTCTGAGCGAACTGGCCATTGATCATCTATCTCTTTCAAATCCTCGAGAAATTCGCAAAGAGCACTGAAGCGCGTCAAATTTTCCGAAAATAGTAAATGAATTGCCACTACAAAGTCGGTCGCTCGACTCTTCATAAGAAGAGTCCCTCGCAAAGGTTCATTGATGGCGATGTCTTGAATGAATTTCGCGTTTTTCTTCGTCAGTCAGTCAGAACGCTACGCGTTATGTTCGGTCAAAAAAAGACACACGGTGACGGAAACATGAAACGATTATGCATCGGCCAGATGCAGATGCAACTTTAGATAAGTTTAAGATGTGTTTGAATGAAAATTAATTACAAGTATGAAAGTGATTAAAGAATATAAGGGAAATAGTATTTAAGATAACTCGAGAAATGAATTAGAAAATTTTAGAACGTGTCATTTCTAAAATCTTCGGTAATACAAAAGTTTGCAAAGTAGAATGTTAAAAAATTCGAATGTTAATAATTTCAAACTGGGATAATTTAGATAATCCAGATATTTGAAGATTTGAAAATTCGAATATTCGAAACTTTGAAAATTTTGTTATTTAAATATCCGATATATCGGAAATTTCAAAATGCAATAACACAAAGATTTACAAATTGGAGCATTTAAAAATTCGAGTCGTATGTCGAAAAATTCGAAACAAAAGAGACCGAAAATTCAAATGAAACTATGTAACTCGAAATCTGCATAATTTAAGTAAGATCGTGAATCTTTGAAAATTTAAAAATTTAAATATCTGATGACTATTTAGAAAATATGAAAATGTATACTTTTCAATATCCGCTATTCAAATTTATTTTTTTTACAATTTCTATCATAAAATACTCACACCTCTTCCCTGAACATTTTTGCTCCAAAATACCATGAAAAGTATAAATTTTCTAAACTTTTTATCTAGACCTTTACGATCTTTTCTACGTTTCACTGGAAGATCATGGTTCTGCTATACAAGTATCTGTATATACCACTCTCAATAGGCTCTAAAGTATAATATATAAGATCGGCAGAAGTGCCTTTAGAAGAGGGAAATTTCACTTCCCAATAGGATATTCAGAGGATGTCAATGAAAACAGCAATAACCTTCGCCCATTTCTGGAGAAGCCGCAAAATAGGAGAAGAAGCAATTCTCGAGGTACTAGGCTCGACAATTACTTAGCCAATAAAAGAACGATGGGAGTCGATTCACTTCGAATTATGCTACAATATCCCCGCCATGGGTTGCAACGAGAACACAGCAACATGGTTGGCAGCAGATGGACCATCCGCCAAAGATAAAGTTTAAGCATCAATGAACTCCAAAACCGTGGGCGAGTATTATTCTGAATGACTTTTCATTCAGAACTCTTGCTCTATTCTATTCAAGACGATCCTCAACCTTTTCGCGAAACGGAAATCAAAAAACATTCACTGCGACTTCCACTTCGTAAGGTAAGTTCCGAACGAATGAAGTTCTGAACAATGTTAAATATACGTAACTGAATCGCTTAGATATTGAAATACTTTGGTCCAGCCTTGGGAAAATGTTATTCGGAATGAAACAAAAAGTAACAATTCGAAATAATGAATTATTTCAATTAATTTATTATTTGAATCTTAGAAATAACATAGAAAAAGTAACTTTACTTTGGTGGAAACTCAAGTAAGTTATTTTCAAATAATATCTCATTTAAGTTGATTCAATCATCCAAATAAAATAAGAGATTGTGACGATCATGTTTGAATCATTTTTCAAATATATTGATTTTAACTGCGAATTATATTATTAACTGCGAATGCAGATTACCTTCGTTCTTAATCCTCTAAGCTAAATCAAAATTTCGTCTTCCAATTTTTTCGAGAAAAATTTCTATATTTATTCCGACATGTTTTAAATGTTATATTTAACCAAACGATTTATATTTATATTTATATGATACTATAAGGCTTTTTGCGTGTATAAAAAAGAGAACCACTGGGTTTGAGAGACGCAAAGGCAGAACCAAGAAGCATAATGTCTTTCATAGCGGCAAGCAATTTGAAAGTGCGACAATGGGAGGAACCGGAACGCCTTCTCGACTTCACTGAAATTCGAGTGCACTCAACTTGGAGTTTCGTGACAATGCAAAAGGTATATGACCGTGCTAAAATCGTCGTTTGCTATACATGTCACAGTCGACATACAATGCTTCCAAATACAATGTATTTGAATTGAAGCCGTCCAATAAAAACCAACTGAACTTACGACACAGGAAAAACGTAACATCTGTCATCAATTTCCACCCCAATTACCAATGTTTGTAACTGTTCATAAAACGAATAAAAAACTATTCAATACAATTTATTGCAAATTCTAAAATTAACCAGGATATATAAAAGTGAAATATTAAATTTTCAAACTGACTGGAAGTGCAAAATATTTGACCACACTCGACTACTTTCCAAGAATAGACAGAAACGTTTAAAAAAAAAAGAAAGAAAGAAAGAAAGAAAGGAAGGAAGAAAGAAAGAGGGAAAGAAAGAACGAAAGAAGTCGGATACAGAAAACAATGGCTCGATTTTTGCGAGAGCGGCGAAAAAGGAGGAGGAATAAAAAATTTCTATTCTCTCTACTCCCCTAAGCGAAGATGTTTGGCATATTTGTCACATTCGAGTAATTCTACGGTGGTGTGCACCTGCCTCGGCACGAACCGGCAACAAGACACCAGGAGGATTCATGGTGAACGTAGAGAATAGTAGGTAGCCGACCACGCTTGTTCTTATTTGTTTGTTTCGGCCTCGTATCTTCGGGCCTAATCGCTCGGAACCAAAAACTCGGCGAATCTCGCTGGAATTTTTGGGCCAGAAGTGAATCCTGATAAAAATCGTCCCGACGTGTTTGGCTGCCTCTCTCTCTCGCGTCACTTTTGTCCACGCGGAGGAACGAAACTGGTGAAACCGCTTGTCGTGAGACAATTTCTCGCGATGTAATCGTCCGTGGAAAGCACTCGAAAAATATAAGAGAATAATGGCTGGATACCAACGCTTTTTAATCGTCTCTAGCCTCATAGTTCGTTTAACAAAAATTATGAAATATTAGGCTATTTAGGAAGTTCGTATGGAAATGTAGCCTTTTTATGGAATTAGTACTTGCTGAACTACACTACCAGTATAATCCATTGAACATCGTAAGCAAAGCATTAATCCTTGTTTATCTTATAATCTTTCTTTCGAAAAACTTTTTTTTTTTTTTAGTCATGAGTTCATTGGAGTAGTTTCTGAAGCACTCAATTTTATGGCATTGAAAGATTTTGTGAAAACCGAAATAAATGGGATTTCTACTAAATAAATGAGATGTCTACCTAAGAGTAAATGAAACAAAACATTCCATCAAGGTTCAACATTTTTTTGTCTAACTTTATTTAGGCAAACTAAATACTTCCATCCTTTCATTTCAAATTATCTTTTCAAATTATCTTGTATATAAGACGTCATTTAAACATCAAATTAACTCAGCTCAAATCCAAATACTCTTTCTAAGCAGAGAATAAACTTTAACTAATCGATAATTACAAATTTATCCATTCTTCCACACCAAACTTCGCAGATACATAAAATGCCACCCAAACAAATTCGGTCCACCTCAAATTCCCCTAATCAATTTCAAATTCTTTTCCAATTCTAATCCACCTGCAAGAAACATCCCTAACTCCACGATATTTATCACAATTTATCCTTCAACGATTCTCGAGAAGAACTCTCTCCTCCATTTCTTTCTCACACGATCGTGCGGCATCGGTTGCCCGCTCGTCGCGTCGGCAAGAAGAATGCGCAGGCTCGCCGTTTAAGGACGCCGATTAGTCTCGTTGTCCTAATCGGTCGTGACGTTCGCGCGTAAAGTAATCGCCGCCTGACGAATGCGCGGAATCCTCCGCCGTGCCGCGTCATCCATGATTATACGGCGTGCCGCGGTTTTATCGTCACAAACGCGAGTTTCTTCTTCGGTCAACGAACGAGTCACCCGGTATTATGGAGCCTAAATCTCTGGCAACGAGCGAAGCAAATTATTCGGAATTCTCCGACCAAAGATGCCTGCCAAGATATACGTCGTGGCCGTTTCGCTGGCCTGTCTCCGTGGTCAATCCGATAAATGCATTTACGGTCGCATTGTGCGATAACATACTACGCATACTGCATGCGGCTCTGACTGGGGGGAAAAGAGCTCGTGATTCAACCATCGAAGCACCAGAGGCAAGATGAAAGTTTTCGACGACGCGACTTTTGTACTCTATGGCCTTTCTGAATATACGGTATGGGACGCAATTATAAATTATAAGACATTTGCATATACGTATGTTTCGTATATACGTATAATCATTTCATTGCTGAAACCGTACTAACACATTGTGTTAGTTATAACATGTTATATATAATTAGTTAAAATTAAGTAAAACGTTACTTGTATTTCTTAGAATGTTATTTTGTAAAGTAAAGATCGTAAACATTTCTTCTACGTTATTTTTCATATCAATCTGCTAAGGTAAGTAGAGACAAAATTGATATAATTGTGGCACATTGTTATATCTTGCGAATTGTGCCATAACCGCTGTATCGGAGGTCGTAACGAGTTTTCTCTTTTTCTTCTTCTTCTCTCGATCATCGAGCGATTCAAACAAATAACTATAAAGTGTGAAATGCATAGACTGCCGATCATATTTTATCATTATTTTTTTTTTATCCGTACTGGTACATTAGCGTACAAAAAGTTCAAGTGGAAACGGAAAATTCAAATCTGGCAGAGACCCATATTATTGTGCCATTGAATACTAACGATTGTTTTGGTTTACAAGGTTTAGAGACAAATGAACTTTGAACAGATTGTTATTGCCGTTTCTTGTAATCTTCAGCTAGAGTTACATAACAAGGTTAACTTTTTGTGGTAACGTCCGTCAATATAAATGTATGAACGTGCTCCCTAAGGTAGAATATTATTGTCCTTTCTTCGATCGGCATAGTAACATTAAGCGAACGACGATTACAACTGGCATGCACTATCTCTGTACTTATTTTAATACTCGTTTCTTTATTAAACAAACCTACACGTTTAATCCACCTCATATTTATTTTATTTTTAAAATTTATTATTTTTAAAATTACACATTTATTTTTATCATATTTATCATTATTTTATTGAATTATGTATGATCTATTTTATTTTATTAAGATAAGGACCACAACATTTGACAGATTAGGTTTCATGTTTGCATAAAGTTGCATTGTTGTAAAAGACACCTTTGTAAAAGAAAGACATTTTTGGAAAAACCTAATATTAATGAAATTAAAACTATTAGGACATCGGCAGATATTTAGTAGAAACTGTATTTTCATTGTTTTTATTTTCCAAGTATCTTATTATAAATTTCCTTCTTACCTGCTAAATTACTATACAATCTCCAATATTTATGCTTAAAGTGCACAACTTCATCCATCGATTACAAATCTTTTCTCAACCCTTCTCTAATCAAAAACCAATCAACATCTTATTCCCGCCCCTTCCGCGTCTAATTTAACGCATCACAATTTATCCCACATTGATTACTCACCGAGAGCAAGAATTTCATCCTTTCTAAATCAAAAGCGATCCGTCCACCTCCCACGGGGTTCTCTTTGGCTCAGGATGGAGGTAAGAGGGAGCAAAATAAAAACGAGCGGGTTTCCTGAGAGCCGTGTTCGATCTCGTCTACCCCGGTAGGTCCTTAATGACTTGTACAAATGAAGTTTCGGTAAAAAGGAAGAGGAACTGTTCTGGCGCCCACGGTGCAAACGG
Organism: Bombus lapidarius; assembly: GCA_936014575.1. Classification (NCBI taxonomy): domain Eukaryota; kingdom Metazoa; phylum Arthropoda; class Insecta; order Hymenoptera; family Apidae; genus Bombus; species Bombus lapidarius. Next base: position 698,490 of record CAKXZU010000080.1, read on the forward strand.
CAGCCACTTATCACGGCCATGATGGAGGCCTCGGGAGGGAGTCAAGAATGGGAAGAGGACTGAAATTCAACATCGTTTCCATCGGCGAGACTCCATTTCACGGTATAACGCAACGTGCATCCACGCCAAGATAAAAGCCTCCAACTGGCTAACGAGATATAGCGTTCGTTTATTTTCCCACTTAGACCGTCCAACGGTATATATGTAACCTGTCGGTATTGATACGGAAACGATTCGACGGACTCTTGATGAAGACCTTAACGCCAAAGAGAAGCCACGTCTTTCAGAGTCAATCAGCTGTTTCCAAAGGAGCGTTACCGCCGCGTCGTGTGCTTTAGAAGCTGATAAGTGGGAATGGATATTCTTGCGCGGCTATGATCTTTGTTCGGCTGTAAATTTTGGTTCTCTTATTCATCTCGAAAATGGAGAAGATATCGCGGGTATATTTTGATTCCATAATCGCTGAAGATTATGAAATAACAGTATCGTAATTTCACACTCTATAAAATACATTGCAAAAATGTTATCTATTAAAGTTATACAAGTTACGAAAGTAATGGAAGAGATTGCAATATTTGAGATACCAAAGGAAATATGCTCAACAGCGACTACTTGCTTGCCCGTGAAACAGTAAATAATAAAGAATAGCAAAAAAAAAAAAAAAAGAAAAGATCCTGATTTTATAAAAGACAATCTTCGTAAAGAAACAACAGACAATTTAAAAAAAATATTGCATATCATGAAATAATCAGAAAGAAACCCGAGTCGAAAAATAAAGAGATAAAAGAGTACGTGAAGCAACGAGTTAAACAAAAGTTCGATCGAAACAAAAATGAGCAAAGATCGTTACACGTTATTAAAACTAAATGAGAAAGTCTTCGAATTCCTAGGAAGGGAATAAAGAAGATGGATTTTCGCTGGAAAGCATAAGAATCGAGGGAGGCTGACATGTGTCTACAAGAGCGAAACATCTTCATAAACTTCAATCTCTTCTTCCGAAGTGGATCGGTTTGCCGAAAAACTCAGGGTCTCCGTATGCGCGTTAATCCAATACTAGTTTTTATCAAGGGCCAGGTTTCAACGACGCGGACGATCGCTCATTGTAAATCGATAGGTTGCTGCTCGATGAGTCCGTGACTCCGCGCAAAAACCAATTCTGGCTCCTTTCGTCGAGCAAGCAGACCGCCGAACGAAGAAATATTTCCCAGGCTCCTCTGATATTACGGAATTCGCCGGGACAACATCATTCGTGCAGCTGCACCGTATCTTGCAATGGAAGCCGAGAACAAATTTCGTCTCTTACGCGGCTAGCGATGGGATCAAGTTCCATTTGCGTGCGTGATAGAAAATATTATTACCATACATATGTTATTCGTTTGTTATATCTAGACTGTGAGTTCTAATGCATTTATGGAAGATTCGAAGATGCAAAGATGCACGAAATGTACAAAATATCAAAATATCGAACTACGCAAAAATATATAAAATATGAAAGATACATGTAGTACTCGTTATAGTATTTAATAGATGAATAATTACATTCCTAAAAATATGGATTTGCATAAATTATCTAATGATATTCGCATAAATATCAGCAGTTTAATTATATCATTATTCATGGATAATGCTTCTAATAGATTCTTCGAGGCTTTTTTTAATGGAAATTTGTATATTCACTGGAGATAATAATCCTGTTTTTTGTTTGTATATTTACTTAATTGAAACAGGTACAATTAAAGTGAAAATAAAGCGTTGCTTTTGTTACGAATTATGATTGAAGTTGGAATATCGAAAAATTTTGAAAGAAAAGGAAACGAATTTAAATATCAAGATTTTAGAATCACCGAACTTCATAAATTATGAAGTAAGTAATAAAATATTTCATGTAATCTCACAATTTGCAAAATGAAGAACAAATATTAGAAACGAATTCAGTGTAGCGAATTTTCCCCATGTTCAAATCAATTTTCAAATTATACAAAATTTATTAAGCTTTGATTCCACTCACGGTACACTCGATTCCATCGCTTCAGTGAACCTACGCGATTTTTTCCAATCGTTCCTTAGATATTTCGTCAAGCTTGCCGACCGCCACTGATCGATGCAACGACGAAGTCCAGATTGTTATTGTTAACTCTCTGTCGCGGTTTTTATTTATACGAATCCTGAAAAGTTCGAGTCGAATCTTCTCTGCCTCTCGCTTCCGTTTCTTCTGGTTCAAAACGACGTTCAGTCGCGATCTTCCCTTCTCACGCGTCAAGTTAAACGACGATATAATGTGGCTGGAGCTTGAAAGAACGGGGGGAGTTCCGATCCAGAACCGCAAGCGAGCAATTCGTATACAAATGCGATACTTAAGTGGCGACACTTCATAACAAGGCGATTCGAAAACTGGTCCGGAAGCGAGCTCCCCTATCTCATTTCGCCCCAAGTGGCGCACAAACTGACAACTAGGGGGACTTGCTGTTTTCGTTTCTTTTCTCCTCTTTCCTTCATTGTGTTACCGCTAACAGCAAGTGTAACGGATTCGATGTACGCTGCACTCGAGGGGTTCAACTATTATATCTGGTGAAATGTACTCTCATTGTCCCTTTGTCAACGGTGGGGGGGGGGCAAATCAACGATCCCGAGCTGTCTGTAGTTATTTTAAGTATTTTGCTTCTGCTTTATTCTATCCGATGATCGATTGTTCCAGTGAATCTGTCGAACATGTGTGATCAGTCGTGTTCGATTTTTTGAAGGATAACTATATATACTACCGTTCAAAAGTATACGCACATTTGCTTTTTTCAATGCAATATAATTTAGTTACAAAAGCAATGACAGAAAGACTCAAGATGACTTTATACTTTGTTAGAGCTGATATTATTTTTGATTTGTATTTATTTTTGAGAGGTAATATGCAGTAAGGGAACTGGCATCTGTAAATGTCAAACATTATCATACAGTTTTGTCATTTAAGCAGTTACCTTTAGTTCATATACTTGTCAATGTACCTATATAAAATAGAGAAGGTTTTTTTCGAACTGATAGAAGGATTATTCTGAGTAATCCTAAAAATAATATTTCAAATATGTTAACACTTGGATGAGTCGCGTATTTAAGTTTAACATACCAATGATAAACAATTAAAATAAACAATTACTATTTCATATGATATAGATATTGTGTCTAACTACAAGGAGATAGTAAGTTGCTTTTGATCTATCTAGTAGAATGCGGATATCTATGCAAATTCATATTTTTATGAAAATCATTACAGAAACAGGACCTAGACAGAGATTTGTTTCAGCCAATAAATATTATAACCAATAAATAACCAATAAATATATATGTATTTTATGTGCATTCTATGCATTTTTGCACATCTGCATTTCTCACAATTGCACAAAAATCTGCAATATAATCATTTGCTATTAATTCATATATTTTACCATTTATATACATATATAAATTATATATACTTTATCATTTATTTTATATTTACATTTATATAATATTTATGCATATAAATATAAATCGAGTAAATTGTCCACATACTTTTATGAGCGACACTGTATTAAAACAAGACATGAAGATATAAAGATATTAAGACACAATTGTTAGATGCGTATTATTTTTCGCACAAACTTCGAGATATTGTTTAGTAATACCTAATCATTATTATCTTTGTTTATAATAAAATCATTCTTGAAGAATATCAATAGAAGACAAAGAATAAATATACGTTTCTGTAGGGTATGTCTAAGTTGTCTCCTAAAAGGGGATGTAAGAGCTGGATATTAAAATATTCAAATAAAATGACAAGGCTCTGTTTCAAACGAGGCACATATTTTGCTCGGTGCTCCCAACTTCCAACACGTTTCGTCACGAATCGAGAATTGTCACGTGCTCCGTGAAAGAAGATTACCCCACTCGAAGAACGAGTTTCATCCAGGTAATTTCACGTTTGATAAATGACTCATATATTCAAATAATTTCAACCCCAATTGAACCAGCTGGCTGCTGTTTACCATCATCCTTTTTTACCTTTTTTCAGCAAGTGTAACGGATGCGAATACATTGACCACATTTCCTTTCATCAAAAGTATCACCTACATGTACTGAAAACTTTGTCTTTGTCGTAAATTCGTGCACTTCGTGTTCTTTGTACACTTTATACTTTCGGACATTAACAGCGGAAATGTAGAATGATATACAGAAACATTTAAATATTAATCCTGTTTCATTAAAGTTTCATATAGTAAATAATTCGTCATTATAGAATTCGAGAAGGAATATTCTAGAATTTGAAGAATTTTTAACTGCAAAACTGAAAAAGATATATTGAAAATAGGCTAAGATAGAAAATATCTCTTAGATTGAAAGTTGTAACATGAAATATGGGTTTTTTAACATCAATTTTAAAAATCTTTTTCTTGTAGTTAATAATAAAAGTATTTTAATTTTTCTAGAAATCTTACGTATCATTTCGAAGTTTCACAGTGGAAACTATTTTCTCTGTGTTATATATAATTTTCATCATGTAACATTTACATATGCGAAAGATTAATCGTCAGATCTAGTACATTTCATGTGATATCTACAATTTAACTACATACATATCTACAATCTAAATATCAAACGCAAACTTCAGAATTCTACGCAAATAAAATTATTCGAAACTCTATCGTAAAATTCGGAGCATTCTTGAAACGTTACACAACAATTACTTTGTATTTCTGCGTTTTTCCAAACTCTTCAGATATCTCATATAACTAAAAAGGTAACTAGTCAGTCAAATCACGAAACGAAAGCACGCACGTTCGTTAAACAAATAAACCTATCCGGTATATTAATTGCGATAGCGAAACTCATTCTGTTGGGGACACGTTCCCTTCCTTTACGGCGAAACGCTGAAAAATGACCTTGCGACGTCGGCGTCATTAAGCTTCATTTACAATCCACACCTCATTATAATACAGCGGCGTGGTTGGACTGGAAGGGATACCCCTTGAGATTAGTTCGGAAAAAGCAGCTAACGACTGGCGGCGTCGACGACACCGAGAAAAAATTGCTTTTGCAGCCAGCAGCGGCGAAAGGAGCTGAGAGATGCGTGCTGCCGCTCCAGCCTGAGCAATCGCTCATGATTTCGTTGGTTTTTGCTCATCAATTCAAGCCACACCGCTCCTTTTCCAACCCTCTTACCGTGCCTTTCTGACCATAGTCGCCAACTACGCTCACCAACATTCGAAACACTCCGCTTTTTGCACGCCACACCTATTGTTGCGTCCTATTTGTGACCGATACGTAACGTTGCCTGAGGCTACTTGAATTACGAACAACTTACATTTTGATTATACAGACTGTAACCACGGAACGACAGACACAGAGGTGATTTCACGAAAAAAAATAACTCCAGGATATGGTCAAAATAACATTTTTTCATGCAAATACGCTTCGCTTTCGGGAAAATCGAATTAAAAAATTTGCTTGGCTAATTACCAGCCGATTGCTGGTAAACAATCAGTAGGAGGTTTATGCTACATGAAATAAATAAGCATTAGGAAATAAGCCCTAAAATGTGGAACATAATTTTCCCATTTAAGGCTTCATCTTTAAGAAAATAGAGTTTGGATGTATTATTTATAGCGACTACAAAAAGTATTTGTATACCATCGTATTTATTATAGTATTTAGATTAATCATGTCTAAGTATATTAAATTTATCGTGTATCATTTGGTATTATTCTCATAACATTACAAAAATTTAATATTAGGTTATTTATTAGGTTAATATTAGGTTAATAACTAACTTTACGGAAATAACTTGCACAACCTGATAAAAGATGCTTCTTTAAAAAGTAAGGGAATATGCCAATACATTTTGTAGCTATCATAGTTAAAAATTACTACATCTAATACTGTGTACTATAATCTAGTATACGCGTACTTGATTTTTCAAATTTCATTTTCTCGGAAACAAAGCATCCTAGTCAAGTTCAAATAAAAGTACTCGTACTAAGCTTGTATACTTGACAAATTTTCAAGCTCGATTTTTTTGAAAACGGAGCGTTATATAAAAATATGGTACTTTATATTTTCGATTTGTTTTATCATCCATAATCAATGGAACATCTTCTTGTATAGTAATATTAGACTATTAATGTTTCAAAATTTTAATGAAAATTTTCATTAACTGAACTAAATTCAATATTCTAAATGATCTGTTATCGATTATATTATCCAAAACTCATCGAATAAATCAATGCAAAATTGCTGAGAAATATAATTAATGAAAAGCAGCGATCTTTATTTAAAAAAATCTGTACTTGAACTTGTACATACACCTAAATAGAACAAATATCTACCACTTTCTTCAATTTATAAATGAAGTATCAACAAAGCGATTAAAAAAAAGTTTTGGTTGATTCAAATCTTAATACTCTGGTTAAATTCGACAACCCTTGACTTCGGAAACACCTGACGGCTCAAAGCTATAGTTTTTCAATGGTAGAAAACCACGCATGACGCAATGAGAGTGCGTTACGTAACAAAGAACGCGCAGCAACCCTTCCAAGAGTTCAGGTGGCTGAAAACGATTGTCGAAAGGGCATTCACATTACACCCCGAACGGACGATATTCAAGGATATTCATAAGTCTTTCTGGACATGTGTCCTTTCTCACAACACCGTGAAGCGATCACTCTGTATTCTGATTTCTTATTCAGATACGCCGTTGTCCCTTGGTACACCGGTTATGGCCCCCCGTCGATTCGGATAAACCCGTTTAATTGAGATCATCCTTACGCGTCAAACAGCCGATCTTCGGTCGAATTGAAAGCCGAAAAGGGGTGGAACAGGAGAAAAATGGTCGTTGAGGTTAAAGGTGAAATCTAGAAAGATTTCATCTAAATATTATATAGAAATTCGTTATTATACCAACACATATAAAAGCAAATTCCGAAATAGCTAATACAGTGAAATCGATGTGAAAAATTCCTACGAAAGTACTACGTTTAACATTTTTAAATGAATGAAACTCTTAAAATTTTATTTTGGAAAATAATCAAAAAATTGTTTCTATAGTCTTTGTACTTTCTGTTAGTATAAATTCCTGGGAATACTCTATAAAAAAATTGATGCTTTAAAAATTGACGACCTTTAATAGCACAGAAATATCGATACGTTCGCGTTATGTTTTCGCACTTCTCACGGGTTTCAATAAAACAATAAAATTAAGTTAAATTAAATATCGATAGACAGAGCCTGCAAAATATAATAAAAAAGAATCGCACTCAGTTAGTCCAAAAGCTAATGTTTTACTTTGGTTTCTGTACACATATTACATTGCATCAACGATAGCGTAAAGCGAATCTATTATTCCTCGAGTTTATTCGCAAGATCGTGATCATTCCTATCGATCTGCGTCCTTCTACGAGGCTGACGCGCTACTCTCGCAAACCCAGTCCGAAATAAACATATCGGACGGTAAGAACGGCATGTCACGTAGGAACGTATCATTCTTAAACGACGTCATGAAAGAGCAAGCGAAATTGAAGATGTCAGCCACGTCTAGACGCTGTCTCGTCAAGCTACCCGTGTCGACCCTTTATCCAATTGCCAATAATAAGTGTCCTTGCCGATGTCAACGACGGAAATGCATATTATCCTACAACAAAACGTTTATATGTTTAACGCGCGTATGAAGCCGCGAACTTTCCCGATCAACGTTTCGGCTGATTTCGACGGGAAATAATAATTTGATTGAAAATTAGTTTCCGAACGATAAGATATCTTTCTTTAGTCTTTACAATTTATTAGATTTTTCTGATACACTGAGTTATAGCGAACGTGTTTTATTCGGATATCTTCGTCACGTCTAGTGAAAATTGTGACGAAAAATCTCCGAATTTATCTCGACTGATGAGAAATAATCAAAATTTTGATCAACCAGTAGTAAATGCGACATACTTTAGTTTACTACCTACACCTTCTTCAAAAATTCTTTACTTTTATAACCTAATATATAATATAATATTATTATAACATACTCAAGATGTAATTATTTATATTTCTAACGACGATCAAATAGATAATGAATGCCTGTTTCAAAAATTTTATGGAAAATCGTATTTCCGAAACTTTCACTGCGACCATAATTTTTTCATGATCGTCGTATAAGTACCATTACGAGAATTCCGGAGCTCGTTTAGGGTCAATAAAGTCGCTGAGGTTCCAGAATCGCAATTAAACGTCGTTCTGACCAGTGTGTCATCCCTTTACTATCCAGCTCTGTGCACTGCCATAACGGTTTATGGTCCTTCATACGATTTTATGCGAGTCAACGTGCTCTCACATAATCCTAACTATTATTAACACACGTATGACAGACACGTTAGAGTCGGATATGGGTTCGAGAATAAAATGTCCTGTACAAGCTATCAGAAAGCGTAAAGTGTTTATCCATGACCAGTATGGTGGCTGACAGAGGAGCCTAATACGGAATAGAACATGGCACGTTCAACAGCCAGGTTTCTGTAAAAAGTGACCATCCTCGTAGACTCAATAGCAGATCCCATGAGGATTATTTTTCTGGAATGATTTCCGTAGCAGGAAACACGTCGGCTAATGCAATAAAACTATGAAACGAAAAAGAATGGAACTATACCTTTGGCAATTCACATACAATCGGAAACTTCAAATAACAAGGGTAGTTTTGTTATGCCATGGGAATTAAGTTATGTATAACTTACAAAGTTACTTCTTTGTTATATGCAATTAAATTGTTTCAATTTTTTCGGAAGAATATTGATATGCTTATTTTAAAGAATATTCTAAGTATATTTAATTCAGAGTTTTATTTAAAAAATTTTTATTCTTTTACGATTTTAACTTTACCAGAAGTTTTCGTGTTTCGATATCACTTTTCATTTTATCACAAAATAAGAATACTTTTAATATTCGCGGAAAAATTTTAACATAAAGATGGAACGAAAAATCATGATCCTTACATATATTCTCCAAACTTAAGAACCTTTTTAACGATAGAAGGAAACGTGCTGGTATTCATTTATTATTATTAAAATGATATTATGATGAAAATATAGTTTAGTTAACGGAACCTTAAAGTTGCAAAATATTAGTACAAATTTCCTTCAACACGAATCTTTGAATGAAAAAAACATCGCTACATAAACCGTTCATTTTTCCTTTCACCCTAAAGAACCAAGCCACATATCTTCATTATCAAACTATAGATGATTATGCAAATTTAAATTTTTATGGACACGACTAAAAAATGTAACTTAAACGGAGGACTCATGTTACTTATTAAAAATTACGAGTACTTTTGGATGTTTCTTCTTACTTTGTATGTTTCCTATATTTTTGTATATTATAGGCATTCGGTTCAGTTTTGCATCATTGGATTCCATATAAATGCATAAAAATTGGCAATCAAATTATTATAATAGCAGCCCACGTGTATATTATAATAATTAGATAAGATAAAGGGATGTTGCAGGAGACATCTCTTGGATCGAATTATCCTCTAAAAACGTAGGCACCTGTCGTGATTTATAGTCACCAAATTATAGTTACACGATCGGCAATGATACAGCTCAAACTCGCGCTCAGCGTCATTATCCGCCATGGTTGAAACCGCGAGATATACGATCGGTCGCGAACTCGAGCACGGATCGCAAACACAAATGTGTGCCGCACAGCGAGTAACAGGAGAATTTGACAAACTCTCGCTGAAAAATAAGGGGCCTTGTGACATGCTTCATCTCGCGCGAGCACACTCACTATTATTATTTGTTGAGCCGCGTGTTGGCTCGATGTCTCGAGCTGCTGGCTTGATTTATTACGTGGTTTCTGTTGCGGATGCGCCTGCTCCGAGTGTGAACTTGACTGAGAATTGCGAGAGATCTTATGGATGTGGATACATTTTTTTTTAGTAGAGGCTTTTGAAATGTTTGATTGATTTTTTGTGTTTGATTGGACGTGTTGATGGTTGGTAAGCAATCTAATGGTTAGAAGTATTGGAAATGTTTGTCCAATTAACAACGACTAGTTTTATTAACCCTTACTTTAGATTAAATTTAGATTAAGGTACTAAAATGACGATGTATCGCGACAATTGAATATTTGAATTCCTAGCATAGAGAACTTCTACGTTTATATTGTCTATGTTGTGTACAACGTTTTGAAATTCCATTAGTACTGTAATGACATAATTACTACTGTCATGATCATATTGGTCACGTTAGAAGTCAATCTGAAAATACATGTAGAAGTTATAACGCATAAAAAATTAGTATAAAGCCGTTTTAAACATACATATAACAAGTGTTAAATATGGTTATACTGAATATTGCGATTCATAATTTGAAACTTTTTAAACAATATAATCATGATAGTCGAGTGTGATAACAGCGCTAATGAAATTTCAAAATGTTCCGTATAACATATGTAATAGATTCGTAAAAAGCGTCTACAAATGTCCGAATACTTTTATGAGCCTGTGTACATTTTATATATTTATCTAAGTTTAATGTGTAGATCATGTAGTAAATTGTATATTAGACTTTAAGATAGAGAAAACACAATTGTTCATCACAACTATTTTAGGTTTTACTATAGGTATTCCTTTAGGTATTCCATAAGAATAGAATGCACGATGCACACAGTGTAACAATCAAGTATTAACAAACTTGGCTCAGACACTCGATCGAACACTTGACCGACAAAAGAGACCACATAACGGCCAATACGAGTCAGCTGACAATGGACCGTATATCTGCCTACGTATAATTTTAACGAAGCGAAAAAACTTAACTATGCGCAATCTAAACATTTCTTTACAACCAGAAGATTACCAATGTATATTTCTTTTAAAAAGGTTGTTGGTGAAACAGAAAATAGAAATACCAGTAAACAGAACTAGAAATATTCCATATGCAAATAAAATATGAAAAATATTGTATGATCAATTGCTAATTGGCACAGTTTTGTAGGCACTTTAATCTTAAATGTTTGTGTGTATGCGTGTACATGTATACTTCAGTAGAAGTATGCTAATAAATCTATATTTTTTACGAATTATACAAAATGTTTCAAAATATGCTCATTTTTTAAATCCGTTTAAACCACATATCAAAATTCTCAAGTAATAAAACACTAATAATTAACTAATAACTAAAACATTCTACTTGAATTAATCACAATATTGAATACAACAATGCTATACATATACGTATATTCAAATTCATCAAATCTACCCATTACAAACCCAAAATTACGATTATATTACGATTTACTAAGAAAAAGTATGTTTATCCAACAATTAATAACATGTTAACAAATGTAAAGTCGCATTAACAAGACTGGATGACCGTATAGTTAAGAGCGGACTTTATCCGAAAAAGTCACCCCTTCTCGAGTTACGTTCCACTCGGCGATTTATCAATTCTGAGTGCGTGGAAAACCGTGTGATTGCGAGATCTCGCAAGGGATATCCCCTTTCTTGAACACACAACTGCAACATTCCTATGGCTTTTTCGATGGAGACGTAATGGAAAAATAACGACGCCTTCCTACGCGCGACGCGTAACCGCAGGCTTAATAAATAACCCCGGTAACAGGTTGCGCGGGCCGAGCTTGCGCACGCGAGCCGGAATTTAGCATACCGCGTAACAACGTGTAACTCGTGGCCGAAAAGCCAGCGGAATCGAGCCCGCAATCACCTAAACGAGAAACAGGAAGATGAAGAAGAAACGAGACAAGAAAAGGAGCAAAAAGAAAGAAGAGAAAAAGAGGGAGAGTCAAAACAGCGGGTAAAAAAGACGAGCAAGGCTAAAACAGAAACAAGAGGAACCGCGTATATCTCTCCCAAAAACGAGAAAAACCGACGATTTTATCACCGTCGTTCCGACTGGCACGCGGTATACGAATACTGACATTTTTTCAATGATATCTTCTTACTCCTCCCAATTTGTAATGCAAGTCTTAATAAATAAAGTCCTCCGTGCCCGGGGTCCACCTCGCTTGTAAACCGAGAAGATACGCGGACTAAGATTAACAGAAGCAAACAGAGGAGGAAGGGGTTGGAGCCGCATGGTTGCTTGATGGAAGAGAGGGACGCAAGAGCACCGAAAGAGGAGAAGATATCCTGGTTCGAGGCAACAGAGGCCCCTGTGGGACCAAGAGAAAACGAGACGAAGACGAGGACGAGAACGCAACGAAGCAGAGAGCATGGAAAGAGAAAGAGAGGGAGAGGGAGAGAGAAGGAGTGAGGAGAACGGCCGCGTAATCTACGTTTCCATCTCGTGGCGCGCGCGTGTCCGTCGAGATTCTCATCCTCGCCGGGACTCCATGGATGGAGCCTCGTGGATGGGGGCCCCGTGAGACAAGGCCACCTGCCGGCTCAGGGAGCCCCATCACCCTTCCCTAACCCTCACTCTTCCTCTACCGTCCTCTCCGTCCTCCCTCTTCGTCCTCTACCGCTCGCCAGCGAGAAGAAGCTACGGTGGTGGGGACAGCTCTACGGGGCCTTACATTACAGGATACTGCCGCCTTAACCCCTTCCCAAGCGAACGCACCGCTATACAGCATTCTCGCGTTATGCTTCTCAAGCCCGGTGATCCTCGCGAATGATTACGCGGTACGAATTTCTGTCGGCCCGCCGGGAATCTCCGAGAACGACCCCGTGCTCCGCTGGACAGACTTCACTTGATGATTCTTCAGAGAATCAATGTGACTGTGAATCAGAGAGACAATGTGAATTCGATTGCAGATCGAATGGATTTGAATGATTTGTTTGCAATTGGCGAAAAAAGATCGACACGTTGCTTCAAGCGAAATTTACTTTGGAACACTCCTCGAATAGTTGGAAGATCGTTATCCGTGTCACTCTAATTTTTGCACCTGCTACTTCAGTCTTCATGTTCCTTTTAACGATTGTTTCGAAGTCAATTCCTATTAGAGTACCTACTATATGAATAACACGTCGAACTATCTATGTAATACTAGCTTTTAGACTACTAGTACACAGAACAATATTTAAACAAATGAATGATCATGAATGAAATACATACATATTTTTCATATTAACGGTTAGGATATTCTCTGTAGTAAAAAATATTAAACTATAAGAAAGTTCGATTTCAGAATATACATGACGTAAACAGTAACCATTGTTGGTTGACTTCAGACAAAAATTCCAAAAATTAAATTTTTTAATTCCATAGCTGATGAACTGCTCCTGGATGACTCTTTTATTTCTTTTTATTCAATGTACAGATAACCTTCCTGCTGTTTCATTACATGGATAAATATACATTCCTTTACTTCTGTTTGCTTAGTTGATTTTTTTTACAGAGATCCTTGAATTAATCCAGGATACTTATATATATTGCTTGGTTGTGACGTATTGTGTACATTTCGAGTGGCGAGATACGTAATTAGATATTCTTTAGGATCTCAACAGCATCAAAACAGAATTGTTTTTCCCTATTTCTTTCAAAAATATATATCTCAACTTTGAACAATTATTAGTCAAATTTTACTAATACCAATTTAGTAATCCCAGTATTAGGAATCATCCCTTCGTAATTACAATTTTCCGCATTTCAATCCGACGCATTCGTCTCTTCGTTCCGAGATTCCGGCCATCACAACTAACTGCTATTATACAACTAGGAAATCCTCGCGAATAAAGCAGTCTACGAGGCACATTCAGTAGCGCGATTTCACCGAGAAGCCGATCGAAATGGCAGCGCCAGTTGGCGCGATAGGTTCTCCGGCGAGTAACGATCAATTTGCTAATGTCGACGTGTACGGAGAAAGGAGCAGCTGGCCGAGAGAGCCGACCACTCGCTACAGTCAGAGACTCCATCGATTATATAGCCCTTGGTAATACTCCGATAATTCGCGTCGGCAATTTCCTGGCACAGGTGATAATCTCCCACAACGATAACCCGCGAGAACGTGACACGGCTCGCAGCCCCTCGTATAACCGTGTTTCCTCTTATCTTCTCTTCTTCTCCTCTCACGTGGAGCATAGTTCGGAAGATGATCGACTCTCGGTTTCGAAGGCTCGTTGAAAATCAGAAGAGGGGGAGGAGGTCCAGAGCGTGTAATCGCGGCAGGGGAACCCCCGCTAAGGTGACCCCGGGCACCCAACGCAGTAAATCCCTGTAGTGGTTCGAGAAACGCGAGACCCGTAAATTACATACTTTTCTCATGCAGAAAGGATCGCGTTCAGGTGCAAAGGTCGGCAGAAATAATGACGGCGTGCCCGTGGAGATGATCTATCCTGCAATATCTTATGGCGTAGCTCGCGGTCATCACGTGGCGCTCAACCGGCCAGCTTGCGAGCTTCTTTAAATGAGCTTCCTGTCTTTTCGTGGCTCCGCGCAAACGTCTCAGCTCTGATTAAAGCGTAGTGGATAGCAGAGTAGGTATGTGGTACACATGAGAAATGACGAGATATAAAGCGAACGAATCCGTGAGGAAATTGATTCAGATTGGAATTAGAATGGTGAAGTTTGTGTCAATTTCTATTATATATATTATTCGTATCGTAATATAACAGATAAAAAGAAACGCCTAGTATGGTTCTAGTTGATATACGGCTATTCGCATTTATTCAGACAAAGTGCTGTGCGAGACATTATTCATGACATGTATACATTTTTTTATAATAATTGTAATAATAACTAACTAATTATTATTTAATATATTAAAACAAGTATTGCAAGTTGATATATGTATTTCATACTTCACACTTTCATGTCTGAATCGCCCGGAAGTCGATATAAGAAGGAGAGCACCGATTAAAATTTACCGATATAAACTTTTATAAAACTTTTATAAAACTATAAAATTCTTTTACTGTATAATATTCATAACCCTCCACTATGACCATTGAAAATATCGGAGTACATATGTGCATAGATCTCGAGGATCGTTTATATAACTGCAGCCTTGAATGGGTTACGCCTTTCCCATTAGCTACAAAGTGTTAAACCCTCTCGCCTCGAAGTGATCGGAGTATCGAACGATCGTGACGCGTTTACATCCATTCACCGTAAGGCAAAAGCGCGTTGCTTGATCGTCGACGAGCGAGTACAGCCGGTTTTCGTGACTCGAATGCGTACCAATCTATTTCTCCAGTTTTTCCTCTGCGAAAGAACGAGGCACACGTCCCGTCTCTAACAAAGCGACGTTACTTCCCGTCGCGTGGGTCCGCGCCGTGACCGTGGTGTATCGATGCACCGCGAGAACCGAGTGCATTCACACGCGGCTTCCTCTTCGACGCGGCACGAATGAATGAAATCGCGTAAATATTTATGGAACGTCGAGACACGACGAGGGCCGGTACGAGCGGATGCCGCGCCAATTGCTCGTTTTGTCCTGTGTTTACAATTCGATTACAACCGTGTCGACGAGCCCTCGGCGCCACGGATATGCTCGAAGGCTTCCGAAAATTTACGATAGATCGATGAATTTACTTGACGAGCTCTTGATAAATTAGAATGTAAACCTTCAAAGTAATTTAAATTGCTATTTACTGCATTCCTTTTTTGAATTGAAACTGTACGTTTATAGTAATCAATCGAACTACATATATATATGATAGAAAATATGTATGTTTTAATCGCTTTAGAAATTTTATTTTACAGTCGTTTAAGGAAATGTCGATTTTCTACAGATGCTTATTTAATAAATCTGTACGTTCGGCATTTACTTCTCCAATAAATAAAACAAACTTCATTGATTTTGATATCCAATCTGATATTTGAAACTATATTTTTTCTTTCCATTAAAAGCCTGCTTCAATTATATTCCAAGTTCCAATTATATTCCAAATTTTCAAATACAGCAAAATGACATGATGCTGCTGTAACACGGATTCGCTTCAACACGGTTACATGGATCCTAACTACTGTGTTACACAGGGAATGCATGTCTTATACATGTCCAGATACAAATCGTTCCAAAAATGTTTAAAATTTATTAACTAAGTAATAACTAAGTAAATTAAAACTGTAAACAAAAAAAGAAAAGAAATTCTATAATCGTATCTCATTATGACTTCCCCTTTGGCATAACCTCGCATTGCTTTCAACACATGATCGCGATACGGAAGAACCACATTAGGGTCAGACACGAAGAAAAAGAAAGGAACGATACGAAAAGAACTCTTTCGGAAGCTTTTTACGCTAAAGGAAAAAGCGTATCATCACTCAGCTCGTGACACTCGCCACTTTCCACAGCTATGAACCTCGACGTTTAATAATAAGGCAAAAGTGAACTGGCAGTTTGAGGCCAGTTTCTTTCGGCACGTATCTCTGCGGTTACCGTGCCAGCTTAACAGTTGGTTCGCGTGAATATTTTTTTCCTTGGCCGTCCGTCTCGTGCCTCATCTGATGACGTGACATCGCGATTACATGGGAAGAAGGGCACCATAGGTGATCACGAAGGTTCTTTCTCATGAAACGTGCGCCAGTATAGATTGCAACCTTAATATTCTTCGAACTGCGCGACAAACGTTTCGCACGACTTACCCGAAGCGCTCCTACTCGAATACTTCGACCAGTCTTTAACTCATAAATGCACAGCGTTGCAGCATAACTTACATTTTCTGATACAGTAAATAGATACCACTTGCTGTACTTTCAGTATACGTAGTTAGTTGCAATTTATTTGTTAAATTAATACGTTAATCAAAGTGAAAGCCGATAAATAAAATAAAACAAATAATAATAATGAATATAATAATATGAATAAATAAATATACATAATAAAATAGATGACAATCTGAATTGATGCATTTTTGTTATCGTATAAATTTGTCGATTCCAGATTCCTAACATGATTTAAGCTTTACTGTAAATGCTGAAAGTTCAGCGAGTTGTCTCGTTTCACATCTGTTCTAACTATATTTAAAAACTTAATTCGAACTTTAGGATGAAAATCGTTGCGAAACAAATTTTTCCCCTGATGACACCAGTGATAAAAATATGACATTCGCTAAGCTCTTCAAAAAGCAATAACGAACGATAAAAAAAATATTTGCGTTCCGGTGAAGAGGATTTCGTATTCATTTACCATCGCGTATGAAAAGGCTGCGCGAAGAAAGACCGGGTGGTGAGGAAATATGTAAATCCTTTTTCAGAAAAGAAAAGGTCTATCCTAATCCTTCCGCCACTGACTGATTGGAGTATGCAAATTTCTTAATGACGGATCAGCCAGAATACCGCTGAGACGTGTGACGTCATGCTGCGTCCAGGAGGTATCAAAATGATTTTGATAAATTCGAACGTTAGATCCCCCTTTTTCGTGGCACCGAGGAGGCTGCGGCTCATCTATCAATATTATACGACCCGTGAGAAGAAGACACGGGGTAACTCCTTTATTTATGCCTCTAATCGATTCGAATCGGCCGACGAGAAGTTGTTCAAGTCAAGAGACACGCAACCGATCGTGCTTGGAATTTGCAATCCGAATATTCATTAGCCAAAGCGAGGAAAACCTCCATTTAATCTTTCAGAAACAAGAAAGCACAAAATTAAATATTCTATAATAATTCTTCATTTTAATTAGAAGAACTAGCAAAATTGACAAAAATATATATATATCTATAAAACTATAAGTACTATTTCTTCTTCTTGATCTTGATTTTTCTAACTCTTTAAGCATTATTTCTACCTTTCCTCGATGAATTTTAATTACATTACTGCTCTTTATGGATACTATTTTTAATTTCCTTTTTTACTTCTATAATCGTATTATACAGCGCGTCCCTGCAATTATGGTACAATTGCCAATAAGGTAATTTTACGTAAAAAATCAAGTCGACAATATGCAATATAATTTTTTCGTACGATGCTTCATTTTCGAGAAAGTCGAGCTTGAAAATTTATCAAGTAGCTGTTGATATACCTGATCTTTGTCCAGGATCTTAATATGTATAATCTTTTTTAATAATATGGCAAACGATTTTGCTAATTTCTGTTGGTTCGGTGAACGTTGGTAAGGCTGTAAAACAGCACCGATCGTCACGCAGTGAAGTCGCGAATCTTCTGACATACCATACGCCGAAAAGAGGAAAGATAATGTTCGGAGGGACATATTGCCTCGCTGTATCGTGGCAGCGGCAACGATTTCAAACAAAACACGAAGCAGATCGCTGTTGCATTGTGAATATCCGCGAATAACTGTCTGTGGCTCATATTTTCGACTCGTGACTCCTTTAATCATAGGTTAATGTTTCACATACCTAAACCTTACTAGGCAAATGCTCTTTAAAATGGTGATAATCGCATCAAAATTCGTTCGATGATTTTCGAGATTAACCCAAACATACAGACAGACGGAACAGGAGTAATGTAATCGACAAGAGCTTAATTGTAGATATAAACACAAATCAAAAATATCGAATGAAATTTTGTCACAAAACGGTTTGTTTTCAACAGAAATAAACTTAAATACCCGTATACCAAGCCAATTACTATTACTTAACTAAATATGTTTAAATTCTATTTTGTTGAAAATGTGACATTAAATGGAAAAATTTTGTTTCTCACTTAGTAAAATAATCTCCTGCTAATTGTTCACTCAATCCTAATCGATAATTAGCCAAGATCAAGTATATTCGGAGAATTCTCAAACTTGATTTTCTGGAAAATGACGCATTGTATGAAAAAGCTTTATTCTATATTTTCAACTTGCTTTTCCTCATCGGATGTTAGTTATCTCCTTGTAGCCAATTGTATCTTCATTGCTCTGACACGTTGTGTTTAAAAACTCGTCAGTGGGTGATGAAATTATTAAAGCCGCAATGTCGAAATAACAAAATAACGTCCATGTAAAAGATAATGTTACCTACAGCGTTGCCAATTGTATATCTAGAATCTGTGAACGTCTGTACTTCATAAAAAAATAATAAAAATTCAGGGCAAATAGGTTTTCGTTTAAAAATTAATCGTTCTAATGTGAAATCGACAATTTATGTAGGTGGCTTTAATAATTAAAAAACAACACGGCATAAATTAATAACTAAAAATCTTCAGAGTCACCCCTGGAAAAACCGATTCGTATCACGCATAATAAAACGCTGAATCATTCAAAAAACGCCAATGCAATGTCCGCAAGCAACGCTAACAAATGACCATCCACTAACAATTAGATCAACACGATAGTACGCATAAATCATTCCATTTAATCAGTTCTCGATCAACCTCCCCTTTGCTTCCAGATCTTTCAACGACGGTTGACTCGATCAAAGACAAATACGCGTGTTGAATCGTTAGATACCCCGGTAACATCTACGGATCGAGGAATCGTGCGCCAATCGAATCGATTCAGACGACCAACAAGAATCTGGAACGATCCCCGCTTTTATCCTCCGGTAAGAGTATAAATACCGCTGCTGTTTTGCATCGACCGAGAAGAGGACACACGACACGACTGTGAAAGATCGACACTGATATTCTAGGGAGCCTCGTAGGTGACAGTGATTTACATTTGAATAAGGTGGTTGGCCCAGAACCGGGGAAAACGAACTCGGGACTCGCGATAGAAAAATAAAGGGGCGAGAAAAGAGAAGGGGAGAAAAATATATATGGGGGAAGGGAGGATTGAAGGATCGGTTCGAAGTCATCGCAAACTAATAGACGTCTGATTGCGGTTACCGCGAGTTTTGACTCGTCAGTACAAATATTTATCTTCATCCCTGCGTGCATTCACGCACGCCGAGGAACGGTCTAAGGCGCCGATCGTGCTATCGATGCATATAAATGCATTAATCTTGATCGGCGAGCCTTCGAGCGCGCTCCGTGCACGCACTACGCGCGTATTCATACCGCGTACCACCGTACGTACGTAGGGGGCTCGGTCAATATTTAAATTATTGCTATTGATCGGTGGGGTGATTAATGGACACCGTCGCCGTAGAAAATCTCGCCCTTCTATCAATTCGAGCCTCGTCGATTTCGAGATTCCGCGTTATCGTGCTTTCGAGCTGGTGGAATTTCAAAAGAAATAGCGAAGAATAGAAGAACGAGAAAAGAAAACGCGTTAGGAATTTGACGGTTTGCTTTGAAAAAAAAAAAAGAATAAATATGGTAACGACGTTCGAGGTGAGATCGTTCGTCAAGGTGTCAATGACTCGTCAGAAGATCCGATCAACTCGATATTCAATAGAATGAACGGTGACGAGCGAAGAGACGATTTAATTGAAACTTCATTCGAAAAGCTTTGATGCAGGATATTTTGGACAGTTTTTAATACGATGAGTTTCGAAGAACCCAATACAAAATTTGATTCACTTATCTCTATTCCACTTAATACATTGATAAAGATTATATGATAAGGGTATGTTCTATAAAAAGTAGTAAGCGTAATATTTGGTATTTTACGGCATTTAAGTTTGAGGTTTTTTTTAAAAGATAGCTTGTTTTTTCCATATCCCAGGATCCCAACGAATAAAATGCATAAGCGGACACGAGATGATTCCTTATGAAAAAATAGAAAGAGGATACATACGTAATAAATTTTTTCATACGGTCTTTCGTTTTCGAACAAATCGAGTTTGAAAATTTATCGATTATACTTGAACATGGTTAATTTTGTACTGGACAGAAGTAAATAATCGACCGGGGGTACTCCACGTGTGAAAATGGATGGAAAATATAGAATAAAATTGGAATTTGCCTGTGCACTTGCCTAATTCTTAACTAAACATGCTGAAACTCTACTTCCTTGGATATGAGACCTTAAACGAAAAAATTGTATTCCACATTTTTCACCTATTTCGCATATAGAACAACCTCTTGCTAGTCGTTTACCATACCTAATCGGTAATTAATCAAGTTCAATTATACTTGACAAACTCGATTTTCTCAAAAACTAAGCCACGGACGGAAGAATTTTAATCTATATTTCCTTCTTATTTTTTCATAAGGAATCGCCTTATGCCTGCTTGTACATGTTATTTGGTCAGACTCTGTATATTGTGGCTTAAAATATTATGCTTTATGTATATTTAGGTATGTCCAAAATAAACGGACTTTCACATTCTGACTCTGAAATTCCAACTTGTCAACTCATTCCGCATTCGTGAACATCCTCATTGGTCCAAACAAGAGGAACTCGGAGTATTCTTCCGCAGCAAGCCGATCGAACGGCTGCCATAAGCGCATTTCAGATCACTCACTGTCACTGCTGTTATCTGTTAAGACAACAAAATATTTCTATAAGCTCGCCCACGCGAATATTTCCAAGTGTCAGACCGTGATCTTAACGCTCTCGAGAAACAATCGTTCGACAGGACGTTCACGACGATATTCTCAGAAAACGTATATACCATAGTACGAGTGCGGTGCATGCGTGTACGTGTACGTAGTTGCTTTCGTGCTCGTATATCCGCGACGTTCCGCGGGCGAAACTGCACGGTGAACACGGAACTTTATCGTCTGCCGTGCACATACCCATGGTGACCGCCCGCGCCCTTGCCGTTTATAAATATATAGTCGGTTGATCTTCTTTTTTCAGTTTTCGTTCTTTCTGTTTCTTCCTCGACGCGACGAGGTCAGCCTCGAGAGAACAGAACGTATTCGAATGATCGCAGTATGCATACACGCGGGCCTGCACGCGGGTATGCACGCGGCCATGTTACGCGGTAGCAAGCAAGGGCCATGTCCGGGTCAATGTTGCATAGCTGCAGGATGCACGTCGATGCACATGTATGCACTGGCGAGCTGCCCTCGCGCAGATACGCGAGGAGAATCGTTGGAATGCACGGGGAAATTTGCCCATTTATAGATCGCTACCTGCCTTTATTATGTATATCGCAGTTATTGCAAGTTTGAATGCACAGCTGTACACGTACTCGCACCGATGATTCGCCTTTGCGTTCTTTCATGTGCTGCTTTTTTTATTCTAGTTCAATACGGAGAATTTCTTTGACACGCGATGCTGAAACAGATATGGTGAAATATACTGGCGCTGGATATATCGCGTCATTATATTGTAGGATTTCGATTAACACGTTCAGTTTCAAATCGATACATGTACAATGTATCTCGAGGAGGAGGAAACTCTTCGGTACCGATGTCGATACATGTATCGACATTGCATTTTGTTTGTTTAATATTTCTTAATAATCTGACCTGTGCGTTAGCCATTTTTTAAGGAAAACCAAATGAAAATGAAATTATTTTCAGTTCATTTAAATACGAAATGTAGGAATACTAGAATAATCGGGAGATGAATAACCTGAGAAAATTTATTCTTTATTCTTAGAAGATCTACTTTCTTTTAGAATATAATCATAAGCAAAGGTATACGTTTCTATTTTCTTTTAGAATATAATCATAAGCAAAGGTATACGTTTGATAGGTATATGTCTGTACATATGCGTTTGTTTTAATTCATGTAACGGAGAATCTGCCTATTTTGATTAGTATAAAGGAAATCGTTTTGAAAATTCTATGAGGAAAACTGGAAGATCATACTGAGAAATTTTTGTTTCTTATCTGAGTTTGAGTTCACCTACGAGACTACATTTGTCCCTTTGTATGAAATTGACACAGTGGTAGGAAAATTAAAAAATTTCGAAATTTATAGAATACATAGATCCGTACTTTGAAGATCGGAAATTATAAACTTTTAAAGAATAAATAGACACCCTTGCAAAGTCGCTGTGAAGATTATTTAACCATCTAATATTACCTAAATCGAACTTTTTCATCTCCCTGTACCCCTTTTGTCCAGCAACTATCTCTATCTTTAGTACCTCCAACCTTTGTTCCTTTGATCCAACTCTCCCAATTTCACCTTAACTCAAGAACACTTTCATTTTCTACAATGTAAACACACGATATCCAATGAAACATTGGAAAGGCCGGCAAAATGTCAGAGTCATTCCTCGTATGTCTCAGCAGACGTTTTCACGCCACTCGAAAAGGAGAGAAACTATCAACGGATGTAGGAGAATCCGATGAGCGTACGCCACTGGATCGGTGTCTCTTGAGGATTCAACGAGATCTTTGAAAATCAGCTCTCGAAGGGAAGAAGACACGGTCGGTCGGCTGGAAACGATCGAAGGAAGGATCGGCTGAAGCTGGCTCGAGCAGAAAAAGCGTGCATTGTCGATGCGTTGCAGGGACCGCATGGACCCTGTCAGCCATAACAAATTGTGACTTCGGTAGCCGGACGCGGTGTTGCGGCCGTAGCACGGTCACGTGATTAATTGTAACGTCGTGGCCGCATGGCTCGCTCGATTTTTTCCACGAAATTATTTGCATGTCAAGGCGGATTGATGGAAACGCAGGAAAGGCGAGCAGAGCACGAACGTGGATAGCGCGGATCCGAATGCAACGTGCAACCACGCCAACGTGTGTTTGTGTTACACACAGAGCCATGATGCAGAGGAAGAGCGCAAGAAATCCCCATTCCTGCCAGAACATTTAACTTTCAAATGGGCCGCCCGATCAAACGCGCCACGGCGACGTGCGCACCACGAAGGCCGGATTTTCGAGAGCGTATAATTTCCGCTTGAAATGCGAATTTCCGCGATGTCGCTGCTCGATAAGTGGTGCAGTCGACGATGTTACCGAGAATGGCGAATTAATCGACGAGAAGAACACGGACACTGAAAAACTTGGTCGGAGAAAAACTTCCCAAGACGAAAGGTTTCGACTATCTTCGTTTGCTCGGCTGATGGAGCGGAAAAGACGAGAGGAATGTCTAAGTTATATACATAGTGTGAAATACCAACTATCAGCAAATTATTCGGTAAGATCGCTGGAAACCTGCGAACGATGTAAAAATATATACGATCTACGTATGCGCGGATGAACTTTGTCTCTTAAGTTCGGCTATAACTTGGAGAACTGACAATTTGCACGTAGCAATTAGAATAAATCTTTGACACCTATATATATAGCAGTTCCAAAAAGTACTTATGAATACTCTCATTTTCCAATGAATTCCATTTTCATTCAGTTGCGTAACTTTTAACTATCTTTTGGAAAGTTAGTATACGCTGACAAAATTGTTCGTCGAATAACTGTAATTGCTTAAGTTGCGTTGCTTATCCTGTTGGCTATTTGCGAATGATTTCGAAGAAAGAGATACTCAACCAACAAAATATTATAGAAAATGCAAAAACCTTCCATTCTCCACCATAGATTATATTCTAAATAGCTCGATACGATAGCTCGAAATTTCCATTTAAATCAGTTCCTCAAAAACTCAACCAAATAACTCTCTCCAAATAACTAAAAAACTCTCTCATGCATTCGTAAAATAGCCAACGAACGAATGTTCGAGCAAAGAAATAGCAAGCAGAGTTGATTTGCATCGACGAAAGCTAAGAAAATGAAGAGCCACCGATGCAGAGCCATTGGTCCACGCGAATGTAAACAGAGAGAGAGAGAGAAGCACGCACGCTTCTGCCCTTCGATTTCTTGCGCTATTGGCGCACAGTCCAAGATTCGGGGCCCATAAAGAACGGCCGGAAGACAATGCAACGACACAACTCACAAAGAGACAAAGCCCCCAACTGGCGGTCGGCCACGAAGATGATATCACATGCTTTACGATCGTTCCATGGATACTTTATGCCCCACTCCGCCCTCTTCCAATGCTTTTCGACGTTTGCTTTGCGTTTCCTTTCGACTTTTTCTCTCTTTCTCTCTTTCAACACTCGCCAGTGCTTCTTGATATAAGAATATGCAGATGTCGCGTGATGAAATATCCACGCCGGTTGTCCCTTCTTTTCTTCTATCGTTGCCCTTGCCCCTTACTTCGCAACTTCGTCTTCTTGTTTTAGCTTCTTGGCCTCTCTTCCGAAGGCAAGAGGAGTTACACGATCCCCTCGACCGCCCTAACCTTCTCCATGGACCTGACGTTTCTATTTATAAGAGAGGTTCGCGGCCACTCATCACCGTGACTCTGTAGAACACGATTTACGAATGTGCAAACCTCGAGTTATGTAATTACGCTCCACGACAGTGATACTTTGTATGGAAATGTAGAAAGATGAACTACTGTCCACAAGGAACATGTCAGATTCATGAATACATCCTGTCGATTTGTGTACGAGGGTTTTGGAGCTTAGAAGATACGAGAAGAATTACATAAGTATCGGGAGACTGTGGAGATATAGGAAATTGAAATATAACTCCGAAAAGGCCAATAAATAGTCAACGAAGAGTAATCGTATTTAAGATAACTAATTCAACAAACTCGAGTAGTATGACGAAACTTGGCCTAAGAATATTTTCAGATCAGTGACAAGATGTCGTGTCAAGCTATAATAATCGATAATAGGGGAAATGGAAAACATATTGATGAAAATGCACTGGAACACGAGTATAAATAGGATAATCATATGTGTGAATTTACATAAAGATTTGTCGTCTACCATAATCTATTATATAATTCTTTAATAAAATTTCCAAAATCGATAACTCTAATAACTCTTCGAAAATCTATTGTAAAGTCAGAGACAAAACAAGCATCGCCTGTTTGAAAGTATCATCCTGCGTAATAGAGATGAAACTATCCGGTCTAAAAACCGGTGATAACGAGTAGAAACGACATTGTGCACATTAATTTGCACACGGTCGTACGTACAGCGTGAATCATCGGCCCTTTGATGGCCGCCGTTCATGTTCCTCGACAGAAAGATTCGCGGCTCTGCGATCCCTCAATCGATTCTTGAATAATGAAATTCCACGATGACGTTATCGTGTAGGAAATGAGTTACGTGATTGTCATACGTCCCGGGAGTACTATGGCGAGATGTCGAACGTCCTTTCGAGGTTGCTGCTGGCTGCTGGCTGCTGCCTATTGTAAGCTGTCCAGACACAGAGCGCTTGGGAATAAGATTCGTGATGGAATTCATCGCGACTGTCATTGTTCGAAACGTTTGATCGGGAAGACAATGGCGGAGGGATGGGTTTCAGTCAGCCAGTGGTTCTCTTTAATTTTTTATCCTGTTATATTAGTGTAATTTGCAGGATATTATTTAGATCTCATATATTATATTTATTTAGATATTTATATATTTAGATGTCTTATAAGGATTCATTAGTTTATGACATATTATCAAGTAGTACAAAAATTTTCTATAGTCCCTGATATGAAAATAAACAAGGTTGTAATGCTTTGATGTAACGATCGATACCTATTGAAGGATCGAATCAATCGTAAAAAAGTATAAAATTACCAAAATACGCTACGACTTTTAGTTCGTAGTTAACGAACTAAACAACTTTGTTGGGCATATTGAAAGATTATTTTGAAGATTATTCTCTGATTCATCACTTTTACAAAATTTTATTTGTTGAGTGCATAGTGTGGTTAATTACTTTTAGTATGTTAGACGGAACGATAAGTCGATTATGAAAAATTATATTTTGAAGTAAATTGAGATGTTCTAAAAGAAAATGATGGAAATTTTTATCCTAAGAGAGAAAGTAATGTTATCAAAATTTCTTCAAAAGTGGTTCAAATTTACAGCTGAATCCATATATCCACATCGCCCCAAAATAACTCTCAGCCATACCTACTCTACCAGTATCGAGCAGAATGTTTCGTGTAACCCTAATTACTTGCACGACATCTGCTCCGTCCCAGATGTGTCTCTAATTTTACCGTTCAAACATGATAAATTGGAAAAGCGTGTGTTATCCGATTTTTCACATTCATACGTAAAAGTCCTTGCGCCAAATGCTTCTAATGAACGAAACTTAATATCTATCGGACATATCGAGCAGCAGAACAATCAACATTGTCGCGTTACCTGAAAAGCCAAGAATAACAAACATTTTCTTTCGACCGAAGTAGCCGAAAGCCCACTCGAAAAGATCCATTTAACGAATAATCGAGACTACGCTTCTTTCTCGAGTGCGGCGAAAGAGAGGCGTCTCAAAGGTCTGGCAACAATGGATACTCATCGTTCTCCCTTGTGATTCGATATGCGTTTGATGGACGTGAAGATGGCCCGGGCTTTCTTTAACTTGAGCCCCTCACATCGAGAACGAGAACCCCTTTTTTGCCGACTATCAGTGAGATATCACCTGCTGTTTGGAAAGCCAACCTCGAAATACATATTGAGGCACACTGTTCGATCCTGATGCGGCACACGCGTCACTTTTCGAGTAGAATCATCTCGAAGGTGAAATAGAGGATCGACTTAATCATCTCGCATCACTGATACCAGCAGAATAATTCTTTTGGAATTCTTTAAAAACAACGAGCTTTTTTAGACAACCTTGATTTTGTTTGGATAAAATCATTCAAGTAGTATTGCGTTCTTCGTTTAGTAGATGAGGAGATGACTCACAGTCAGTAAATCACTTTGGTCGTAGATGAAACCAATCGTTATATTCCACATATATCTATATATCGCAAGTTGCATCGAATGAGTTTATATCGAACCTGAAAAATTATTCCGGTAAACATTTATGCAAATACAAAATACTAAATAAAATAAATAATTACTTCATGCGGTACCTAAACAAAAAAGTAAATCGAAGAGAATTATCTGCCGACTCGAATAAACTAACGTATAATTATTTCAATATAACGTCTATAGTCACGCCGATAATATATTTTATTATTTAAATTCTTAACGTACGATTTTCCAATCTATCTAATCGGTCAAAAATACATAATTTTTTTAGCGAAATTGTTTTTTTACTGTATAATATATTTTTTTGTAATTATAGTGCTACATCTCCCTTTTTTAATATGATAATATAAAGAACGAAAGAAAGCAAATGTTTCTATAAATACGAAAATGTGATTGTTTGGTCGCACGAAAAAATAAATTAAAAATGGTTGATTGACTATGTCTGTGTTTCACATGGGCATAAACGTTAACACGTTAACCGTCACTGTGATCATCGGTAAACAGTGTTACTAAACTGTTTAGAGTAAATAAACTCAGATAAATTTCATGGAGAAAAAAATTGCCAACAATGTGAATTGATTTAGACACTGTCGTTATCTTAATATTGTCAGAGAGAAAATGCGTAAATACAAAGTATAGGTAATGTTTTGTAAAAGACGTGTGTAAAATTGGGTGTAAAACATTAAATATTATAATGTAGCGTATTTCAAGCTATTACATGATTTTTTGAATGCGGATTTCTCCAATCCTTGAACCGTGTTAAAGCAACACTGTGTTGTACGAGGATTTCGCGAATTCTCAAGTCTTGTTAGTACGAATCCGTATTGTAAATTCTAAGACGTAACAGTACGACACTATACGGGAAATGTCTCTATATAAAATTCCCGTGACAGTCAACATGTTAAAGAGTCAAACAATCATCTTATCATCTTTAAAACTAACATCTTCGAAGCAACTAAAGGAGATGGTTCATCACTGTACGATTGAGCCATACAATCGCACGCCGAGCAGCTTGCTTCCGGTTGCAGAAACGAACCGAAATATACTCGTAAGTCAGCCGAAGAGCTCTGGCTGTCGCACGTCGTCCGCGGTTGAATTTATTAAACTACTCTTAATGCAGTGCGCCTAGTAACGCGGAATAAACGACCGTGACCGGCTACTCGATACTCGTTCGTACACCCACGCGACCCAACCGCCGCTTGCTCGACTCAGCACCAAGTTGATTTTGCAGCCTCGCGCGACAAGGCGCGGCGAAGTGAGATATCTAAGATAGCTGGGGCAAGATCGACCCTCAATCGGCCACCATCATTATTCTTTAGTCCGTAAAAGGCACGAAGCCACCGCGCCAGGAAATACAGAAGCTGTCGCCGCTAACAATAAGTAGATCGCCCACGCCAACTCTCATTCAAATCCTTCCTATGTACCTAACCGTCTAACGATCTAGCGATTGTGAAACTTCTGATCGATTTCGTGTAGCATTTCATCGTGAAGATAACGATGTCATATTTTGATTAGGGGCACCGAGATCAAGTTGACATAGTTTGAAACTCTGAGATGGGTGGGTTGTCATTGTGAAGAAAATTATTTCTTGTTGCAACATGTGTATGTTGTTTATGGAATAAATTGATGAAATGATACTCCTTCTTATAGCTACTATAGTTTAGAAGTATTCTATGTTTAAGTGTACAGTGGAATTTCATTTATCTGAATCCATCAGGGAACAGATAGTTTGTAGATACGAAACTCTAGTTTCTTCAAATAGTTTGTATAATACAAGTCCATCGTTTCCCTCGTTATCCATAATTTTTCATTTGAATAGTAGGTATTCACAATTAGATAAGAGGTATTTAAACTACGGAAATATTGCGACGACAAAAGCAATCCACGAATTATATATAAATTTTTGAAAAATAAATAAGCATCCTCGCAAAATCCTAGTATTGTAAATATTATAAATAACTGTTTCGTCTGTTTATAATAAATAATATAAATAATTATCTAATATTAAATGAATAAAATTTTCTAGCCATGTAAATCGTAAATATTAAAAATAGTCCAACACTTTTGAATAATAATATACAGTGACGCGCGAAACTATTTGAACACTTTCAGAAATCTTTTATGTATATGTATATTATGCGAAACATTTTGAAATTTCAATAACACCGTAACGAGATACGACTGCCGTGATCCTATTGCTAAAATATGAAACTGATCTGAAAATTTAGTATTTAAAAGTTACAAGACATTTATTGGAAGCAATACTCTTCGTAAAGATCACCGAAGTATTTGAACAGGCAATCATTCGCTATGTTAACAGGTCACGATATATAGTGAAATCATCTTTAGTGCTAATTATATGTTAAGACTGTTACTCATACCGTATATCAATTTTTCACCGAGTCTACTTATGTTTCCAATAAATGTCTCGTAACTTTTATATTTTATATACATATATCTTTGGATTAGTTTCTAATTATACTACTGTAATCACGATAGTCATGTCTCGTTACGGTTCTGATGAAATTTCAAAAAATTCGTATAAATATAATATATTTAAAAAAAATTCTGTAATAAGTGTTTGAATACTTTCTTGAGTCACTGTATATATATATATAATTGTAAGTAACCAAAAAATAAATACGAGAAAAAGATATGACAAATATAAATGTACAAGTTAGGAAGTGCATGCGGATAAGTTTATCCAAGATTTGTTTTCTGCGATTTATATCTCGCAGCGATGACAGTGGAAAAGAACGAAGGAGCGAAAGTTGACGAGTCGAGCCGGCCGACAGGGGTCCGTAAAAACGAGAAGTAAAAACGGGGCCGTAGAAAAAAGGGGGAAACGGAGGTACTAGTCGTGTTCCTCGGCGTAAACCGCCTTAATAATCGGGCCCATCGGGTCTAAAGTCAAGTTCAGCGACTTTTTGTCGCTAGGGGTCGACGCAACGTGGAACACCAACGACGACAACTGGCAGCAGGGCGATAACAGAGAACGGGAAGCCGGCTTGCCGAGGCAGATCGTGTTCGTCAAAGAGTTTCATTCATCCGCGCGGCGAACTTCACTCGCGTGGACACGTGTGCCTTGCAGACCACCATTGCATTGTAAACGGGGATTTATGCTCTTTCGGCGACACTCGAGCCTCTATTTTACGCACTTCCTCCTCTTCCTCTGTTTTTCTCGTCGCAAGTAAGAGAACTTTAAGTCAGAAACTAGTGTCTTTCAATAGATTTTGAAGATTTTTCGTTCTAAATTTAAAGGCTTTGCATACAGAGTCCTATATTATCGTGCGTAAGTATGTATGTATTTGGCCATTTTGTACGATCCAGTCGGAAGATTAATATTTTTATTATATTTTCCGCATTCTGATCGAAGAATATTTTTCTACTGTTTATTTTTTACTTCTTGCCATAATGGGAACAAATGTTCTGCTAAATTGAAACCGAAACAAGGAATATACATGCTTGCATCAATCAAGTTCCATATCTATTTGTAATATGCGAATAGCTGATAGATATTTCATAAAATCTATACAAACTATTAGAATGTGATTGGAAATACATAACCCAATCATTCGAAGACTTCAACGTTGAACACATACTCTTAAAGCCACTTAGCTTAGGTATTTCCGTAGAAACAATTTTCATCCACCTTCGATTAATCCGCTTCTATTTACAATAATTAATATCAACTATGTAATGTCTTTGTAATATACAAAATTAAATTAAAGAGCTTTATTTGAAGTGTATTTTATTGTAAGTGTCGAAATAGGTACTTATGCACGATAATATATTCGTTCTTTGGTAATGTCTTTGTAATATTAGATATGCTGCAGAGAGTTCTGTTCGTTTAACGCACATTTATTATAAGCAAGTGGAAAATTTTTGTAACACAGATTTATGGCTCGTTCATCTTCCCTGCAGCTATTGCCATCAATAAATGCAATAAAATATGTCGAATAATAGATAATACGGGAAGGATGTCTGTCGATACAGTTCATTTACGGCACTGTAAACTTTATGAATATCAACAAAGAATAAATTCTGCTGAATAAAGAAAGAAACATAGGGGAATTTGTCAAATTTTTTTTAGACAAACGCAGTTCCTGGAAGGATGTGCAGGAGGTTTTTTCCAGAAATTTAAGACTGAAGACTAGCTTTAAAAACGGGCAACACTCTGGAAAGATCAATCGGCGATCAATGATGACACACAACACTTGGTCGTTTTGGAGGAAGTTCTATATTTATCAACATCAAACATAACGGAAAGGTTCGATTTAGCTTAATGAAAAAATAGTACTTTTGGTGTAAGGATCGATAGATCTTTGAATTTTTCTTCGAATTGTGTCTATTGGATAAAGATATTATATTAAAGATACTATACTATAAGAGATTATAATGTAAGAAAAAATGTTTTATTCTAGTGATATTAGGTACTATATGTACAATACATTATATATTATGGATAATATTGTAATATCATAATGGATATGATATTATAATAATACGGAGGGTATAGAATACTCTAGAATTATATAAGATTATATACTTTCACACAAGGAAAGGTCTAAAACGATTCAACAAGTTTCCGTCTTCTTGACAACCAGCATTCTATTACGAAATGTGAAACATTATTAATCCTGCTACGGTCTCCGAATTTTTATGACCCAACCTTGCTCTCTTTTTACCAAGCGAGCAAAGGCTTCCAGTGTTTTAAGAAGAACTTCAACATAAAGTTTGAACGAGAAATCACACACATTAGCAATAATTTATGTTTTCTTTAATTTCGAAAATGACCCATAGGTAACAGGGTTAAGATATATGCCACTAAAAGAAAAGTTCCTGAATTTGAGGAATTTTTATTCATAAAATGTACAAACTCTGTGTTTCATGCTGCTATTATTGCTGCTTTCATATCACGGTAATCCAAAATCCAATTACAGACCATGATCATGAGCGCAAAATAAAAATTCCCAAATATCTAGACTTAACTAAATTGACAATCTATCTTTTCGACTATTCCTATAGAACAAAATTTAAATTTTGTTTCCCATTTCAAAGCATCAGTTCTGACATCCAAAATGCGGGAATTAATGGGAATAATCGATATAATCGAAGAACTCCTCGTAAGAAAACAGTAGAGCAGATAAGATCTGCCGTATTTAATGGATTTGAGCGGAAGCATTTTCACTGTAACTCCACGAGCCGCTCCAATTCGAGTCCTTTTAGTCTAGACCACGGACTGGACAAAGGGACACTTTCGATTCTACGCTCCGAGCATTGACATGCTCTTATCGATCGGCCACATATTTGGGGCCTCGTGTCTCGATTCTCTCGCTTTCACGCCGTATCCAAGAACAGTCAGTGACAATGGACTCGAATTCTCGCTGCCTTATCGTGCTTTCTATCGCCGCGCCGCAGCCTCGTCGGGACAAAAGTCTATAATTTATTTCTATCGCTAGAGCGATTTCTATCTCTGCGACTTTTGACAACCGTTTGAGGGATTACGTTTAATTATTTTTTTACCAAATCAAATTGTTTCCTTGTTTCAAACCTCTCTTTAACGAGTCGAAAGGTAAGTGTACTAATAGAGTACTGGGATATCCTTGTAGACGTTTGAAAATTATAGAAACATTATATTTAGATAAAAATCTTAAAAATCGTATATGTATAAAAAATTCTCCTCTGCATCTCCAAGAACAGATTATTGTAAAAATCATTGAACGAAAACGAAGCAAAGGGAAAATTAAATCTCAATATTACATAGCACATATAAATTCTCGAGATTCGTATGACATACTGAACGACGTACTGAATCATCGAGTAGGATCCCGATTAACCGGCTTAATCAAACGATAAACCAAGATAAATCAAGGCCTGAGGAGAAATAAGTAAAAACGTATTTTCTATACTGATATAAACTCTTTATTCTGAGATCTATTTTCCTTTATAACTTAGTCATAGCCAAACGTATATCTCCGTTTAAGTTTTACCTATTTTTTCAATTTTATATAGATTAATTTATATATATATATATTTCAATACAATACATTCACTTAGAAATAGAAGACAATTATAAGTTATATGTACAAGCGTTTGTTGTTAACAAATAGAAGATTCTGGGTAACTGAAGCCGACAATAATCAATATCTCGATTGATCGAGACCGCGGAAAATCAAGACCTGATTAACCGAAGTTCTACTGTAACCTCAAGTATCCTTAACATACTTTCCTCTACCAAACTCCTCACATCTTCAAGAACAACTCCTTCAAAGAGATCACTCAAACTCATTTCACATGACCAATTTTCGAAACGCTCCACCAACGCAAATCGACCGCGCGTTTCGTTAAGGCTCATCACCCTAAACGCGTACCGTGCGGAGTGCGGAGGTCTCGTTTCACGTAGCCGCGCGACCGGTGCACGCCAGAATTCGTATTATGTGGCGAAGCGCATCGAGTCGCCCACGCGTTCTTCTCCCTCCCTTTTTCACGAAAGGTGTCTCGCGTTACCGCTTAAATTCCAACCGGCGCGGCGCGAACGCACACCAGCACTGGGAACGTTAATGAGTAAGCGATGCTGCCGGCTCAGCATCTTTTATTCATTTCACGAAGAGAAGCGAAACATCGGCCGCCGCTTTTACGCGATGGCCTCTGCCCGCTGTTCACCTTCTATCTCTACATGTATGGCTGCCCACGTGCGCCGCGCCGGCCATATTGCATTTCCGGTTCGTGAAATGTTATAAGTTGGCACTATCACCGTTTCCTGTCTATGATCTGTTGCTCCCATGGCGAACCTTCGCAACAAAGCGTAAACCGGTCAGTTTTTTCTCCTCCTATCGGCTTCTATAATTCCGCAACTTTTACGAATCCGACGTTGAGCGATTTCGAGATCGAGTTTGCTAGAACTACTATAGAAAGATGTAATACCTGCTATAATGTCCGAATGTTGCTCACTTAATCGTTCGTCGCTATCTCCATCAATTCTTGGAAATGGAACCTCGCAATGAGTTTCGAGCGTGCCGAATGAGATGAGGTGATTGTTTCGGGCATATATCGATTGACACT
Source organism: Bombus lapidarius (assembly GCA_936014575.1). NCBI lineage: Eukaryota > Metazoa > Arthropoda > Insecta > Hymenoptera > Apidae > Bombus > Bombus lapidarius. The sequence continues at coordinate 732,970 of CAKXZU010000080.1, forward strand.
CGAGTCCACGTTTGCACGTTTTGAGTATCAGTATCTCACTCATACGCGTCCTTTTTCCTTTCTTCAGTTGAATTCGCAGAAGTCACTTCTCCATATAAGCGTCCGGATTCGATCTAACCTGCAGACGCTAATCTGGCCACTACATAATAGGTTGAATAGAGTGTATATCGGCTTAAAATTGAGTTTCGTAGTTTTTTTTACCGTTAACATGGCACAACTGGTGGTTCTGGCTATCACTTTATCATATTATTATTTATTATGAAAGATTAAAGCATTCTTTAAACTTGGAGAAAGTAGTGTAAAATAAATGGAAAACACGAATTTAGCAATACAGAATGCCAAAGTTGCGATTGCACATATCACTTTTGGTCTACAAAGACATCCTTGGGAAAAGAAGCTCAAGTTTCAAGACAGGTGATTGGAAAAAAATTGTGGTAATTTCATCTTCAATCAAACTTTCGACTCATCAGCCGCATAAAATTATTTAATCATCAGAGTCAAAGTACATTACCTTTTAATTTTAACATCCAAGCAAAATTGCACCATGGGATCGAAGTGAAAAGAACGAAAAAATCGAGAATGACTGGCAGAAGATGCTTCCACAAAGCAGGTTTTTGTCTTACCTCTTTGCCAATTGGAATTAAACACCCCGATAGATTCGATTACTCGAATTATACACGCATGTTTCAAGCGTACGGAGTGGCAGGATCCATTAGCCGAACTCGAGGGGGATCATCGATTTCTCCGCCTACCTACGTGTTCCCCTATTTCACCTGAAGCGAACTGCGGCTCAATTCATTCTTCGCGTTCCCATAAACACGCGTTCCGAGCTTCGAATCGTGACAAATCCACCAGCAATTAAAGACTAACTGCATACTTCAATCCAAGACTAAACGAATCGAAGATCTTTTACAAAATCGAACGAATCACGGCTAATCAATTCTTAATAATCAACGATCGCTAAATATATTATAATGCCCAGAATATTTGAACAAACTAAAAGCACCGAGGATTAAGAAAGTGATGCATCGTTTCCGCTAAAATGGAATTTCGCTACGAAAATAAAGTACACGTGAAAAGACATACAAAAAATATCGTTGAATGGCTGGTACGACGATTTTTACACAAAGATGTTTAACCTCTTCACCCGTGTGTCTGATTTTTGGACGTTTTACAAGAAATCGGTACATCGTGTAGGAATCGTCGAGGGAAAGGTAAAAAAACTGTCTGGTTCAATCGAATACAGATGGGATAAGTCCGCGCACAAAAGCTTCTTTGTATGTTGAATTTTTATAAGAACTCTCGAGACGATGCGACCTATTGTGCGAAAATTGAGGGTTTATGTTAGACGGAAATTGCGGAGGCGGAAAGGGATAGCGAAACGATTTTGTCGACCATAAAAATGTAAAAAAAAGTTGATTCTTTGTCAACGCTAACGAAGACCTAAGGAATTATGTTCGAATGCAAGAATTCTATCTCGTACGTAATGATATCGGAAATCAAACGTACTTATTCCTTTTAAACTATAATTCCGTTTTTTCAATTTCTCAATTTTTCATTGTAATTCTCTACTCATACTTCTTTTTACAATTACATTAATTTATTTTATATTTCTTCTTTTTTACTATACTACTTTTAATAATAAGACGCAGAAGCTATCGACGAAAAAATAAAATTTTTTTTCTGATACTCATTATCGAAGGAGCTAATTAGAACGTCTCTGAACAACGCAATCAAAGGCGATCAATATTTAGACCGGTCTAGATCAAACAACGGACCAATATTTCCAAATAATCGGTCGACCGAGAAAGGATCTCAGCTTTCCAACCCTATTTCTCGAAAAACTAGAGGAAGGGAGAAATCCTTTCGAGACCCGACAATGGCGTCTCCACGAACCCCCGTGTGTCACTTCATATCGTACAAAGCAGCATTGACGGACGTATAATATAGAATTTCCAGAAATCTCGATTTCTCGCGAGAAAAAAGAATCGAGATTGGGGTTCCTTAAGGGTTCGTTGCTTTTCTCGGTGAAATAAAACGGTGGATAGCTAGACTTTATCCTACGCACCACCTGCAGGGAATTTTTCATGAACAAGATCGACGTTACGTGAACTTTCTCACGCGTTCACGGGAAAACACCATCTGCCTTCTGGATCAACCCTTATCGAAACTTTTAGTTCGAACATAGCGTAAATGAAATTAGAACGCTAACGAATCTTAATATACACTGACAGTGACAGTCAAAAGTGAATAAGTATATATGTACATTGTACATCTTACAAAACTAAATTCGTATATTGATTTACCTACAAACCCTTACCTATATAAAAGTTTTCTATATACAATATAGAAATGTTCCTCTATACATAGGCAATCGCAGATAAAAATAAATGGACAGGTAGTGGAAATAGGTATCAATAAAGTTTCATTAAATATAGCCTGTTTATACGAAAATTTCGATTATTTACTAAATAATATCTATACAGAATGTTTCATAATAAGTGAGAAATGTTTGAAGAATGGATTTAATAGCAATAAAAATAACTTGAAAATGTTCATATCAACATATGTCCTGTTCGATTTTGTTTACGAGATATAGCGAGCTTCGTGTCAAATCATTTCGTATCTTCATAGGAGATCATATGTGATCACTCTTTCAATATCCCCTGATATCCCCTGAATTTGCTGAAACCCGCGTTCACTTTTATGGTAATGTATTTCAACACTTTCAGTAGGTGTTGAGTATACGATGAATTTCAAGTAATCCCACGAATAAAAATCCAATCGATGCATACACTGAAGCGCAAGGAAGTTATTTTGTGCATCCCTTATGAAAACAGTCTGATACGGAATAATTGAACAGAAAGCTCGCTATATTTCGCAAACAGAATCAAATAGGAAATATGTTGACATGAACATTTTTTATTGTTTTTAGATGCTGAATCCGTCCTTTAAATATTATTCACTTATTACAAAACATTCTGTACACCACTACCCATCCTCTTATTTTTGTCCTAGACTTTATTTAATATCTTTTCAATCAATTTTTCATTTATGCAATATACATGTATGTGTAAGACCTTTTGAGTAAATTTCGTGCCTTCAAGGCGTATGGTCACTTTTGATTCCCACCCCGTTTATATTAACATACAATTCTACATTATAAGAAGAAGATAAGCAACTTTTTAGACAGTACTTTCAATCAATATATAACCACCATATAAATTTCAAACATTGACAGAAATATTATCATTATACTGCAGATTTTTATGCCAATTCATATTTTTAAGAATATAATTAAAGAAATAGAATGTATAATATACTTTGGATACTTAATATATTTTTTCATATTGTATACATTTTGTGCAATTTTACACTTTGAAATTTCCTGTAAATGCATAAAAATCTAATTATTATCCAGCTAAATTACTAATCACGAAAATTAATCTATTAGTCGAGTTATCCCTTAAATAAAAATGTTTATAATAATTAAGCTAAAAGTTGATAAAAACAAATCAGTTCCACACAGCATAATAACATTTCGAGGAATCTGCTAAAGTTAGAAACAGTATACATATTTCTGCGTCACCGTGTATAACATTTATAGTTGAACGACCCTCGAGTAGCAGAGACACGAAACCACAGTTCCAAGATAAAAATGTTCGTGAATTGTCGATGGCACTCTAGGGGGATGCGTATAAAAGCGATACGAAATTCTTCCTCTTGAGCTTTCAATTTCGCGATGTTCGTCGCGTCGCGTCGCAATAAAAATTAATCCGATCGTTAAGAACCGTCGTAACTGTCAAAATATACGACCCACTGTACCAGCTGAGTGAAATCTCCACGACATGGGACAACGCAAAGTAATTACCAGCAGTTTCAGGATCTTGGATACCGCGTATAGGGTGAAATGTGTCGATGAAACCTTCCACTTGCGCCGGTTAATGAATGAACCGAACATAAATGTCTACGGCACAGCAACCATTCCGTTCACGGTAAAAAACATCATGGAATCAGCCGAGTAATTGGTCCTCGTGTTGAGGAACATTAAAATGTTAAAATCTTCGATGTACCTTCAGGAACGATGATCGACTATTGAATTTATTCGTATTCGCGGTAACGTCTTCTTAACGGTGTTTACGGGCACTATAAAACACGATTCGCTGCTGCGATGCCTTCCGTTTTATCGTACCCGCTGGTAGATCGAGGATCTAAACCGCTGTGAAAATTTGCGGCGTGGTTTTAATTGAGTTGAAACAAAGCTCCGTCTTCTGCGAGAAGAGTTAATTGAGGATATGGAAAAAGAGAAATTCAAATAGGAATTGTCTGATACGATTGAATATAAGGAAATGGGATGTCTTAATGTTGCATGAAATAGTCACGTTTTATTGCTCAATTTACTTCCAGAAATATCTAACTTTTTGTATAGTTTGGTTCTTCCTCGAATGAACTCTTGAATTAACTCGAAAGAAGCTAGTTTTGTCCATAGTTCTAATCGCATGCTGTAAGCATCAATTGTATTAGGTTGTTCGAAAAGTTTCTTTCGTTTTATAAGATGATGATAGATGAACAACAATTTCTGTTTTATATTATTTTATTGAATTATGTATGATCCATTTCGTTCTATTTCTATTATTACGTTTGTCCATAATTCAATAAACTAATATACAACAAAAAACTTCGTGCGTCTATTATTTCCTTATAAAACGAAAGAAACTTTTCGGACAATCTAATAAAAAAATTTGTTATCCGAACAGGCACTATATAAAAGATCGATCTAAAGCGATTCATATACAACGCTCCTTACTAGGAGCTTAGCATTGTAATCGGTCACAACAGAGCGTAATGTCGTCGTGATGAGAACGTGTGCGTACGATGCTAATTATCAGAACAAAACACAAAATAATTGTTAATTGAGCATAATGCTATAATGCGTTATGTATGCTTCGAATAACGAATTGGAATAAATATAATATAATTGTAATAATGACATTCTTCAATATTATGAAGAATTTGAGACTTTAGAAACAAAAGTAAAATGGTATGATACACTAGAGGAATCTAACTTTATCGAATTAAAGTTTAAAAAATCTTGTGTGATTTAGCAAGTAAAACAATTTCGGTCCATAAATCGTTGATCGAATCATATTTAATTTTATTTTTTGTGATTGCTATTATTAATACTTATATTTTCTTTCGAAATATGTGCATATTTGAAGATAAACATCAAGAAAATAGCTGTTCTGTTATGCAAAAATTCACTTATACAAGTTATACTTCATGCAAACAGACAAGATTTTTACATGATGCCAATGAAGTTAGAATTCGTTGCATCTAAACATTCTACCTTTCTTCGGCCTAAGTATAACTATAAAATCCAAATCCTATTCAGGTTATTCCGAACTTAAAATTCGCAGACGATTTAAGAACTAACAGAACTTTAAATACATTTTTACGATGGAACGTTACAGTAGTTAAAAATTTCCATTAGACATAGGCAACGATGTATCCTCAGCCGTCAACAACAAACCCTCGCGATCCATCAATAAAATCTAGCGACATAATTCACCGATATCTTCCGCCGTGTGAACTGAAAACTGTCCTTGCCTTAAAACCTTGAACGGACCACCGACTTTGAAACACTTTTGCCACGAAATTGATACCGTGAAAGGTATCGGTTGCAAAGGGTCACGTCTAACCGAAGAACCTTATGATTTATAGTCTGAAGGAAGGAAAGAAGGAAGGAAGGATGGAAGGATGGAAGGATGAAAACGAACAAGGAACATACACGCGTTTCGAACTACCATATATTTCCATCTCGTAAACCGAGAGACGCTCTAACCTGCTGTGGATCTCGATTCAGCCTGGTTACGAATTAAATCGATTTAACCCACACGTTGCCGGTTGCATGAGGCTCAAGGACCCGTGCGCGATCGTAAAAGGCTACAAAGGGAATAATAAGGCAGCGGAGGTTATAAAGGCCGTTTGCAAAAGCCGGTGTATTCGATGAAGGCTTCACACGCGCCATAAACTACCCTCCGTGCGACGAATTTGTAACATTTTATTAGCCAACCTGGCGTCGATGTCCACGACTAGTAGAGGGTTCGCTTCTGTGTGTGTGTGTGTGTGTATGTAGAGCTATTTTGTTGAGGAGAGAACGTTTTAATGGCCAGACTTTGTTCTGACTGGAGGCCCTGTTAGGCGGTTATGCCCTACTGGTTACATTCATCCAGGGAGATTTATGCTTGATGCCCATACGAGAGGAAGGATATAGTACCATTTTTATGATCGGTTCTGTTACAATGTTTCTTTATATCGGTTTCTCTTTGTCACAAAGACGAAGAAGAGTCAAGTAAGAAGAGCCTCAAATCCTTTGAAAAAAGACTCCAGATGAATTTGCCTTAATGCGAGAACAAAAATATTCGTGCTTTTACTATGGGATTCGTTAGAAACTGAGATCGATGATTTTGCGATGGAATCTGGAATGGTGGCGGAAAATATCACAGATGAATGCACATAGTTCGAATAGCTATTATTCCTCCTAAGAAATTAGTTTCGCTTGGGGCTTATTTCGATAAATCGCGAATATCAATTGCGATATTCGATCATTCCTGGGGACATTCGATTTTGATACCTCACTATCTGGATTAGGCGAAAAGTTGTTGAATAAAATAGATCCAAACTTCTCTTTGTCACAAAGAGGAAGAGGAATCAAGTAAGAAGAGCGTGAACAAATCCTTTAAAACGTGCGAGAACAAAAAATTCGTGCTTTCCATTGTGATCGATTTGTGATGAAACTCGTAACAGGTATGGCGGAAATGAGGCTTTATAGGTCGCAAATGGAGGTCCATAGTTCAATTGACAGATGCTATTTTCACTATTTCCTCCTTAAAAATCAAGTTCACATTTAATTTAATCCGCAATATCGAGCACACGTAGCTGTTTGATAGAACAAACGTCCTATATGAAAATGGTGAAATTACTGTGCGGAAGACTGATAAAATCGGAGTAAACGATTTGCAGAAAATTACAAAAAAGCCGCCCATTATGTGATACCAATTTCGTACTCACGACGTGAAACGAGGGGATCAGTAGCTCCGTTTATCCGGACCACCACGTGTAACATTCCTAATTGACATTTCAGGAATGCAGGCGCCCGCTAATGAGACTCGATCAACGTCGGAACGATTCGACAATTAAACGCTGTATTTACCTCGAGCGCGGGCAACAGCCGCCATATAATATCATAATACCCATCTGCCTCTCTTTCTCTCTCTGCAAGAATCTCTACGATATTCCTCGTTGGGCTAACTAACCGAACTACAATCAGTTACGCGTCATTGCAGGTGATCCCACGCGATTCCAGTCCAGTCGATCGTTGGAAAGGAGCACGAGGGCGTGGACGAGAGTAAAGAGCGAGAGAAAGAGGAAGGAACGTGGTTAACGGCCGATTTACGTGCGATAAAGTCGTACAGTAAAGGCAAGAGAAGGGTAACTCGATATATATTTATGCTCGATCCGTTTAGGGGCAATTACGGGCTAATTCGCGCCTTCGTAAATCAGCTCTCAAACCACAAGAGGGCTCGCGTTTAGAGCAACCAGCCATTTGGTCGAGTTCGTTTTGCGCTTTCGATGTACGTGACCAGGTTGATGAGATATTACGATGATACGCCCTTGCCTGTTCTCGAAGCCCTCTTATCTGATTAACGACGCGTTTCCATCTGCGGCGACGATACGTTAACGATCGTACCTCGTACTCGGTCGCCCTATAGAGATCACCGATCGATGCGACGCGACGCTTTAAAATGCCGCCGCGATTTAATGGTCGATGATCTACTTGAATTTTATAGCGTTACGGCTGACTACTCGCTGTTTCAATTATCATCAAGCCAACACATATACACGCGACTAAAGTGAAAATAGGGATCCGCGTTGAAAATCGAAGGAGAAATTAAAGGATCGTGTGAAGGTGATGGGACGTACACGTTCGTGGAAAGAGAGTGAAATTTCTAACGTCTCTGTCAAGAAATATTCTTGCTCTATTACTGATTTGTTGAAAACGTGCAATTCGAGGGGTCAAGCGAATATGCTGAGTTACGTGGTTAAGTAAAAGATTGATACCTATTTAGTGTATCACATATTATTCTACTTGGCAGATAGGACACTTGGATAATTGCGAAAGGTAAATTGATAATTGGAGAAATGAGTTCCATTTAATAATCGAAACAGCTTTCATTATTACATATATGCGTTCAACGTAGCATCTAATCTCAATCAGAAATAAGAAAATATGTAGTAAAGATATTTGACCAATTAACCCCTTACTTTACAACTTCTTAGTAGCTATAGCACTATGTCAAATGCAACTGTTGTAATATTATAATATATATTAAGTATCCTCGTAGAAATATCAAAGAAGAAGCTAATATTAAAGTCAAGATTTATTTCTAAAATCTAAATTTTGATATCCCGAAAGCCTGAAAAAAGTTATGTTGCCTACTTGATCGCAATATCACTGGATCAGCCAACGAAAGCATTAATTAAGTCTTTTAACGATTTCAAAAGATTCATTTGTAAAAAGTTTTATACTCTTCAATAAAAAAACCTCTTAACATACTCAACAGCCTGTCGTCAACACTTTATTTTGTGAAACAAACGAGCTCTCAGACGAAGAATATCTGTTCGAAAAAAAGCTTCTCGGACATTGTCAATCGGTCACGTCACCATTTACGCGAAGCATGATTACACACACCGCCTATCTTCAAATTTACTGAGTTCGCCATGAGCCAATCGCGGTTCTTTCGCGGGCTTAACACGTGGAAAAAACCCCTAATTAACCGCAGTTTCTTCCCCGTGGAGGCCGGGCAAGAAAGCCAGCGTTTAACAGGCTGGCCACACTCTTGGGCGAGCTCGTTTCGTTGCATCCTTGTTAACGTTTGCCAAAGCAGCGCGTCTCAATAAGCGGCGCGGCCCGATCGTAAAGTTCGATTGCAGAAAGGAATTCTTTTTCGTTGGCAATAATTTATGATAAGCCCGCACGGCCGCGTATATAGCAACGAGAGGGCTCGTGTCAAGTCTTAACCGGATATATCGACTCGGTGTAATTATTTCTTTTTAACGGGAGAAAAGGAATCTGCATTCTTGATCATAATCATAAGTCACCGAATATATTTGCTATATACAGTGTCGTACAAAGGTATTGCAACACTCTTAAAAACTTTTTATGTACATATTATGTACAAGACATTTTGCAATCTAGTTAGCAATGTAACGAGACACGACATATATTATTATAAAATTAAAAAATAATTAATATAAAATTTGAAACGGTTTTGTATATGTATATACAAATTGCAAAATATTTATTGGAAGCATAAACTTCGCAAAGATTACCAAAGTATTTGAACGATCTATTATTCGCTATATTAATAAGTCGCAATATATCGTGGGTCCATCCTTGGCACTAATTGTATGTTTAACCCTACTGCAAATTTTTCCTCAAATTTTTGTATTTCAATCTTGCTTATTTTAGCAAATAAGACAGATTTCTAATATTTTAAGAGAACGTTTAACATGAAACGAAAGATTCATGTGTGCGTGATGTATACCAATAACAATTTGCTCAAATTTGAGATATTTTTTAACATTAGAAAAATGCAATTGATCGAAAATGATTGAAACAACGCAGCGGGACTAAGGTTACTATTTATGCCGTATACTTATTTTCACTAAGTATTTCAAATAAATGTCTTGTAACTTCTTTATTTTCAGATTCGTTTGAATTTTACTATTACAATAACGACAGTAGTATATCACTACAGTGTTATCGAAGTAGATATCAAAAATTTCTGCATAATGCGCACAAAAGAAATAAAAAAATTCTGTGGCGAATATTCGAACATTTTTTTAAGTTACTGTATGTACCTAGGTTCAAGATTATGCTGATAGATAAAGAATGTGAAGAAGATTGTAGTTAATGATACGAATTGCAATGAACTGTGACTTAATATCATGATTACATTACAGATGTTTATGGGTATATTATAAAATATTCAAAAATCATATGATATTTATGCACACAAAATATATGCAATTTGTGAGTAATATATCCAATATACATTTATCACATAGATACAACGTTATTTAAACTGCTACAAAATTATATTTAGCAATCTTGTTTTAATTGTCAATTTATTTATAGTGAAACTACAAAATTGGCATTAAGGTAAATTTATAAGTAAATTCTCCATATGTGTAGCACTCGAATACACACGATGTAACGGATACATATTTATATTTGCTTCTGATACTGTTGTGGTTTACACAATTACAATTTGACTGTTCTTTTTTAAAACTGTATCTTATTTTCAAGTGAACTTGTTCACCGCAACTAATGCGTGCGTTGCATAAATATATACCTAATACAATATATTACGTATAACTATGCATATATACGATACAGAGCCGTCTATAATCACAACCAAATACGATGAGATAGATATGAAATATTTAATGAAATATATATATATATATATTTGCATTTTAACTAATTGTAAGATAATATACGAAACATATGTAATATGCAAAATAGTACATATCAAAATACGCTTTTGCATAAACACTGGCAATCTAATAATGACACATATGTGTATATACAGGGTGTCCAATTTTTGAATCATACCTAAATATAAATTACCTATTGGTAAATTACCCGCTGTAAAAAACACGTTTACACAAAAATTGAATGGTTTTAAGGAAGACATAATCAAGTTCTATTAGTATTTCCGTAAGTGAACAAAGAGAGATTATACGAAGGTGACATACGTTTACTGACGTGAAATCATATAATTTCTAATGCACAGCCAATTCGTCTTGCTATTCTTTACAAAAAATTATACCTACTTATGTCAATAAATCATTAGTTTAGTATGAGAGACTATCGTATGAAAGACGTAGGACTCTCCTATTTTGTATTATGTCGCCCCCGATACTATCGAATTCCCTTATGAACCTTTTTTTTTAGAGCAGCATAGCTAGTTTAGCAGTATGTAATTCGCATTTGTAGATTAAAATTTGTAGATTAAAATGATACGTTGTACATATGTTTGTAAAACAATTAAAATAATTGGTATGATCGTTAAATCGCAAGTCAATGGAATATGAATGAACTGAGCATAATCATAAGACAATTTTATCACACAATAATTTGGAATGATTCTAGATGAGGAATAGATGAGAAATGATATGAGAGATGCAGAAGTGACAAAATCCCTAGAAAATTGTTAACGCGTGACTACACATGACTACATATAGAAATTTGAAAACTTGTAATAAAGTACTCGAACAAAATATCTGCAAATCCTGTGTATTGTTTCTTGCAATCACTTATGTCGTGTTATTTTCCCTCACATGACTTAAAGATGAATCCATGCCCGATGATATATTTTTATACCGTTCGTTACATAAATTCTATGCTGGGTCAATCCAAGAACTATATTATTTGTCCACCGTAAACAAACGTAAATGTACGAAACGTGACCAAATAAAGAAGTCAAGAAATAAGTAATCAAGCAAAATAGAAAAAGAAGGTAAATATAAAATAAAAAAAATATATATAAAACAGGGAGAAGAATCCGAAGGCGAGGACGAGCGCGAAATTTCACGCTTTAACCCATAATTACGCGATGCTAGGAATTCATTAGCACGTTAACGAGGTGTGTGCATTGACCGACTGACAATGGAAAGCGGCTCGAAAGTTCGCCTTCACTCAACCTCTCGAGAAAAGATAAATCCTATCAGATTAAGCAGTTCGTAATTATAATTACTTACGTAAGCGTTAACACAGCTTCCATAATCAAGCGGATACGCGAACAAAATGGGCGTCCCTTCTTCACCCTTTTTCCTTCCTTTACGGGTCTGGAATTCGTAGTACGAAGCTCGCGATACACCGGATTAATTAGGTACCTCCTTTCATCATCGTGTGGCGTGTGGAACGACCATGCTATTAGCTATCGAACGCTATATTTCAATCGAGCGAGCATTAAAATAATCTCACGCTTGTTTGTTGCGTCGAGACCAGTACGCGGATCGAGCCACGAAGAATAAAATGTTAATTTACGACAGCCGAAAGTTGGACGGAGTTAATAAGCTTTCGTGGAGGTTCAGCCTCGACCTTGGACAGCAACAGTCAGATATTAAAGGGTGGAGAAACTTAGATCGTCGGTTTTGATTGCGAGAGAAAATCGAACGGTACCTCCTGAAGAAACCAGGAGAAAAGGTGTGAAAGATTATAACGGAGGATAATTAAGCTTCGAAGACTCGGTATAAATTAGTAGTTGATTTATCGCGCTGCTGTCGCTTTCGCTTTTCGAACTTGCTTTTCTCCGAAATGAAACTTTGAACGAAAGAATTTTTTCTATTTTTTCAACTTGGACAGTGTATGATGGTAAGATGAGAATTTTTGTTACATTATATTAGCGAACATTATTATACCTTTCAATACCTAAGTAGCGATATATTGCATGAAATACCTTGAGCCGATATTTCGGCTTTTTGTCATCAATAAAATTTTAACACGTCTGATGATGTGTTAATCTAATGATATGAGCTTTATTTTTATAAAATATATATTTCAGAGTATATCCAAGATTAGGCTCGAGGCAACAGTAGCAATACCGAGGGTTGGGATACGATCAGTTTTGAAATCGAACAGCGGACAGTGCAATTATACGATAGTTCGTAATAAAATTTATACGTCTTTCTAAAAACACGGCTGAATCCTTGTATGAAGATACAAAGAAAGATTCATTTCGTTTCAAAGATTCTGATACAAATACTGACGAAAGAGTAATTATCCTGTCATCTAGAAATCGTTGAATTATAAATTCAAGTAAAAAGAAGGAAAGTATGACATTTCCATTATTTAGGAATCGTCTGATTACAGGATCGAGCAGAAGTGACGAAGAAATTGATACATACAACGAATTGGAATGGACAGAAGTGAATGTAGAAGAAGCTGAACCCAACAGTTTTAGAACATACCAGACCAAAACATATTCCATTAACTGCTAATGCACCTATTGATTATTTTAATTTATTTTTCACAATATCGCTTCTTCCATTATTTCCCACGGAGACGAATAAATATGCAAGGAAATTTTTCGATAAATATTTAACCGAACAGCAAATTCCCGAAAATCTTCGGAATTTTGAGAAGACAACGATCGATGAAATGAAGATAGCTATTAGGTGCGTCAAATATGGGCTTGTAGAAAAAGCCAACCATCTAATCATATTGGACAAAGACAAGCAGCCAGCAAAGCCATGATTTGATTCAATCAAATGATGACAAGAAAGTGATTTCAAATATTGATGAGATTCTTCCATATCGTAGATGATCATCAGTTAGTGTTACCGGATATAATAGTTAGATAGAATGATCTTTATTGGAAAGTTCAACCGATTGTCGATCATTCGAATAGAATTTTTCAACATTATTACGTGCCACATATGGAACTGAGCATTGATGAAAGTTTAGTCGATACTAAAAACTACGATATTTACCAAATAAACGTTATAACAAATTGAGAATATAAATGTGGATGATACGTGATCCTAAAGTAAGCTAATATGTGGGGTTTTACGTTTATAAAGGCGGTAAGAGCCAAGAGGACAAGCAAGAAATAGAAGACAAAGGTCTAGGTCATACAGTTATACTCAAATTGATTGTTTGTACTAGGCAACTATCTCAATGAGGGATATCACGTGTTTATTGCTAACTTTTTCAGTTCTGCCCCACTCGTTCAAGGTCTTTATCGTTTGTAAATATATATTACAGGAGTTATGTAAATTTTACGTTGTTACGTATTTTAGAAATAATAAAGTTTTAGCTTCAGCATATCGTGAAAGATCACAAAACCGGTCAATGCTTCTTCTTTCAAGTCACGCTTTTCCTAGAAGCTAGAAAATAATAACAATTCATTATGGAACAGAAATAAGAGCCGAGAATCCGGAAATTATTACCCAATATAATAAATATATGGGTGGCATTGATACTAATGACCAAATGCTTTACACTTACATAAATGAGCGTAGGAACTCGAGATACTGGAAAAAAGTTACTTTCAATATCATTTCGCGAGTGGTCCTAAATTGCTACATCTTATACAGAGAAAACCCAAATATCAAGACACCAACTAAATACGAATTTACTGTAAATATAATTGAGAAGTTGAATGAAAATTGAATAAAAAGGAAACATCTCAGCATTTCAATTGCTCGTTTTTGAACTGGTTCTTCGACAATATACCTGAAAAAAGAGAGGAACTGTGTGGTGTGTAGCACGAAAACTAACGATCAAAATCGAGGACTGTAATGTTCTGAAGAGTGGTTTTACTGTCATTTGCACAAAACATAGAACATTTATTTCTTTATATTTCATTTAGGAGATGTATACTATTATTTAAAAAGTGTAAAGCCTTTTGTATTTCATAAAATGTAACTGTTTTCTTTTTCTCAAAAATACAAAAATGTTTCCAGAGAAAAACATTTTTCTTCGTCATTGATTACGAACTTTAATTTATACAAAATAATTTTTTATCATGCAAACTACATATATTTTGTAATAAAATAAACAATATGCCCGAAGATATCTTCATTTTTAAGAAAAATATGTTAACTTTAATAATTATCTCCGCATATTTTTCCGGGTATTTCTGGCTGGTACTTATAAAATTCATAGGATACTGAAAGGGTTAAACAATAAAATGGATGCAACTGTGGAACCAGCCTGTGGTACGTAAGAAACTACCTAGCAACGCGATATTCGCGGAACAAGTCGTCGTGGCTACACGGACTCATAAATCCGAATTCGCCTCGGTCGATCGCGTTCCTCCCATCCCAGCGAATTTTCAGCTCGCGGCGGAATAAAGAGTTTAGCGATCGATTGGCTTTTTATCGTGCGATTCGGACGCGGTTCTGGTCTCGGAAAGAATCAGAGAGTGGTTGGTGCTCGTGCGAGAGCGAAGGCTTGGCTAGCGGCGACCGACGATTTATGCCCGCAGACTTATTTGGCATCATTGTTTACGGGCCAGGAAGCAGTTTGTCCCGAACACTCGGCTCCTTTTTTGCGATATAATTGCAGATTCTGCGCGTCCACGCAGCCAGGGCGGTCCTTTTTTGTGGCGGATCTTTCTGTCCCACCGCGCCGTAAGAAACTCGGCAGGCTGCGACCGTGGCCTCTCACTCTCACTCATCCACCCCATTCACCGACATCGAACCCGTCTCTCTACGCCGCCACCCCGTCGCTCATCTTCTTCCTGCCCCCGCCTTGTCTCTTCTTGTCGTACTTTATCACGACGCGACGCCCTCCTTTTTCTACCATCTTCTTCCTTTCTCCCTTCCCTTCTACTCTTTGCCACTCAACTACTACGGTAGCCCGATCCAACGTGTCTCGATTTTTTCACCCGGATCTCTTCCTCTATATCTCTCCCCTCTTCTTTTCACGTCTTTTAACCTCGCCCCTTTCACCGAGCGATCCAATCGATCCAACTGGCTGGAAAAAGCCGGAGAAAGTATATATGTACGTGGCGGAGAATCACAGGCGACTTCGATTCTCTTAATAGCTGTCCTGTCAAGAACACGGTAATAAAGAACTAAAGCTGTTTGCGCGGATTTAAAGACTCGAGTAATTCGTTAAAGCCACTCGTGAATACGACGTCGCTCGTCGCTCAGCTGCTGTATGGTTTATTCCATATAAATCTATATAGTTTTGATTTATTTTCTGCTTTTACAATCAGCCGTCACTTGTTTCGTCGTTTTACCGCTTATCGCTCACTGCTTGCCGCTTATCGCTTCTCTATATAATCACGGCCTAAGAGATATCATCGTTTAATTCTCACCGCGCTGAGCCGCGCCGAGTCGACTCACCTTCGCGATGACGCGATAAAACAAAATACTGTTTCCTGTACAAACTGCAACTGAATAAAAAATCAGAAATTTATAGAATACTTACCTATACTTTTTTTCTTTCCTTCATATGATATAAGTGTTACTAAATATGTAGTACTTAGAACTTCAATATACCCGGTCAGTCAAGAAACCCGACTCGTTTGACTGCCTCACTGTTCTTGATCGACGGTTCGAAAGTTACGAAATCCTATGAAAGATTGGAATTTTTTTTCATGTAATGTTTCTTCTCTTAAGGTAAAAGAAATAGGACTGAGAAAGAAGTGCTTTATTAATTCGTTAAAAAGTTGCTGAAAGATATAAAAAATAACTATAAAGATTCTCTGTAATTGAATAAAATTAATCTAATCTACTCACCATATTTTTAAAATTGCAATACAAGGAACTCGAATAAATATTTGACTATAACTAAGTATCTAAAATTAATCTTAATAAATGAAAGGTATAAATTATGTGTAATTTGATTTCCATATCTTCCTTCCATTTTCAAAGCGTCGTGGCCCTTTTTGATATCTTATCAGGGCATTTACAAACTTGATCGTTCTACCGAAACAAATTTGCACATTGAATGGTTGTCAGTATGTTAATAAGGGTATCCGAATATCGTCGTTCGAAGGACTAACGTAAATTGACGTGATCTGATATACAAAGATGCTTCGAGTTTCAAATCACCATCGTCTAACATTACGCTAATTAAGGACCGTATTCTGCAGAGATGACATATCTTCCGCGTGTAATTGGAGCAAGATGTATTTACGTGATGGAACCTATCATCTTCTCGCCGTTCACGGGATCCGATCGACCCGATGATAATTGATGCACACTTAATAACGAACGACCCGCGCAAAGTAATTAAGAGCATGCACGCAAATTTATCAAGATCCACCACGGAACATGCTATTAACGTCAAGATGTCCCAAGTCGAGATATGTAAACTCGTCTTTAGCGACGATTGCTCGGAAACGAGTACGCGTAACCGAGCCCTCTTAGATTGTATTACCTTTAAGCTCCATTATTTTGATCGTATCTGCTTCAACCGATATTATTTAAAAAATTTATGAATCTAGATTTCCAGGTTGTTTAGGTATGTCAAATCGGACGTATAATATAAATGATTTTGAATTGCAACAAATTTCGATGTAATTATCAAAACTTTCACAGACTCGTATCATTGTAAAAAGATAACTATTCTAGAAAAATAACGCAATAAATTAATTTAGAAGGTTAGTTGAAATCATTTTTCCCCATAATGTTATTAATAGACGAATGTTTCTATGTTTCATGAACCTATGTGTCAAAAGCCAATAAATTATTTGAATATCATTCCTCAATATCTGTGTACCATACCGTCTGCAATAGAGTAAATCAAACATCTTCGATAATTTGACATACTAAAAATCTAACATACTAAAATAAATAAACAATCGAAACCTTTACTCCGTTACTTAAAATCATATCGAAAAATATCTGAATGTTTTACTATTCGAATGTATGTATAATACATTATAATAAACTGTTATCCGAATAAAATGTCTGCTAGTAACAAATTCTTCTTTTCTATTACAAATGCTATTATTATATGCATTGGAGTATAAACTGCAAATGAGAATGATGAGCATGTACTTTCTTATGTACGAAAAGATGTAGCTTTCTAGCGGTCAAAAAAATATAGAGCCCTTACACGTTAAAACAAACTGACGCTTCTTTGATTTCTATTTGGACAAATGAAACATTAATATAAAAAAAGTGATTGTTCGATTACCTAAAAATTCCATTATCAGAATACTTCTGATCTCCCTATTCGTATGAGCAGAATAAATATGAGCAGAAGTACCACAATATCTTCTTTCGTTCATTTTAGCATACTTCAAATTACAAATTAAAATTCTCAAAATATTCTCAATAAACCTTGTTTCACCATTCTTTCTACATGAATCTTAAAAATGAAATCTACCGTATAATATTATCACTCTTATATGTATGTATACGAGAGATAAAAGTTTACCGAAGAATTCGAGAGTGAAGATAAAAAAATTCCGAACATTTCCCCTGTGCAAATGGATTAGTGGTCCGGGGAAGTGTTCTGGTTGCATGGAAACCTCGAGGGGGAACAGATAATCGATGAGGGGAACCAAGTGTCTTGACCATAGCGAGGAATTGACGGACAAGGCGCTATCCTAAAGGGAATTCTCGAGCAGAGATCGTGCTTTCCCGCCTCTGCGGAGAAACCGAGCAATAAATTCGCGGATACGTCGCCGACAGAAGGATCTGATAGCGGCGAAACTTGCCTGTGCAAAACCCTTCTCTTCACCGTCCGCGTCCACCGAATATGGAAACACGCGACCCTTCGTTAAAACCATCCGAATATCCGTACGTCTATGTCATCAATTTTATTAAATCATGAAACGTGTCGCAAAAATAAATTTCTCGAAGCAATTCGGGTATGTTTTATATCTACGTCCCGTTGCAATTGTAAATTTCGTGATTTAAATTAAGTAGAATTTTTATTTTGTTTGCAACAATTTGAATCTGATTTAAATATAGCAGTTACTACTATACATATATAATGACTATAAATTTTCATGACCACAATAATACTACAATAATAACAAAAAGTTACTACATATGTATATATAAATAAATTATTTTATCATTAAATATATAAATTTTTAATGTTACGCAACGATACCTTGTTTTCTACATTCTTTTATCTTATATATGATGCTGTAAAATAAGAAAATTGCAACGTTTTCCGTATTATACCGTGACAATTATTTTTTTAATACATTATGTGAAAGTGCATTGTACGAGAATCTAGTATATTTGTATGAAAGCGTCGATTTCGATACTTTAAATTTTGAACCTTAGGCTGTGATTATACAGAAAAACGATAATCGATAAGCAGTAAGCGATAAGCAGCAGAGCGGTAAAACAACTGATGGCTAAGCAACAGAAAATAAATCGAACCCATAGATTTCAATGTATATTGCAAATAATTCGTCACTCGTTGCTCAGCTGCTGTATGGCATATTACATATCAATTTATAAATGCGTTGTATTTTCTGTCGCTCAGCCTCTTGTTTTCAGTCTCTTGTTTTATCGTTCTACTGCTTATCGCTCTTTTGTATAATTACGGCTATCGTATCGTTGACTAAAAATACGATAGATTTCTCGAAAAGTGTAGAAAAATGATCCATAGCCCGGTGATGCGTAGCCCTTTACACTATTTTTATGTCACATGCGACATTATCGCTGCAGTATAGAATAAGATATCAGCAGTACTAGGAAGGTAGGGATTATAATTAAGTCAATGGTCGACATAATTACAATTGGGAATAATTTACATTCTGCACAAATCATTCAGATTTAGTTAGTACAGAGAGAAAATAAAAATGCTCGCGCTCGTAGCCTAGTTCTCTCACAGTACAGGTGCTGCACCATGCGACAAAGCGTTGAAGGTGGCACACGTTAGCACGTACAAGAACCTATAAAATTAGGGATCTGCACTGCTTAGTTGCACGTTAGTATATACAAAAACCTATGTATTTACGTTTAAAGTTAAGGATCTGTCCTGTTTGGTTGCACACTGTTATTAAATAGGTTTTGGAGTTTGATATTTAATTAATTCACACAGATTTAATTTTTATATTCTGTATTTCACCACCATGTACAGCCATATGAACACACCGGATACACTCGGATAATTAACACGTGGCGGACGCCACAACAAAAGAGCGTCGTTAGAAGTTGTACCAACTTTGCACGTAGGAACTAGTGATCATACCAACCTAATATTTTCCTCAACACACACTGCATACACAAGAACCTATTTAATTGTACGGTTCTACAGAAAAGTTCATATCTATTTTTCTATCCCAGACCATCCTGAATAAACGCGGCGTCTCGGATAAATCAGGATATGTTTATATAAATAATAAATTACATTCCTTTGAAATTCGTGTTTCGTGTCATTTTAATTAAAAAAATATCGCGGACATTGATGAAAGTTTCATAAAAACAGGGCCAATAATATAAAAGTTTTATTGTTGCATTGTTGCCTCGTCGATACCCTATCTCGGATCGAGTAATATTGCTCGCCATTATCTGTGTAGTCGGTAGTAAATGCTCAATAAAGAAAAACTACGTAATTGTTTTATCGTAGATGTTAAGATATCATCAAAATGCTAAAATATCTCTACCTTGAGTATATCTTAATTGAAAAAAATGGCAAAACTTCGTCTCTTGATACAATTTTTCCTCAGTTATTATTTCATACCTTTTTGATAATACAGGAAATATTCGATAATTCTACAAAAGTCGGGATTCAAATATTGCATTAAATGGAGATGTAGAAACGATTCTATTTCTGGAAATTGAGATCTTAGACGTGTCATATGTAGAAAAGGACAATGCGAGTGAAAGAGAAAGAGGGACTGAGAATCGAAGCGATCGACAAATATTAAAGCGCTGCGATAAGTTGACTTTTAACTCAAAAATCAAATTTTTTTATTTTAATCTGTGATCAATAAAACTTCTACCAATATGCTTCCTACATTTTTCTATTAAAATAACACCAAATAGGATATAATTTGGTTTCGTTTTTAAATTAGTACTCAGGTACATTGTCTCAGCGATATCCGACATTGGATCATGTTATACTACACGATCGCGGCGGGCCGTCAAGCTGTTCGGTGCGTCAGGGGAACCTTCTCTTCATAGTGGGAATGACGAGTGTGCAACCAAGATTTCCCTTTAGTTGTTAAATAGTTTTTTGCAAAAACTAATAAACATTTGAACATGAGATTTTGCACACTTTTTCAGAATGACCAAAACTATATTTTCATAAAATTTCTACTTCGTATTCTCAATTTTACGTGAATAATTGACAATTGAAAATAATGCGATTTTGGATAGTTTTTATTTATTTATGACTTAACCATTCTTAACGTGTGACGCCTCATTTGATAGATATCTTTAACACCTACAATTTTTAGCGCAAACTTTTTATGATCCTATTATTAGAATCATTATTATATGCAAAAAATCTGTTTTCGATAACCTTAAAGGTAATTTACAAAATCTGCGTCAGAAATTTTGAGTGGCAAACATATAGGATTTGTTCCTGACTGTGCACGATGCGCAAGATCGTCAAATATAAAAATCGATCTCTACTCATAACTTCTCCAAAAGTTTTGCTTTTCAACAGTTCATCGTTAGACCATTATTCACAATATTTTTTTTTTATACGTGGGGAAATCCTCATGGACATCCCTCCCCTGCTCTTCTAGGATGCGGCGGGGTAGTTTCGGACTTTACCGACTAAAACCCCACTGTGTACCGCCTGACGCTCAACAAGGATGCCCCGGGACCTCTTTCAAATTACTGCCGGAGCACTCCTGCGTCTTCTCCCATCTGAGGGAGTATGTTCCTTGGTTAGTTCGGGCATTGGGAGAAACCACCCCTCTCAACGCTATCCCTTGGGCCGTCGTGCAAGTTTGAGGAGATCCAGATCCTCCTCGGTGTGTTGGCCCCTATGACCACCTAGGCCGGAGCAGGGCCGCGCTTCGGCGCGGAACCCTACAAGGGTGCGATGTTCTCACCCACTCCCGCTCTGTTCACTCCGTTATGAGCATTACGCCTTCGTAATATGAGTGGACTGCGAGGAACTCTTGTTGCCTCCTCAGTATCGCTTTCACAACGTGTGCTGGGCCGTGTCCTCGTCCTCTTCGCAGTGGTGACAGGTGTTCGTCACTTCTCTTCCGATTTTCTACAAGTATTCTCCAAATATTCCATGTCCTTCGAGCACCTGCGTCATTCGGAAGCCCTCCGCAGTCCCTCCAAGCCTCCCAATTTGGCAGATCTAACGGCTTGCTGGCCAAGGACCTGGTCTTCGGCGAGTAGGTCGGAGCGCCACTGCTGCCACACCTCTCGTCTAGCTTTTCCCCGAACGTCTCGGGCCGCCTATCCGACAAGAGGATTCACAATATGACAATTTTTTATTTCGCGACATTAATAATTTGATGGTGAGAAAGCAATAAATTTCTGGGAGAGAAGTGTTTCGGGAATTTATCGTATTAGCATCCTCATCAACCCTATTCCGATAATCGTTTGTCGTGCCAACAATAAAATTTATGAAGTTTTCGGAACAGAGTAATTGAAAAAAATCTAAAACTGGTGGTGGCTAATAACTAATTGATGTTTTTAGTCTCGAATGCTTGCAATGAAATTTATAAATATTTGTCCGGAATAATTCGTTAGTCCATGTAATTTCCAGATTCAGTTGAAGTGTCTTCTTCGGATTTGGACCTGTTGAATATGATTTCTCGAAATTTTTTATTACTTGTATTACATCTTTCTCGTGCCAAATTTGAATTTATCTGGTCACCTGATAGCTCCGAATAATTCCAATTTATGTTAATACGTCCTTTTCTGTTATTTGTCATCATTTTAAGGGTGGCATAAAATCTGTTCAGAAATAATTAATCTAAAGAAAGGTATACAAATTTGAAAAACAACAAAGCATACTATTTTGTCTGTTGTTGGGAAAAAAGTAAATTTAATTATCTTTCTTCAGTAAGCGCTAACTTTATTCGCTACGAACATTCGGACAAATGTCTCTAAACTGATTTGGCATTTGGTTTGCTGATACATAGTATTGAGGTGTTTCGTTCGTGAGAAACAAATGATGCAAAACAAAATACTAACGCTACATGTTCAAAGTAAGATACTTGATGTGCAATAACTCCAGTCGTTCATCGTATGTACAATACGCGGTATCTTACGCAGAGCGACTATAGTCGCCCGTAGTATGTCAGTGGCATTTTATGGAGAGCGACTGTAGTCGCCCGTAGTAAAGAAAGGGTTGATAAGTACCCAAATCACGTAGGCATTGCCTTTCGGCATTACTTAAGCATGCTTTTCTATACTTCTTTATTCAATTTATGACCTAGTCATCTAGTTTAAAACTTCTTCCTTTGCTCTCACAATTTTATTTATTAATTACTAATTACTAATTATTTTATTTTTATTAGGTAATAAGGGACTATTACATAGTGAGTCCTTATTTCTCCCTGTATTTCACCCGTTATTCATCAATACTATCTACTATGTTTGTAAGTAATACTTACTATTGTCGTCGACGGGATACCCAGCCAAGGCCGACATAGCATCGATAAAAACGATCGTCGGTGAATCAATGTACGACAACTTCTCGCAGAATTCCCGGACGTATCCCGTCCGCCCGTTTTCGGAAGAGGAAGAACCCGGCACCGTGTAAAATGTCACATCAAGACGACACCAGGACCACCGGTCTACAGCAAGCCTCGACGCGCCTCAAACAGCGGAATTCGAAATGATGTTAGAACAAGGAGTGATTAGGCCATCGAAGAGCCCATGAGAGTCATCCCTGCACGTCGTCCCCAAAGAAAACGGAGGACTACAACCCTGCGGCGACTACCGGGCGCTGAACGCCCGTACCATACCCAACAGATATTCGCCGCTGCATATCGAAGATTTCGCGCAACAACTGCATGGTAAGCGAATCTTCTAAAAAATCGACCTCATCCCCACGTACCATCAAATTCCGATAGCACCTGAGGACATCAAGAAGACAGCGATCACAACCCCGTTCGGGCTATTCGAAGCAGTAAATATAAATCCATGTTCGGACTTCGCAACGCGACACGAACATATCAAAGATTCGTCGACGAAATTACGTGCGATTTAGATTTCGTTTACGCGTACATCGACGATTTCCTGATAGCCTCGGAAGACGAGAAGCAACACCGCGAATATTATAGCTAACGCTGTTTAAACATCTAAACGATTACAGCGTGGTAATAAAGCCCGCGAAATGTGATTTCGGCGCGAGTGAAATCACATTTTTGGAATACACGCTGATGGAATAAAACCGCTAGACGAACGCGTGGATGCAGCAGTAAAAGTTCGGTATGATTAATTTCTACCGACGATTCCGGGGCCGCGAATATTTTTCAACCGCTAAACGAAATGCTAAAAGACGTAAAGAAGGGCAACGCGCCATCACATGGTTCGAACAGGCCAAAGATGCCTTCCACGAGTCAGAACGCGGCCTCGCAGACGCCACGATATTAGTCCATCCGATACCAGGCGCGCCAGTCAGCCTCGCGGTAGACGCGTCCGATTATGCGGTAGGGGCGGTCTTGCAGCAACGTGTGAAGAACACATGGCAGCCGCTGGGATTCGTTACGAAATCCCTGACTTCCACGTAGCGAAAGTACAGCGCGTATGATCGCAACGTATTTGCTATGTACACCGCGTTAAACGGTTTAGACACACAGTGGAAGGGAGAAATTTTGTGATTTTTATAGACCACAAACCTCTCACATACACATTTAACCAAAATCTCGATAAGTGTTCGCCGCGCCAATTCCGACACCTCGATTATATTCGGCAGTTTACGACAGACACCCGGTATATTAAAGGCCTAGATAACAACCCAGCCGACGCTTTATCCCGGATCGAAGCGATAGGGAAATCCGTAGACCACCGAACTCTCGCAGCCACACGAGAGAATGACACCGAGTTACACGAAATCGCCAATTCCGGCACATGCGCGTTGCAGCTAAAAAAGGTACGTTTCCCCGACCACGACGTGGAAATATTTTGCGACGTAACGAGTGAAGTCGTACGACCGTATGTACGGCTTATTCCCCCTGTCGCCAGGCAGATGGCCTCGGACGTCCGTGAAGAGGCAAGGATGGAGATCTGGGAGCGGTGGCACTCCGATCTCCTCGCGGAGAATGCGTTGCG
Organism: Bombus lapidarius; assembly: GCA_936014575.1. NCBI lineage: Eukaryota > Metazoa > Arthropoda > Insecta > Hymenoptera > Apidae > Bombus > Bombus lapidarius. Next base: position 757,726 of record CAKXZU010000080.1, read on the forward strand.
GGCTCACCGTGGTGTGAGAGCTGTTCTCCCTAATTGGAAGGCTTGGAGGGACCGTGGTGGGCTCCCGTTGACCTTCAGGATGACGCAGGTGCTCACCGGACATGGAGCTTTCGGGGAGTACCTGCTAAGGATTCGGCGAGAGGTGACTGACACTTGTCACCAGTGTCAGGAAGAGCAGGACACGGCGCAACACACGTTGGAATTCTGTCCAGCGTGGGCAGATCCGCGCCGTGTACTGCAGCTCGCCATTTGTGAAAGTTTGGCCCCCTCGGCGATCGTCCACGCTATGCTGAGGGGGCAACGGGAGTACCTCGCCTTCCGTTCCTTCTGTGAGCAAGTCATGCTCGCGAAGGAGCTGGCGGAGAGAGTCAGGGTGCGACAGCGTCACCCGTCCAGAGTCCCGCACCGCGAGGCTTTGGTCGGTAGCCGCTGAAGAGCTGCGGCTCCGCTGCCGTCCTAGGTTGCCATAGGGGTCGTCACGCCGAAGGAGTTTCTGGACCTCCTCGGATTTGCATGACGGCCCGTAGTCCGTGGCGTTGGGAGGCGTGGTCCCATCTGGCGGCCAAATCGACAGGAAAGGCTCTTCAGAATACCCGGGGAGTAGACGAAGGAATGCCCCGGCAGTAATTCGAAAAAGGCCCCGGGTCAGGATGACCACCGTGAGATTTTAGTGGGTTTGAGTCCGACACTACCCCGTCGCCTCCCAGAGGGTGGCGGGGTGTCTGCGAAAATTTCCCCACGTAAAAAAGTGGTTAACGCCTTTAGGAACGCCTTAGGAACGTTCGGGACCCGGGTTCAAATCTCGGCGTCCGTAGTCCGATTTTTCTTCCGCGATATCTAAATGTGAAGAAAGTAGCAGTACCTGACCAGCGACATCTGCACCAGCAGTAGCACTATCACCACAGCTATACCATCTCAGACATTATTGTGATGCAATATTCTCAAGGCTACCGATATTGTCTAACCTGTATCGACCTTTTCTCACGTTGAACCGAAGCCAATCCCCATCGCCGATATGGAAGGCGTCAATCGTTGCTCCAGCCCTCCTTTCTTCCTGGATAGCTCGTTTCGGCGCATCTTGAAAAATAATATCCGATCACGGACGCCAATTCGAGTTCTAACCATTTGAAGAATTATGCCGGTTGCTCAGCATCAAGCATTTGCACACGACGGCCTACCATCTCACGCCCAATGGGATGGTAGAGCGGTTACATCGGCAGTTAAAAGCAACAATTAAATGCCACGATACGAACGACTGGGTAGAAACTTTACCAATCGTTTTATTGGGTATACGAACCGCCATTAAGGAGGACCTAAACGCAATGGCAGCCGAAATGGTTTACGACACCGGAATACGGTTGCCGGTAGAATTCTTTTTGCCAGTGGATCAACAGGCAAACTCAAAATACGCGATCCGGTTGAAAGAACGAATCGAAAGAATCAAGTCACACCTGATCGCACGACATGGCATGAAGAAAATTTTCATTTTTCGCGAACTCGCATCATCGCCATCTGTATTTTTGCACTACGACGCAGCCAGAAACCCTTTACAACCACCTTTCGACGGGCCATATAAGGTGATACAACGAGGCGATAAAAACTTTACCATAGAAATAAACAACAAAATGCTAAGAGTTTCCATAGACCAGTTAAAACCTGCTTTTGTTGTATCCAACGACATCGAGCAACAACGACAACATCGATTATCATTGCCTTCAAAATGGCTGCTTGTGTACTGTTACCAGTATATTTTGTCTCGTGTTTTATAATTCTTGATTAGTACTGTGTTAATTATTTATCTACTTCTTATTTCTAATTCCCTTTTAACGAGTAACGTGCAACTGAAGTAACTGTAATATCATTTTAGTGTTTTATTATAATATGTGTATTTATAGTGTGTTAATTTAATATCACGTACATTTTATTGCTGTTAGAGTCTATAAATTATTAATAGCACAGCCTCCCAACTAGGCTGTGAGTAGGTTATTAACCACCTATTATTCTTTATTTAGTATTTTGTTTAATTTGTTTAATTTAATACGTCAATGGTGTATAATACCAACAATCGCTATCATCATGTAATTTAAAATATAGTGTTAGTTATAGATTATTTCAATTCGTCAGGTAGTTACAAAACTTATTTCTCTAAATAAAATTTAATATAATAACATCATATATATCATAGCAGTATAATAACCTCTTATTTTAGTCGTGTTTGTCGTTGATATTCTGTTAACCTATCTTGATTATTTTCTAACCTCTTTCTATGTTTATTAGCTGTTTCTCCCTCTTTCTCTTTCCTTTGTTTTTGCTTCATAATTGCATGACACAGTTTTTTAAAACTATTCCATATGTCGTCGTTAGTTAAAATTTTGCTCATTAAATTATTGCTATTTATAGTTTCTCGAACTTTATTCTCCAGTTCAGTATGCTGTGTCGCCCACTTAGGACATACACAGTGCATGTTCGGCATCGTCTGGTTCTTCATTACATTCCCAACACTTATTATAACTTCCTTTATTTATTCTGCTTCTATATGCATTAAAAATGTAAGTATCTGCATAGTATAATAATCTATATCTTTTTTTTTATTAGTGAAGATCACTACGTCATCAATTAATTTTCTTTTCCACTTTTCTTTTTTGCAATGTAATCATTCTTTTTCCGGTTTTCTGTAGCTTTCTCAGCTATGCTTTTAATTTCCTTTTTCAAGGAGTTTAACTCTCTACCAGTAGTATCAGCTTCCATGTTTTATATGTATTTACTTTTTATCTGGTATATCTTTGCTTGCATTTGTGCTTTTATGTATATCGGCATGTTACCTGTCAGCACGTACAGCACTGCATATGATACAGTTCTTTCCTTGTATTTTTCCGCGTATCTGCCAATTTCCTCCTTGACCGTTGGTATTCCCAGGTCCTTCCCTATGTCCTCGTTTCTAACGTACCATGGGGCGTTTACTATTGTTCTAAGAATTTTAGCTTGTATTATCTCTATTTTGTTTATATGACTCATTGCTGCTGCCCCCCATAGTGGTATTCCGTACGTCCAGATTGGTTTTATAATCGTTTTGTATATTTTTAATTTATTTTCTATGCTTAATTTGGATTTTCGACTTGTTAACCAATGCATTTGTTTCCTTGTTGTATGTATTTTGTCTATTATTGATTTAGTATGCTGTTTCCATGTGAGTTGTGTATCTATGTGGAGTCCTAGGTATTTGACTTGTCTTGTTTGTGTTATGTGCGTGCCGTTCAGTAGGATGTTTGGTGGCATCTATTTTCGCAATGTGAATGTAATATGGTTGCATTTGTTGGGGTTTGCTTTTATTTGTTTAATTTGCAGCCACTTTTCTATTTTTGTGATGTGTTCTTGTAGTAATGTGACTGCTGTTTCTGGGTTAGTGTGCCTGACTAGTACAGCTGTATCGTCCGCGAATGTCAATATTTTGCTATTGGTGGTTGTTGATATGTTGGCCGTGTATAATGTGTATAGTATTGGTCCTAGGACGCTTCCTTGCGGAACCCCTGCCTTGATGTCTTTAACTTCAGAGTATGTGATTTTTATTACGAAGGTTCTGCTGCTTAAGTAAGATTTTATTAATTGGTATATTTGCTCCGGGAATTGTTTTCTGATTGTTTGTTGTAGGCTTTCGTGGTTTATTTTGTCAAATGCTTTCTCGATGTCCATAAAGAGGGCTGTACAGTAATTTTTTGTTTTCTAATGCTAGTATTATTTCATTAATGAGCCTGTGCATTTGTTCTATCGTGGAGTGTTTGTTCCTGAATCCAAATTGGTGATCTGGTATTAATTTTTCCTTCTCTATTGTTGGCTTTAGGCGGGCGTATATTATTTTCTCTAGTATTTTGGAAAACACAGGAAGTAGTGATATTGGTCTGTAAGATGCAGTTTGGTGTGGGTCTTTGCCTGGTTTAGGTAACATTATGATCTGTGCTAATTTCCATAATTTAGGAAAGTATTGGATTCTTAATATTGCATTATATATTATTGTCATTAGTCGTATCGCTTTTGGGGGAAGGTTTTTCAAGATTTTACCATTGATTAATCCTCGTCAGTATGACATTTGAGGTTGCTGTTGTTGATATTATGTGGTGTAAACGTGTTGCAAAGGTGGTTGGAAAATTCTTCAGCTTGCTCTTCGTTGCTTCTTGCCCATGTGTTATCTGCTTTTCTGATTGCTGGGAATAGTTTTATTGGCTTCTTAATTTTTTTCGTGGTTTTCCATAGGGAGTAGTTGGAGTTCTCGTGTGCAGAGAGTGTCCCTATAAACTTTGTGAATTCGTTATTATTGTGCTCTTTTATTTTGTTTTTTATTTCCTTTGCAAGTTTGTTTAGGTGTCTTTTGTTTTCTCGTGATCTATGTTTTTGTCATTTTGCTTTCGGTTTTCTTTTTCCTCTAATTTTTTCAAGGATGTTTGGCGGAATTATTTTTGTTTGTCTGTTGGTTGATTCAGGTATAATGGTTGCCCATGCTGCTTCTTGAATAGTTTCTGTCAATGTTGTTACTGCCTGTTCGATGTGTTCGGATGTTTTCAATGGGATGTTGTAGTTGATTTTACTCTCGATTATTTCTTTAAATGTTTGCCATTTGGTGGTTTTATTACATAGTGTCTCTAGATTGTTATAAAGTATTGGTTTGTTTCTGTATGTAATTATTATGCGTGTATGATCGGAGCTAAGCTCGAGGCTGGGTGCTATTTTTAATTTATTTGCGTTTAGTCCCTTTGTAACTGCAAAATCGAGTAGATCAGGTATTTTGCTCAGGTCTGTCGGCCAGTATGTCGGTCTTCCTATGGATAATATATTGAGGTTATTGTTTCCAATGTATTTTTTCAGGGTTCTACCTCGAGATGTAGTAATTCTTGATCCCCATAATGTGTGCTTTGAGTTGTAGTCTCCCGCTGCGATATACTTGTCACCTAAGTGTTGAAAGTACTCTTTCCACATTTGTGATGTAATTTTGTGTCGCGGTGGTACGTATACTGCTGACAACTGGAAGTGGTTGCTGCTAGTTTGTATTGTAACGGTGGTTGCTTGGGCATATTTCTTTCTAACTTGGCTGTGTAAGTGGTGTTTTATGTCGTTTCTTATTATCATTGCGGTCCCTCCGTGTGCTTTTCCTGAGGGATGTTTGGTATCATATATGCTGCAGTATGGTATTTTCATGTAGCTTTTTGGAGTGAAGTGTGTTTCTGAAACAAGTAGTACGTCGATATTGTTGTTATACAGGAATGTTTTAGTTTCTAGAGCCCGTTGTTGTAGGCCATTTGAGTTCGAGGCTGCTATTTTCAGCGTGCTCTAATTTTGGTTGTCTATGAGTGCTGATTGGTTGGTTACTTGCGCGTAGCTTCGCCTATCAAAGGTGTTGGTGTTATTGTGGTTAATGTTCGTTACGTGCTGTACATTCGGTGTTGTCACAGTTTCTGTGCTGTCTTGTTGTGTGTGATTGTTATTATATGTCCTATTTCGAAGCGGCGGAAACAGTTTACGTTGCAGTTGTTTTCTGACTATACAGCCATTGTAGCTAACTGGCTGGTTTCCATTACAATTGTAGCATTTTACATCATTTATTTTTCCTATGTATGGGCAGTTTATTGTTAGGTGCTTTTCTGCGCATTTGACACACGCCGAGTTTCTGTTGCAGTAATTTTTTGTGTGTCCATATTGCTAACACCGTATGCATTGCGGTATGTCTTTTTTATGTCTAGGTGGCTCCACTGTTATTATTGTGTTTAGAACTTTTTCAATTTCAAAAATTTCTTTGTTATTATTTTTAGGTTCAAGTTCTATTAGAAATAGCGGTAATGGTTGTTTAGTATCGTATCTGGTTTATTGCTCTTACCTGGTGCCCGATTTTAGTTAGTTCCTCGCATATGTTGCTTGTATTTGTTTTTGGGTGTAATCCTCTGATTACTACTTTGTAACTTTTATCAGTTTTGAGCTGGTAAGTGTGATACCCGGCGTTTTTCTCTTTTAGTGCTTTTGTCACTTTTCTAAAAGTTTCTGGGGCGTTAGTTTGTACTTTTACCTGGTCCAGTTTTAGTTTTATACTGTAGTTTTCTTTTCCTGCCGTGTTGTTCAATGAGGGGGTCTATGACCCTATGTTGTTCAATGAGGTGTTTGACGATGTGGGTTATTGGTTTTTCGGCTGGGTTTGTTTCTTTCTCTTCTGGCAGTGCGCTGAGGGAGTTTCGGAGAGTAATTTCTTATAGCCATTGTTGCTTTTCTGCTTCTGTAGCTTTCCTAACGTTTGTGCTTGTTGTTATTTTACGTTTTTCGTTGGAAGTTACCACATTCCAGCTTTCATCTTGGTGTGATAGTTCGTTATTGATATTATTCTCATCATTCTTTCGTGTAGTTTCCATTTCTATTTCCTTTGTAGCTGAGCAATCCTGATCTTCGTTTAGTGATTGATTTATATTTATTATATCAGTAGCTCTGTTTATAAAATATGTTTCACCTTTGCTTATTATTTTTATTGATGGTATTTGTTGCATTTTGGATTTTCCATCATTTGACGATGGGTGCTGTCGTTAGTCACTTTGTTTTCCCCACTTGTCGCACTTTCACTGAAGCACTGTTTCACACGTCCGTTTAGCTCGGTTGCTCGGGCAGAACTGCCTTCTTTAGGTATGGCAATATTTTGGACGTTACTTTTGGTTTCCCCTTTCCTGTGGTTCTCCGTATTGAGTTTCCAGTTTCACCAGAGTCGTTTGGACTGGTGTCTTCTTCTTCCTTCGTTTCCCAAGTAGCCATTTCCGATCGTAAGCAGACCTCAGGATCAACCTCCTCCATGTTGTTCCTACAGTCATATAATGACCGTAGAGTCGAGCCTGATGAAATTTCCACTATGTGACAGATATAACTCTACTCTCTCTAATGTGTTGTTTAAATTTTCATTAGAGGCTCAGATAAAAAGATTGTAAGAAGTGACCTTTACTATTTTCTTTATTTTCTTCGTGATTTCGAACGCTTGCAATTCTCTCAATATATTATCTAGTAAACTATTCCTCATAACTTCCCCCAAAAAGCTCAAGTTGTTTGGCCTAGTTTTAAAAAAGTTATTATTTTTTGAAGGGCGTTCGAATACTTTCGTGAGCCACTGTATATATAAACAAGGGTTGGGCGGGTTTGAGTATTCCGCCGATCCTTCGGATGAAAGTTTCGTGCACAAATGCATATACGATGGTGTAAGAAATATCTGCTTTAACTCAATTACAAATGGATATTATGAATGTCTGGTGTTACGTCGCGTGAGATGGTCCGTGCGTCGTCCTTCGTTGTCTGACCGTCAAGGCCCAAACACCATTAGACAGACACTCAATAAACCTAAGGCCCAACCATAAACTGAATCTTATTATGCAAATATTTTCGGTTATAATTTGTACTTAAAACAGTTCTTAGGTTTATTGCACGTTCTCAAAAATTACGGAGAAAGCGAGTAGTTACCTAACTGAAAAGGTGGATATTTGTCTAACGGTAAAGCCGATTTTTTCCATGAACAAGGTCACCCCCGAGCCACGTCGGTAGGAGGGTTCCTCCTCCAATCTTCATTTATTAACGTTGAATATAACCAATGGGCATCGCGGATCGTTACCCTCACTTTTCTAACGAAAAGTGTGAACAACGAATCCACGTCCTTAGTTCAAAAGATACACCCACTCCGAGCTTTCCTCCGTAATCACACTAGAACGAACTTCACTTCTTCTATCACATCAACTTCTACTTCTTCTACACCAGGAGAGTTCTACTTCTTCTACAACAGGAGAATCAACTTCTACTTCTGCTACATCAGGAGAGTCAACGTCTACTCAACTGCCACGTCTTCTAGAACAAGAAAGTCAAATTCTTCTACTATTACATTCCACTGTACGGGCCATGCTCTAATACGAAAGAACATTCAGTATACACCTATCGGATCTTCATACATCAACAAATCGTATACGATATTTATATCATACGCAACACCGTAAGTTCAGTGTATTAAGTTGTTGGAAATATAGAATTTATAATCTGTCAATCGCAGTGTTATACCAAATCAATCACCCCTATTATCCCACAAGAAATAAGGGGATCGATCTGTTCGTGGTGTCGATTCTTATAATCGTAACGGGAATTTACGACTCCCGTTGACGCGCTTCCTCGCGATCGCGTCTCCCCGCGACTGGTCGAAAATTCATCTGGATTAACTTTTTCAATGCCTTGGTGTAAGGTGGCCAACAGCACTTGCGTGTCGTGAATTACTTTTCGTTTAATTAAATGCTACACCAACTAATCGTAATTATTACATGAACTTAAAGATTCATATAATTTCATTATGGTTACATTTCTCAACTTTTCAACGACTTTAATGTAGGTATAGGATAACTGAGAGATTCAGAGATGCAAATATCGAATATCTCGGAAATATCTAGGATCGAGTGGCGGTTATATGCATGTATAGAAAAAAGTTGTTCAGAATCATGCCCCCGATAACATATCCAAAAATCATCGACATCGTTGTGTGATAAGGACAAACTTCTAAATAATTACCAAAAACTAGTCACATGAAATTATTATATCTCTCTTAAAACCATTCAAATTTTATCTGAAACATTTTTCATAAAAATCGTTATTTATGCAGTAATTGAGATGGTTTCATTTATTCGTATCCCATACTGTATACATACTTGTACTTTTCCTTTTCATTAAATTTTCATAAAACCATCAAAGCTTATTGTTCATATTAAATAAAAAATTATTATGATAATAAGGATAAATAATGGTTTTTTTAGTGAGATCGCGTCAACCGTTTCGCGAGGAGACGCATTCGCGGTATAACGCGCCAACGAGAGTCGTAAATTCCCGTTATGATACGATAATCAACGCCACGAATCAGCCGATCCCCTATTTCGGTTAAGATAATAGGGGTGGTTGAAATGATTATAACACTGGGTTAACAGGTTCAATATACACTTTTATTTCCACCAACTTTTAAGAATACGCGTAGAAGAAGTGTGATGAAGTATTTTTCACGAAGATAACAATCTCAGACGTTGACTGATTGAAGATGTATTAACCAATTCTCAACTCGCTCTCAACTAGCTCTCAACTCGTTTTCAACTCGCTCCCAACTCGTTTGCAACTCGCTCGTAACTCTCTCTCGACTCAACTGACGATTCGCGACAAGATTCTTGACTAACAACTGACTGTTAATCGATTTTCTCCCTCAAGCATCCCTTTGTTGTCTTTTCATACCCCCACCACGCACGTGTTCCGTAACCGTCCGCGATTGTCACGTAAACTTGAGGGTTATATGATGAAAACAAGATAGCTGAGCCATAACAAATCTATTAACTTTGTTTTTTTATTAAACTTTTTTTTTCACTTAATATTCACAATTGAGTATACACTGATCAAGTACGCGACTGGTCTGAGGTTCGAAACCGGTAAAGATATGTTGACTATTCTAAGGATACAGAATAAGTGAGTTTTACTAATGATACTGTGTCTGAGGAAAGCTAGGGGTGGGTGTGTCTAAGGACACGGGACTATCGGATTTGTGGATGACAATTTTGGTTAGGAAAGTAAGGGCAGTAGACACCGCTTCCGATTGGATAATAAGAAGGTTGGTGGATCAAGATGGGTTTTAGCCGCCCTCGAGAAAAAGTTGCTCACGGAAAATACCGAACGTGAGAAAAACCAACTTTCCCGTGTCAACCCGTAGTAAACAATAAATGTAAAGGGGCACTTAAAATAAAAGATACTTGTTTGGCCTGAAGGACCTTAACTATGAAAATGGAAATGAGAAAGACCCACACAGGTGTCAAGAGATTTAAGGGGTGATTCTTGAAGCCGAAATAAAACGAAAATCAAGAATGAAAAAATTTCATTTTCAGCTTTGTTTTTTAGTTACTGACAATTAATAATCCGCCAAAATACCCCTGCACGTTAGAAAACCTCCTTACACGAACGAAAAGAGGTCAGTCCAAGCAGCGGAGCGCTCAGTGATATTCAATCCAAATGTTAATTTGACATTTTGTAGGAGCTGCTGAAAAATTGACTTTAGGTTTTTCGGTAAATATTCACTTCACATCACAAAATGTCAAATTAATATTTTATATTACTCCACGAATATAGTTACAATATTTGCTTCAAAATAAGTAATAAATGCTATAGTTGTGCTTCTTTCCTGAGTTTGAGTTTTTTTTAGAACATATTTCTAATCTTTTCCTTTCCACGCTTAAAATATGTTATGATCATAAAAAAAAGAATGAGATATTTCCGAAACCCATCTGTTAAAGGGAAAGTTTACTTATCTAATGATCATCTATAATAAACCTCTAACTACGTAAAGTTTGCAGATTGTGCAAAATAAGTTTGCGCTCTTTTTAAACACATCTGAAGCACATTCGTTTCCTCCATACCATATCTTTGCTTCTAAAAGTTATGCTAAAAGTTTGCTACCGAGTTATGCAACGAAGATGAAAGCATTGGCAAAGAGTATCGTAAATTTTTCTTTCGGAATGAACTTTCCATCACTACAATACAGTGTTTTAGACATTTTGAAGCAAGAGGCTTGAACAGTTTTGGAAGAACAGAATCATTCCGACAGTTGACGAGAAACTTCCAAAGAAGTGAAAATAATAAGTTAGTTATTTGGGCGTATTGTGTGTGCAATCCGTGTAGTGCGTGTATTATGCGGGTAGTGATTATTGTATATAGTGTAGCAGTATTTATGTTGTAGCCATATTTATTACAATATGTATAAATTTGGAGAACTTTCGAACATGCATTTTTGCTACGGTGCGGCGGACGGCAATAGCACAAAAGCGCGAAGTTTATACGCCGAAAAATATCCCAATAGGACCATACCCAGCGCAAATATATTTTGCAAAATAGACCAATGATTGCGGGATACCGATACATTAAAACCTGCTAAATCTAGCGGACAAATTCAGCACGATGATCTGGACCTGGGAAATAGAATACTGCATCGTATGCAAGAAAATTCAAGAAGAAAAAATTTTTGCAAATAGATATATTTATTTATGATGCAACATTCAATAAATGTGGAATAACAAATATACGTAACGAACATTTCTGGGCATGTGAAAATCCACACACATTAAAAGATAGCTCATGCAGGATGGTGCTCCGTCACATTTTACCAATGCAGTGCAACAGTACTTGACCAGCTGTTTTGGAAACGGGTGGATCGGTCGAAGAGGACGTGTGCTTTAACTGCTCGGTCTCTAGATTTAAATTTTCTCGACTTTTACTACTGGGGAGACATCTTCAAGTGTCAGACACAATACAGCAAAATTTTAAGAGAAGAGCCAAGTTCTGTTTACAAGAAAGCGGAAAAAATATCAAATATCTATTGTAATTTATTGTATTTTTTGTGGACACTCGCGGCTGGGACAATCGCAGTGCGTATGTGATTTTGCTGTGTACACTCACGGTTGGGACAATCGCAGTGCGTATGTGATTTTACTGTGTACACTCACGGTTGGACAATCGCGGTGCAAGTGTAATTTTGCTGTAGGCAGTCGCAAAGGCAAAGGATTAGAGGAAACATTAATCCCTCTTATTCGAAAATTTTATAGGACGGTTTTTGATATGCTCTTATAGATTTCTACGAGTAAGCAGGTTTAATGTTCATCTACCATTTCTTTTGCGAAACGTCGTGCGGGATTGTTTACGTCTCTAAATACCATGGTTTTCTTCTCTACATTTTATATAAGGTAAGCGGCTGCCCATGTGTGACTTTCGTTTGTCTAAAGTTTACGTGCAGGGGTATTTTTAATTGTCAATAACTAAAAGACAAAGCTGAAAGCGCAATTTTTTTACTTTTGATTTTCATCTTATTTCGATGTCAAGAATTACCCCTCAAATTTCATGACGCCTGTAGCCGAACACCCTGTATGCATAATTGATCTTATACGAAAATTTAACTGCTGCAGTCAAATTGTTCAATATTCCAAAAGGCAATGTAATATATACATATACATATATCATTTCTAGTGTAACCGAGTAACCATGTGTAATGCATAACCAAAGGGGTATTTTTATCACAAATTTTTATTTCCATTAATTTTACCACACTCGTCTGTGACTTTATCAACTTTATTATTTGGATTGAATATAATTCCTATACTGACTGCTATAAATCGCAGAGGGCGTGAGAAATACTTTGATTTTTTACGCGATCAGTATTTGAGAATATGGGACATGAAGTTCGATAAGATGCAAGATCTATGTTGTATGCTTTGGTTTAGTTCATATTCTTTACCTTCAATACTTTCACCGAAGGATGGCGTTAAACATCGTAGTATTCTACACATGTATAATGGCTGATTTATAAAACAAAACTCCTGGCACACAGTGGGATGGATTAACAATTAAGTAGGCACTTATTTCATTTTTTATATATTTCATCATTAATTGATTCTAATTCAAGATCATAGATAATACTACTACTGTTCATTTAAATCTGTGATAAAAATATATTTAAAAAATAGGAGGCTTTATTATATATCTGAATCAGTATCTATAATATAATATAATTTGTCCAACTGTGTCCTGTCTATCAAAAACAAATCACTAATCGACTCACAAGTCAATAGTAGTAAATAGGATACCCGCGAGATAGGCATGTATAATAATTTAGTTAAGGGGCAAAAGATATTAGCTAAGGGCTAACAAACGATAGACAATCGTTAAAGTCAAGAGTGGATTTACCAGTCATTTTCAGGGATGTCATTAGTTATAACGAAAGTTATAATTAAAAGGAAAAAAGTTGCAGTATAAGAATGAAGGGTGCATGTACACTCTGTGGCATACATATGCCCTAATACATCGAGATGTCGGCGACCAAGTCGAGCATGCTTTGACTCCGTTATCTCGGCCGATAAAACCATTTCGCGGTGTCTGATTTCACGAACCGTGAGATCACCAAACCGGCAATCGAAAATGTGCGCGCGCACACGTGTGTGTGAGTGTGAACGTGTGCGTGAATTAAGGAAATAAAAGAGACGATTCTGACTGTGACCAGACAGTCCAAAGCAAACCCGAACCGAGTGCCTTATTAAACTCACCTCTACAAGACGCCCTTACAAGAATTACTAGATTAATTTAAACGATTTTAGTTGCAAATAACTATCATAAATGATCAAATTGTTTTTGGCCATAGATATTATAATTATAACTGTTAGGGTCCCCAATCATTTCACCTATCTTCCACCCACTTTTGTTGCAAGAAAAAAGTCAATTCCTCAATGCGTTGGATGCGGATGAATATAAATAACTAAATTTTGGGAAATTGAATTTATCCAGAATAACGAGGTATGCTTGAATTTACAAATACAAACAATTTCTTTAACTTAAATAAATTTGAGAATAATAACAAAATATGTTATGTTGATAGTAGAATAATGGTCGTATAAGCATTTATAATTTTCGTTATAAGAAGAAAGCTAACTAAAACCATTTCAATAAAATTGAGGCAGCTGACTGCTTTTTAGAAACAGAAATCTAAAAAATATTTTAGAAAAACCTTAAGTTTGAGACAATGTTTAGCAGATTATGAAAAAATATGCATTATTCATAAAACTTGGCTGCATATTTGTTTTATAGCAATAGAAGAATTAAAAAATTAACATTTTAATACAGAAACAAAAAATTTTGTTTGTGAAATGTATTTTACAATATCAATCCACTGTGCGACATTAAGAGCCTTTCTCCGCCCATTGTATTTTCCAGATTTCTGTATATGACAGTGGTTTCGACACTCGCTAGAGAAAATTGAGTAGTATCTAGTCGTAAAAAGCCAACATGGAAAGTCAACAAAATTCGCATTCTTGTAAGACAGACAGAGATAAATAAAATGTTTCTGTCTCTGTTTGATATATTTATAGCACGTCACGCATGCGCAGAACCAGACCCTTCTTTTCTTTCATCTTGATTTGTCACAACTGGTCACGATTCAATTTACGAACGGTTTTCCTTAAGCTTCGGTAATAGGTGTCGAGACTTATTTGTCTGATCGTGGTTTTTACTAACTAATCTGAATGATTTATATAGGATATAAATCGGCACCTTTTGTAATTATCGATCATTGATTTTATTATAATTCCTACCATTCCAGTAGCGCTGGCATCTTATTCTTGTTACGTTTGTGCCGATTAATAATGTTCTAGTTGTTTCTTAGATGATACGAGCGATCCCAATTTACAGACAAATGTTCATGAGAAGACAAACGCCTTAAACTGCTGAAGTATTAAATTCCCCAGCTGGGACTTTTATCTGTTATCGAAATAAGTAGAGTTAAATAGATTTGATGATTGCTCTATATTTGGTTGGTATCGAAGCCTAAGTGATTCTGAGGATTCTCTGCTCTTTCGTTACAATTCCTTATTTAGCAAAATGTAAAATTCAATGGAGATTCACGAGGTTCAAATCCGAAGGGTAGCTCCCTTTTCTAAGGAGGCGTCGAGGTTCCAACGGGTACAGTGGACGCTCATTTCCAAGTTCCCAGGGTGATCCAAGGGAAGGCGGTGTAGAAGTGCGCACGTGAGCACTGTGTATGACATGGTCCTAAATCATTGCTGTTGAGGAAAGCTTTGTAAAGAGATCCTTTTCTCTTCGCGATCCTCGCTTAAAAGCACTATAAAATTTATAAATTTTGAGAACCTATTCGGGATCTCTCAGTTGTGTCTTTTTATTATATCTAGCTGCATTCTCATTTATGGACCGTTCCTTACTCGAATGACCAGCTAATTTAGTCGAGTATTTCACCGATTAATATTTATTTTATTATTATAATATTTATTTTCAATAAATTTCATTTTTTCTCAAAAATTACTGTCTTCTACAATCAAAACTTATCCCTTTCAACAATCCATATTATATTGATGTAACTCCGCACTATATTGATATAAGTTAAATGTAATCATTCCATTAATATACGAGTACATTATAAAAAAAATACTATAAAGGAAAATATTATTTAGTATAGAGATGATACAAACAATTAACTAAATGACGTTAGCTATTGAAAAATAATATGGTTTATATACATACATACGTATGAGAAAGCACAAGAATTTGTTACGTTATATATGATGTAATACATATATACAAGAAATACAATTTAAACATAAAAAAATATTTTTTTAAAATAATTATACGTGTACAGTTATATAATTACACGTTTATTTTATCTTTGGCACAAAGATGATATACTTACGATATATTACCTTTTCGTTTAGCAAAAGAAAGTATTTTAAAAATATTTAAATAAAACGCCATTTCCTTTTCATATTAAGCAGTGCTGGTTTTTATGCAGTTGCATGGGTTATCTGGTTATCTGTAGTTGGAAGAATGTTTCTGATGTGATATTTATATACATAAATCGTATGTGCTTGATGTTGGACGTAAGGGCGAAATTGTTTAAATTTTATGAACTGTTATATAGTTGAGAAACATATTAATACGTATTAATCGTTTCTGTCAAATAGTAGATAACATCGTTAGGTTAGAACAAAATTATAAGATTTTATTTTAATTATATTTAATTACATTATGTGGAAACTATAGAATCTAATTATATATAAGATTAATTTTATGTAAAACAATTACTTTGTGTAAATACTGTGAATTAAATTGTATTCTTACATTTGTGTATAAACAATAGTTGTTATAACCAATGAAAGATTTCTGTTAAAATATAGATTTTCAAATTATATTTGAATTGGAAAGTGATAGAAAGATATTTTAAGATAAACAAGTTTTTGTTATGACAAAATTAGGTTAGGAATGTTGAATATTGACATGTGAAAGTTAATTTTATATCCCTTTTTCTTTCAATATGAGTACAGTTTATAGCATAAAAATAATAAAATAGTTTAAAAAGTTAAAAACAAATAATTTATTTCAATAAGAGAAAGAATATTTTTATACAATTTTCTTTAGCCAATTGTTTAGTTGCCCAATACCCGCAGAAGTTTCGGAATCTTTATTATATGCACTACATTCAGCAAACTCAATGTTTGTATCCAAATGGGAGAAGTCAAAATCTTTCCCCTGCTTGCCAAGAAAAACATTTGTTGCTGATGCATCTGTAGCTTCTAACTGACTTTTTTTTGTCATACGTAGTAAATTCATTTCTTTCTCTAATAGAGTCTTTATAACAGCTGCACCTTTTGCCATAGTCTGATCTTGTTTATTGCATAATACAAGTATAGATTTCTTATGTACAGCAGGATCACAGAGTAAGTTATATAAAAATCTGAAATTCAGTAATTATTATTCTCATTGCAGGATGTATGATTTACCACTTGTGTGTACTTACTCCGCTACATCTCGGATATCTTTTTGGAAAGTCACTGAATCGATCACATAAACAAGACCTTTTGCGGATAACTTGAATTGATCAAAAAATTTATAACGCAGACGTTCATGTCCAGGTATATCAACAATCTTTAAGGACCGCTAAATAAATTAACACTTTAGAGGCCTATGTTTCTGGTATGTCAAAATTCATGCTTCAAGAAACAATAAAAATATATGTAAAAACTTACGTTATTGATTATGATGTCTCCTGTATTTTCTTTTACAGATGTGTGTGTCTTAACAAATTTAGAACAAAGTAGACGTGCATATATCAGTGTTTTACCAGCATCACTAAGACCAGTTAATAATATACTGTTTCCTATAGACCTTCTCCTGTGCCATATGGCAAATAACACTAAGCAAAGGAATAGAATAGAAATTGATATAAGTAGTAGTAATGTTTAAGATTGAGCTGTTAATACCAAACAAATGGCTCTACAGACGTAGGCTTATGAATTTTAGGATAAAAGGATAAGAAACTAAGCAAATATTTACACAAAAATGTATCTATTTTTATATTATGTATACAATTACAATGGTATGTTTGTTTCATTACTTGCAGCTATATCTATAATGTTCATTAATTACTGTGGCTATAATGATATACATTTTTTTTAAACAAATGAATGTGATGTCTGTAGAATGTTAGAAATGAAACTATGAGACTGTTCATGTTATTCATGGACATCATTAAAATATAACAAAAACTATTTAATAATACATGTGCAAATTTAAAGAGGGATATGCTCTATTACTCTATATCTGTGAATTTCAAATTGTATATATAATCTAGGAATATAATTTATCAAAAGCATTTAAACAGATATATTTTTTGTTTTACTTGCTACAAAAAAAGAAAACTGTGATGTTATTTTGAATAATGTGATAATAAAATCAGAAAACCTATTTCTCATGCAGATTGTGAATCAATTATAATGTTTTATTTAACTTTTAATGCATAACCACAGATGTTGGATACAAAACATAAGGAATTCATAACCTATGAGTATTATATATAATTACCTATAGTTACAATAACTGCAATTATTGCAGCTAACACAGCCAGGAACTGAGAATCCACATTGTGATTTGTCAAAGGTTTTATATGCTTTTCCATTGCAAAAGATTTTTTTCTATGTTTATCATAAATCACCTCGTGAATACACCAATCCTTGTAAAATATATTAGTAATTGTATGTGCTATACTATCATTGTATATTGTATGTACATTATAACACGTAGATAGAAAGAAAGTACAAGCTATGTTAAAAATGGTTAAACTTAAAGAAGCGCCACCTATTGTAATAAGATATCCATTTAAATTACTATAGTCAGCTGTAGTATTTATGTAGACTTATTCCTATATCCATGAGTATTTATGATTCGTAAAAGGATGATAGAAGGTCTTGGGAATTTTGGTTCAAGTTTTTAAATGGATATATGAAAAGCAATAAGGACTCGAATGGAGACAAGGGAAAGATCGCTTTTCCCTCTAAAAATACGCTTATTTCAATATTCAGAAAAAATTGGTGGATTTGAGACTAATGAATATAGTTTTGGGTTGAATTTTACCTTAGTGGGTTTTCTCTCTTCTTCCAATGTGTGGAACCCATGGAGTCACTAGCTGCAAGTAAGTGACGGCCATTTTGGCGAGTTAAGTCAAGTGTGTTCTATATACGCTTGGTTTCCCGTCCTAACATGACTCAATGTCTGCAGGTAATAGATTTTCCAAAGCGTCTGAAGTATTCATTTGTGCTCTTTTCCGTTACGCATGTTTTTGTTTCATTTTCTTCTTTGATCGCATTATTGTAATTTTTTATTTTTTGTCTCTTTTCTTTTTCATTTATTACTTGTTTTGTTGTATTATTGTGTTACTTTCAAAAAATAGAATCTACTAGATGGAATTCAACCTGCTTCAAAAAAAGCAGCTATTGCTTGGACTCGTGAGTATGGGCTCTTACACGCTGATAAATACCGTCGTTATCATCGGAACCCGATTACGTTATGTGACAAGGCAAAGCACAGGTTTGGTTGATTTCCGTCAAAAAAGCAGACCGTATAATATGTAACCACGATTAATTTTTTGAGGAAATTCCCTTGCCTTTTGACAAAGCGGTCATGTAAGTTTTAAACTTATCTTCGTAATTTTAACATATTATCCAAGCTATTTTAAAAATTATTCAATTTTTCAGATTGATATACTGTTCTGCTCAAGACTTTTCATGCATGGATACCGTTCATGAATTGAGCTACTTCACATTAGGCAACGACTTTGTGGTACTACTATCATTCGCAACAATTTCTGTGTGGTTCTATTATCGTTGAGAGATGATAGTGAAACACTTTTTAAATATAATGTGGGGAAACTGAAATTACAGGAGGATTTCGGGAACTGGATCTTCAACCGTTGTTCAGGTACTTTATGTAAAAGTTTGATATTTCATTTTTTGTATTACTTATTTCTTTGTACTATTTCCATTTGAATACTGCTTCCATTTTCATATTATTTCATAGATCGACCAAGCTAAATTGGACAAACAAAAATATAATTGTGGCAGCGGAGTTGTAAGTCATTGAATTTTGGGTCTGGTAAATACCCCCCCCCCCCCCTCCCTCCAAGAAAAGAAAAAAGACAGATGGTATTAGTGTTAAATGCTAAGGTGAAGACATTAGTTTTAGCAATAAAAGGAAATGTTGTCGTCGATAGTGAAATCTATATCTACTATTTCAAAAGTTATGCCATACTGATTGCAGAGGGATACCTACTTAGAATAGTCAATCATAATGTGGATTTTGTAGGTAAGCTAGGATTCATTTTAGTTTGGGTTAGTATTTACTTCTCAGCCACCATGAAGTGTCTGGTTATGTTAGTACAAACTAATTTTTGATCAATTCAACTATAGTTCTTGATGATATGAAAAAAAAAAGAATCCAATTGGCGGCCAGCTAAGAATTGGATGAGATGAAGAGGTCGCTTACATGAATTTGCCGATCGCTTGTGCCAATTTTTGTAGCGACGAGTTTGTCGTCATAACAACATCGATTTGATGGCATCGTTGACAGAAGCGACCCGAAGACAGTAAGTCTAGAGCATGTAATTCCTCATTTGTAAAGATCAATCAGATGAAATCTGTGAAGTCCACTCTTTGGACGAAGACTGAATAGAAGTCAATATGGCATCAGAGTAACGTGTAAAATACGCTAAAAACGCTCAGCTTTATATAATCATAACTTCTAAACCAGTAAATTTTGTAACTTCAAACTTGAATTTTTGGATTCTACGCATCAAAAACTATTTTTCAACCTAATTTTGTAGTATTTCAATTAAGTAGTAGCATCTCCATATTGGTACTAATATAAAAACGCATACATAGATATTTTTAAATTCGCAATGAAAAGAAAATTTGTTCTTTCACTTCCAGATAACAAGAGTGTGCTGCATGAGCTTTTATAATGCTCAACTCACGAAATGTTATATAGTATTCTGTATCTATGTACTTCTGTATCTATGTACTGTGTCACGTAAACTTGTGACTTAGATTATAAAAAAAGAAAGTTGAGCCATAGCTCAACTCTTAACTTTCTTTTATCAAACTTTATTATAAATTCAATGATTACAATAGTCTTACAGAGGTAGTATAATATACTGAATCAGAGAAAGGCTGAACAAGAACTGCCTGAGCTTGCTGAAGCTTATGTATGTTTTGGTTTGGGGATGTTGAGAGGCTCGGTGTAGGTTATGATGATAAGGTTGTATCGTGTGCAGAAGAGTCCGAAGGGAGGAGAGGAAGTCTTATCTCTGATGTAGATTAATCCCTTAGCCTACACGCTATCTGCCGATCGCGCGAGCCATAGTAGGCAAGAAGTTTAGTCGCGCGCCGTGCCATTCATCTGTTCAGCCGTGTGCCCGAACTGGCGCAAAATGTATACTTCTTGTGTCATGTATATTTAGGGGCTACAAAAGGAATTGTGAAATAATAAACAAGGTTTGAGGACAAATAGTGTTTTTAAGACGTCTAGAGCGTAATCATGATCAATTGATCAGTTATCAAAAACAATTTATTATTTCAAAGTGGATAATGAATCACTAGCAATTTGTAAATTACCACGAGTCAGACACGTGGGTTCCGTTTATGGCACAAATTCTTTACCACGCGTCAGACTCGTGGGTTCCGTTTATGGCACAAATTCTTTATTACGAGTCTGACACGTGGTTTTCGCTTATGGCATAAATCCCTTACAACGAGTCTCCCTCGACGTTATAGGCTAAGGGGTTAAGGTATGGTCGATGTCACAGCAGCAATTAGCGAACAAACGTTCGTTCGAAATATTGTTTGAAATATCGTGAACTATTATGAGTTATTTGAAATAATCTGTCAGCAAATAGAGTTGAGGGCAAATAATATACATGTCATGAGTTATTCAAAACTAAAAAAACGATCTTGTTGTGTAAGTCGACATTGTGAAGATCGATAGATTTCACGCGCATGAAACGTGGACGTAAGCGGCGAATAATAATTGTAATTCGAAACACTCAGCAACTAGCTGCCAATATAGAAAAGAAGCATAATTATTCGCATTTATTATTTATTTTGAAGTAAACATTGTGACTATATTCGTAGAATAATATAAAATATTAATTTGGCATTTTGTAGGAACTGTTAAAAAAGCGACTATAAGTGTTTCGGTAAATATTTACTATTCATCACAAAATGTATATATTGGCAATGAAACTGTATACCATAAAAATATACCACTATGTTTTGCCTCTGTCTATTTCTTATACTATTATATTTAGAGCTAAATAATATTTGTTTCCAGAGAGTTGCCTAATTAACTTTGATCGCTGTGAGTTATATAAGCGACTCTACCAAATAATATTATTTATATCTTGAACTGCATTTTTACATTCGCATTTTGAGTCGTTGGCAAAATTTGTAAGAAAAAGTGATATAGTTAGGTTATAATGATCAGTTTTATTACAATTGCTAGTAATAATAAGCACACGAAAAAGTCCTTTTCGTATACCACGCCATTGATTTATCACTACGACACTTGTGAAACTAATATTGGACTTTATTAACCCCTTAACCTACAACTACAGGCATAGCCCGTAATACGATGATCGGGCCAAACGTAAATATTACGGGCATCGCCTGTAGTAGATGATCGGACCAATCGTAAATATTACGGGCATCGCCCGTGGTACGTACTACACAAGTCGTGCGAATGACTCGAAGGCTGCGCGATCTTGTTTATGTTTTCGGCTCAAAATTCTCGAACGTAAATCGTAGGTTAAGGTACTGCAGTGTTTCTTCTTAGAAATATAATGGAACTTCCAATATACACAGATTTACTATCAGAATATTTTATTATCCAAACGTTCTATTCAGCAAAGGAAATACATTTCCCTGTTGTGTTTTACTATTGTTCCGTCTGAAGGAACAAAAAGCGTGAAGATTTTCGTAATTTTACGATACACGCTTTCGAAGACACGAGGCACTTTTTAAGTCAGGACATTAGCACTTAAATTAATTTCTTTCAGCAATTGAACGTGTCATAAATGCGGTTATATCCGAAATGTCATTAGCGAATTGTAATCCGAATTCTGATCCATTGAGGGCCATTCGGAAGAATTTCCGCAACTCTTACCTATTCGTTTCGAATTGAAGCCTCACGTTTATTCAACTATCGATTATTTGCTTCCCGCCATGAGCTTCCCGCCAAGAGCTGCCCGCGCTTCGGGCGTATGGACATCGGATGCATGAGTGACATTTAACGAGTATACTGATTGGATCTTTCTTGTGTTCGGTAACCAGTCAATCAACATATATGTCGGAGATGAAAGGGACACCGGGGCCTTCCCTTTGGAATTCTTGGGGAAATCCCCAATACTTTAGTTTTTATAATTCAATCCGATTATAATTGTCCGAGATTTGTGATAATGAGCTTGGGCTCGAGGTGACAATCAGTCGCCAAACGTAGCCGCGGTCAAGAGATGAACGTTTTGTCTAACAAAGGTATGGAGTAATAGTATAGCTCTCCTTAAAAAGAAATAATTGTAACGGCACTCGACAGTAAACATCCCCACGGTCTCTGTCCCGTGACTCGCCACACGCAGACCCTATTCTCCGGGTAGGATGGGTATCAGATGTCGATGCATCTTTACAGTACATGTTCAGCTAACCTGAGGACCCGTTATAAATCTTAAGATTTAGTTAACTAAAGTCCTTCAAACGGACAAACAGTCTTTGTCCCAACTACGGGAAGATAGGAGAAATCTATTTTTCTCGCGAAAGACGCTTCCCGCTAACAACTTTCCCTCAAGGGCGGCTAGCATACTTTTCTAATCACCAACATGGAAATTGACCAATTAACAGCAACGTCAATTTTCCTCACTTCCCGAACGAAGGCATCGCTCCACGAATCCGATGATTTCGTGTCCTTAGACACGCCTCATTATAGTTTTCCTCTGCAGCATCATCGTGATGGAAAGTCATTCTCTCGCGAGGTCTCATTACCGAGTTACATAGCGCTTTTACGCTCGGTGGATATTCTACGTTTTAACAAAGAGTTAGTCCAGTAATACTTGTACCGTAGACAAGGAAGTGGGTACAATTTGGACTTTGGAAGAAAGCGCATTTTGTTATCCCGTTGACCGCGGATTCGTTATTGAACCTAGGATCATTGTCGTTATCATTTCGAGTATCTAATTACCACGGTTATTTATCAAATTCTATAATACTCGCATTTGCACAATTGAATATCTTCTCTATTGCATAACAACAATGCCTAATCCAAATGAAGATTCGTTTCACGCCCCTAACTCCAACCCTAATCATAGTGTGAACCCGACATATATATATTTTACATTATATTTATATTTACTCTCAGCACCTACTCCGTCCTCTTCTCCACTGGGGCCTTGACCGCTGTTCCTGTGTATAACGTTCACTCCAACAAGTGTCCAGCAGATCCTCCTCCGAGATCCTATAGTCGCTTTCGCCTTACTCTCCGTTGTTCTCACTTTCTACTCTGAGTCTACTCTCCGCCGGCCTAGTCAAGAAGAGCTCGATACTATGGATCGGACCCTATCCATATTCATGAAGGCCGTCCATCCGGAATCTACGTGCTATTCTAGACATAATGACCCTACGGCCTCCCCCATAGATCCCTATCCAGCGTCACGCAAAACTCCTTCTAGCATTTTTCTCTATTATTTCGGATTATCCCTGTCAGTTTATTTTTCTTGGTTTTAAACTCCTCTTTCAATTGAGCCGCGTCCACACGTTCCCCTAGCTCTGGCTGTCCGAGCTTCCCTCCTGCTTGTCGTCACCTTCTTTCTCATTTTGCCGATCTTGTCACTTCACTAGTAATTTACATTTTTCCTACCCATCGGTGGGTGAACCTTTTTTAGTTCAGAGGCATATGTTGCTTCCAGAGTAGTCTGCAAACGGACCCAATATGCCTCCTCGTCATCCAAATTATTCATAAATAAGTTGTCGTAGTACTCGTCGAATTTTGAAATGAAACTATCCATATTGGTGTCCTTCGATGAATATTTAAAACCGTCGACATTACGTCTCGTTTTCTTAACTCTAAAATTGTGCAGGACATAGCTATAGTCCGAAGCCGACCAGACCTTCGCTATCCTTCAATCGACATACTTCTTCGCTAGCCCTTTGTCGGTATTAATAACGTCAATGAAACTTTTCTTCCCATTCCTGGAGAACGTGTACTCTTGCGAAATTTTAATGGGGACCATCTCATTCTTCATAGGTATGTTCATAAGTATGGTCTGGTTCCCCTGCGGTCATTTCCAAGGCCTCCCCATGCTGTATCCCTCGAGTTAAAATGACCGGCGATCATAATCGCGGGGTGACTCCTCTTGGTCGTTCGGATCATGCACTCCAATTCATGTATATAGCTATAAAATTGTTCCATATTTACATTAGGGGAACAATACCACCCAATGCAAAACACTTTGTCCACGCTAATTCCAACAAGTCCGTTCTTCGCGATCAAGGTAGTCTCGTTCGGTTGTTTCCCTTTGAAAAGAGTCACCTACAACGACGCATCGCCTTTGTCATCGTTGTACCAGTATGTCTGCTGTTGATAGGGCTTCGAGATAAAAACTACATCCACTCTAGCTTCGCAGGCGTACTGGTACACCAGCTCCTGTGCAAGTCTGCACCTATTTAAGTTAATCATTAAAATTTTTATCCTATTAACCTTCTATCGAATCTAATTCTGTCTTTTACTGCCGGGCATGTCAAGAATCCGATTATGTGCCTGAAATTACCTGTGTTTTCTTTCGCGCAAATCGCGCACCTCGGTTCCTTCGTACACTCATTAATTGTGTGATTTCTGTCCCCACACTTTCTACAGAGTTCTCTTCCCGGACTCACCACTGTGCACAATAATGCTGCCAGAGCATTATGGCCTAACATATGGCATTTAAAATATCTTATAATATTTGGTAATGTTCTTGCCGTCGCAATCGTCAATCCCGTTCTAATTCTTATGATCTGTCTATCTCTGAGAACGGCAGTCGCTGGTACCAATACCAACGCCTGTTGCGTTCCCCACGGTGTCATTCTCAAGGACTTTACCGTACTCCATCTCTCAACCTTAATATCCAACTCCGTGGATATGTCTTCAACAAGCTCTTCCTTCGTCGCGATGGGATCGATGTTTTTAATCTCTAACGTCTCTCTGCTCGCGGGTGGCACTATTTCCATTCCCTGTCGCATCGCTTTCTTAAGGTTATCAGCGACCTCGTCAGCTGTCACCTTGTTGTTTAGTTCGGTTAATATATGACCGGTTCTTGTTTTCCGGACTCCTATAGTTTCTTTAAGAGCACTCTTAGCACCAATGACCTCCATATAGGTGTCGATCCAGCTGGTATCCTGTCCGACCTTTACCAGGATCGCCTCACTTTTTCTCCTTACTGTTCTCTCCCTTTTTCTTCCATCTTTTCCTTTCCATCGTACACCTCCATATCCTTCACCTCCATTTCCCCAATCTCCTCCGTCTACTAACAAGCGTGCATTCGCTTTCACTGTTTTTACTACATGTTTCCGCGTAAGTAAGTTCATCTTCCCGGGGCTTCTTTCTATAGCTCGCCTTCCTTTCCTCCAACGGAGATCTCCCCTTTCTTTTAGCCAATTGGGCCACTTCAGTCTGGCTCGCTACAGGTACCTCTCTACGTCTTATCTCCTCGTGTTACTTTGGTGTCATTTGGATGGCCACCGATCTCCTCTCCTGATGCCCCCTATTCGTCTCTGCATTCGCATCTATCCACTGCCTTACCCTCCTAATTTCTCTCACATTCTCGGCGTTGTGCTTATCTAGCGTGGAATCTCCCTTAGTCGTCATACTGATCCGTTTCATAATCCTCTCCATATTAAGAGTCAATATTTCCAGGCTCTTCATCAATCCCTTAAGATCCCGTAGACAGGACGTTGGACTTCTACCTTCGTCTGCGGAAGACCGCTCATCCATCGCTCCATTGTTGTTGATTCTGCCACCAACTCTTCTCTTCTTCATTAATGTTTTCTCCTCCTCCTTCGTTTTCCTGAATCTTCTATTCTTATTGGTATTCGGAACCAGATAACTACTCTGGTCCGTTAACTTCTCTTGGGAGGCAACCTCCATTTCGCTATTTTGTCCGGTTACCTTTCTTCTTACCGGACTTCTCTCCAATCTTTGTCTAGGCTTGAACGGGTCCGCCACTTTAATGGCACCTTCTTGCCAATCGATATCATGGAGCCTTTGTCACGTTTACCATCAACTTCGCTCTCTCTCTTTCTCTCTTTCCATGATTTTGGTCCCCGGTCGCTTATACCGCGCGAGAGGTGGCCCTGGGGCCGATCATCCTCTCGTCGTTCCTCACCAAGTCGTTTGATGACCGTCGGGGCGAGCCTGGGGAGGTTTCCGTTTCCGTTGCCAAGGTCGTCATAATCGTTATACCAGTTCCATGTGCCTACTTCGAGAACGTGTCGACGGCGCATTATTTGAATGTTTAACTTTAACACGTTGACGCCGGTGTCGATATTCATGGTTTTCTCTGTGAGGCGGCGCTCGAATGCACGGCCTGTTTCGTGGGGCGGCGCTGGATCACATTAGACTGTTCGATACGACCGCAGTTTTTCAACTTTGATCTCAATTTATAAAAATTACAAAAGCTATATGATTCCTGTTGGGTTCAATGAATTCCGTGGACTTCAACTAATACATTGATATATAATAGTTTTGCAATATAAAGTTGCATATATCTAAAAATGTTAGGTAAAGCTGACGGGACCAGTTTTGGCCCTAATTTTGTACTCTTTTCCATTTTTCTCAAAAAGTAGAGGTCTGACGCGAATTCTGTGAACATTTTTCTATGAGAAACGTTCATAGCGCAAATTAAAAAATTTGTCAATTCCGTACAGGACAAAATAATAGGCATGCATGTTCGTCGGAGAACAACGGTGCGCGTAAGGAACATGCACGACGAAAATAGTGTTAGGACGTAATGTAAGCTTTAGTTGTAAATTATGTTGAGTGTGGGCGACAATTTCATCGAACCCCTGACTGACGATTTCCAGGTGCCCTAGCACTTGAGGCCCGAATACATCTAAGGTGTGAGTTGATGCACTAGAGTTTTGTTTCCAGGATCGCCGAAGAGTGATATACTGCCGGGCTAAGTGGCCCGATGAGGACCATCACGCGATTTTCCAGCGGCCCAATTAGACGTTTAGGGTCGCCCACACATAATGAGAGAAATCAATGATTTCTGAGGGAACGAGTACGTCCCAGCCGGCACTTTTTGAATATATAATGTGTGATCTAGTAACTAGGGATGATTATTGAGAATATAACGAGTTTCCCGAACACACATTTCTTCCAATAAGTGTAAAGGTAGTCAAAATTTTCTTTTCTCCTAGATTGGTGTTAACATTTTTCTTTTTTAATTTTTGCCCATCTAAATAACCTTGGATATAGAGATCAGTGATTCGTCTGATGAATCAACAGTTGTAAGCAGGAGAATTATACAAAGAGCATATATACTTTCAACTTCTTCACACGAGGCAAGTGATGACAACGAACCGTTAGCTAACGAACTAAACGACAATACCACGGAAGAAGAAGATTTCGAGTCAGATTTAGAAGAAGAGGATCTTTATGAAGGATGGCAGGAAATAAGAGAAAGAGATCAAGCCATGAATGAGTATTCGCAAGAAGAAGAGTTGTTAATTGGTGACACGGACTGCGACCACCCTGTTCTTTTTATATAAGTTATTCCTCACGGACTATATATTGGAAATGATCGTTGAGGAAACGAATAAATATGCTCTACAATGCACGAAGAACTCTGCATCTAGCAGCAGAAGACACCAACTGGCCTGGAAACCTGTTACAAAAGACGAATTGAACACTTTTATTGGTGTCCTGCTTTTCATGGGTGTAGCGCCGCTACCTGAAATTAGATTATACTGGTCTCAAAAGGAGATATATTGGAACTCACGTATACAAAACGCGATGAAACACGATCGGTTTATATCAATACTTAAATATTTATATTTTTCCGACAATTCCACGGCTAGGACTGAGGACTGTTTGTATAAACTTAGAAATATTGTTGACGCAATTGTCCATACGTTCAAAAATACTTTTAAACGTGGTAAAAATATTCTAATTGACGAAACCATGATTCCGTGGAAAGGACGTCTCAGTTTTCGCCAATATATTCCAGGCAAGTGTCATGGGTATGGGATAAAATTTTATAAACTATGCCTTCCGGAAGTTTACACCCATAACATTCATATTTATACCGGAAAAAATGCAACCAGAATAGTGAACATATGCGCATGATGTAGTAATGACATTGATAGGTGAATTATTATTTAAAGGTCGCATACTATTTACTGATAGCTTTTATACTAGTGCCCCTTTGACCGAGGAACTTCTGCGAAAAAGAATATTTATTTGTGGCATTATAAAAATGAATACAAAATTTCTACCGCCGCAGGCAAGATAAAAACAGCAACGCGGTGGTTTTATGAGTTTTCAAAATCCGAGCGGCGTTAAATTTTTAAAATGGACTGACAAAAGGCCAATATGTATGCTAGATACTTCCAAAAATCACAGGTGTGTTATTGTTCAGTGGAAAAATAGTAAATTAAAGCTAGACACTGTTTTTTTTTATAATGATGCTAAAAAGGGGGTTGATCTATCCGATCAGATGTCATCCTATTATAGTTGTTTGTCACGTGGGCCTTTTCTACGAAACTATTCAATTGAAGGACCGACGACACATTGATGGGCTTGTCGGCACCTCGGCTCTCTCGTGACATTATTTATGTTTCACCCGATATCTCTTAGGCCTTTTGTCCACGATAATACATGTAATATCGTATATGGAATATATTGTTATTATATCCTGATATTTGTGATTTATTTATAATGAATGGATTGTACAAATATAGACAGAAAAACGATGGTAGTTTACTATGAACTAATCGCAATAACACGCTACAATCTAGACAACTCTCGCCACAACGGATCCAACTTTCTCTCTCACGCGGACCACACTCTCTCGACAACGCTAGCAACACTATATTGACAACGCAACTCGCACTCTCTGACTTCTCGATTGATTCTCTTCGACTTCTCAACTAACAACTAACTGACTTCCCGATGGGCACTCACTGCCTTCGCATCCCTCTTGTCTTTTCTTAGACCCACCATGCACATGTTCCGCAACCGCTCATCGTCAGGGTCACGTAGACCTTTTCCACGAAGCTATTCAATTGAAGGACCGGCGACACATTGATAGGCCTATCGGCACCTCGGCTCTCGGGACATTGTTTATGGTTCACTAAATATTTTTTAGGCCCTTTTCCCCGATACTACATACACTATTGTATATCTGCTTATAATATTGAGATAAAATAATATAAACCTATTTTTTTACTACCTATTTTTGAAATACTATTATTGACCGTTGCACTTCTCGTTTCTCACACGGTTCATATTATATCCTCCAATTACTCCACTTATTCTTGTTCAGCGAGGATATTACCACTTAATTATATTCAAACATTTTGCAACTCACTCACTCGTTCATCATCCACGTCGACTCCATTGCAACACACATCCCAACATCCACCAAACACTATTCCACTCACATCCATTCACCTGTCACCTCATTCCACTTCACACCCCTTACAATTTATCGCACTACTTCCTTGCAATTATTGCACTTCCCACCACCTTATAACCCATTGCAATCCTGCCAAAACTCACACACCCATACATCCTCGTACTTCACTTAGCAAGCGGGAGCAAGCCGTCAACACGTCCGCTCTCCATCGCGTCCCGAATCGAAGTCTGCTACTCTTCAGTCTAAGACCCGTCGAAACGCGTTGGGGGTGCCCCATGCAATATCGCCGATGGAACGCATGTGCTGGTCGAGCCTCTGTTCAGTACCCAGAGCCCGAGTCCCACAGCTCAATTTGACATCACCCGGCCACGAGAGTCAAGTCCTGGTGTTCCCCCATTACGAGGAGCGGGCATTAAAGTTCTCCAGGACGAGAACCTGACGGGAAAGGTATCGTCTCATGCAATCGCCAACCCTGTCCAGGAACTCCTCAAATGCGACCAGGCCGCTGTTCGGGGAGACATATACGCCCACCGGTATCATCCCAGCCCACTCGATCGCGACATACCCCTTGCCCTGCTCGAGCAGTACCCCGGGCGCGGACGTGCCCGCCGTTGACGTTTACGTCACGATGACCAAGCCATCCAGGTCTCCGATCCAGTCAGAGGTGTGTGGTACACGATAGGGCTCGGCTACCAGTGCCAAGACAACCCTGCTCTTCCTTACGTCTGGAAGAGCAGGTTTTGTGCCTGTCTCGATCGTCCTATGTTGGTCTGGAGGAACCGCATGAATCTACTTTACTAAGTCCGTATCCATGGTCTCCCCCCGGCCATCTACCACACTCGTGACCCCTTCCTTGTCTTGCGGTAGGTCTCTCGCGCTATCTCCCTGCCTCCTGCTCATAGCAGGCTCCCGAATCCGGTTCGTCCTTTAAGTTTTCGGCAGAACACACGCCGCCCCTCCCATTCTGTGGGCGGCGGATGCACCGAGCGACTTGCAAAGCGAGCACCTGTACACGGAGGCAGAGCAAGTCTTGGTTCGGTGACCGGTGCCTCCGCACCTGTAGCATAGATGTCCCCGGTCTACCATCGAGCCGCAAGTCGCATTTACGCGTCCCAGCTCTAAGCATCTAGGGGCTTCTTCAGGATGGCTTCGATCCTTGCCATTGACCAACCCAGAACAACTCTTTCCGCTTGGATTAGTTTCCGCGCTGCTGCCGTCGGTCACCTTATCCAGGCTGACCCAAGGCCACCTCTGGAGATCCTGATGTCTCCTATTCGAACCTCCAGTACCCCGCATCCCCCAGTCCCAGCCTGGGTGTCCCGAAGCTTCTTCTTATCAGCAACATACTAGGACAGTCATAAACAGAGCGTCGCACCGTGCAGGTGAAATACTGGAGTCTCAACAAGATCTTACAACCGTCGTGTTCGGAACATCAAACTTTGCTCGTATACAAGTGCAAATGAAGTGACAAATTACACTAACGCTCGATCTATTAACCCTTTCGCTTCGGAAGTCCAGTCCGCCGAAGTACTGTCACTGAACGGAAACGCGCGCCAGAGATACGCATAGTATGCGTGGTTGCTGTATATACGTTTTCCTAAGCCTTAAATAGCAATAATTCTTGTAAGAACCGTATATGAAATGTCGTTTCACTGTCAATGGATTTAATAGCTTTTTAGCATGAAACAGTATACGATCGTTTGGATGTTTAAAATATAATGCGTGAAACGTTTTGATGTTGTTTCAACAATAAGTAACTTTAAGAAGTGATTAATCCAATATGTTAATAAAATCAACAGAAAATGTTCTGCTGATAATGAAAAAATATATAATTGACTACAGATAGCACTTGTAGCACTTAGATGCCAGATATATGGGGTGCCAGACCTAGGAGTCGTCGCGTGGTCGCTGCCTATATGCGACGCTTGTACCCACAGGTCATCTTGCGGGCGCCGCCTATAAGCGACGCTCGAAGCTAAAGGGTTGAACCTCCGCCACCTTGAGCGTTAACTCATTCAAGGTTAGCGATATCGACCGATCGGTTGGACCTGACCGGTCGCTCTTTAGTTGATAATTCGCAGCACGTAGCATATCTACTTATTATTAAATTAATAAGAAATTCTTAGAGTGAGATATCAGATGCTTGCGACAATAGTTTCATTTCAAACGTGGTTTATTCTCAGCCTTTTTATTTTGAATGAATGAGATAAACCCGTTATAGTTTCCCAGAATCTTTTTAGATTGAGGTTGCGGTTGGGGAGCAGGCGAACGCTGGTGTCCACTGGGTTGGTGTAGGGGGAAGTTGCACAGAGAAGATAAGGGCCTTTTCGCGGAATCTTTTGCATTTTTGAACACGCAACGATTTAACCTATTTCGGTGGAGAAGGCTGTTGAGGTTATTAGATGTATAATGAGAGAGACGCGTGGATAAATTATAAGGTAGAAAAATATATTTGAAATACGGAAGTGAAAATTACAAGAATGAAATAATAATATGAGCTGGTCCAGATCCGCACGCTAGCAGTGTTACTCTACAACTGAAAAACCCCGCAGCCAACGTCGCCTGTCGACTGTTTATGGTCTGCCTTCGTCGCAGTCTTTTGTCTGTACGCTGTCGATTGCTTCGGTGCTTTAGAAGGCTAAAAAGACCAGATGTAGAGTTTTCTTAAAAGTGGTGACCTTCAACAAAGGCAAAAGAAGCGAATGGCAGACGTGAAAGCGAAAATAATTGCCGCTCGCCATTTGTCACTATGGCAAGTTGATGATTTGTCGATAAACTGTGGAGTACCGAAATGTTGGAGATTGCCGAACGTGGCCATCGATTTGTAGATGTTAGAAAAGTGTCTTGTAGACGTTAGAAATGACAGGATAAGCGTCCGGGACGCAACAAAAGTATTGAATAGCACCTTGTTGCCGAATGGTTCTAGAATTAGAAACTCAGCCAATTTATACAGCTTTTAATACTGACCCTCGAACCTGCTAAAGTTCCTTGAAGTCAAACTCAATCACTCCCACTGCGCTTAGGACTCCATGTCCCAGACCCTTGCAGATATAGGGTTATTGGCGTGGCGACTGAGTCGTACGGGTTGCCTGACGACTTTCGGAGCGCGGCTAATCTTGACGGCTTGATCGCTGTCTTCTGGTTCGGTCTGCTAGGGAGCTCTGCGCGTGCGTGGATTTGTCGAGGTGAGATGGGGCGACTTAGCTGTGATGGAGCGTACAGGCCCGCAAATGCAGCTGGGTGGAATACGTCGCGCTTGGCAATTTAAATTTAAAATTAATTTAAATTAAGTGTAGAATATTTGTTACGTTTGTCCAGAGTTTTGATTGTTACAGTAAAGACTTGTTCTGTTTACATCGTGTGAGTTTACTGTGTGTGACAGTTTCGTTTAATCTTATCGTTCTATCTTTGTATTAGAACCTGATACATCGCTCGATACGAAGATGTCACGAACTCCTCAGTATAGCAAATATTTGTAACACATAACACGTAAAACATAACTTGAGGATGGCCATGGTGAAAAGTGGCCGGCTAAAAGTATTCCCAGGAATTTTAAGATGGAAACTACGAATACGATCATTAAAATAAAGAATGCGGTGAGGTATTTGGAAGTTGAACTGAACAACTGTAGCAAATACAAGATCGACTGTGATGCCAGAGAGCGAAGAGAATAACCGGTGTTCTGGAGGGATTTCTGTTGAATATGAAGCGTCCACTTTACGGTACAGGATCCTGTATTGCAACGTATGGGATTCAGTGATTCTATACATTGTTTCAATCTGGGTAGTTTACCCTTTGGCGTGCTTTGACGAGTATGACTCATAATAAAAATTTTGTACCAAACATGAATATCACGTGTCAGACTAGTGGAATGAAAATCGGGCTAATCGAGAACGTCACAAGTAGCGCTTGGAGGAGCTAATAACAAAATAGATTAGAAATATAAAAGGTGCAGGGTTATGGCTGAGACTCTGGAGCATATACTGGGGATATGCATCCACACTAAAGCTAAAAGAATAAAGAGACATGATGTAATTTGTAGTTTAATTGTGAACAAGATTCCGCTGTTCTATACGGTATTTAAAACTAATGAATAAAATCAGGAATGATTATCACATTATCGATTTGTTGTAGAACATAGTTTTACTTCTAAAATAAGTAAAGAGATATAAATATAAAAGCGATTAAATAAAATGAGTACATATGCGTACATATTGTTGCGATCTGGTCTTAATCTTCGATGTTCGTAACTGCTATGTGTTAGTCTAAATGTTGAATCTTAGATTTCTCGAATTATATTTAAATCAAAACGGTAGTTGCTGCCACCAGAAAAAGTCGTTAAACTATTTCGATTAGTTCGATCCTCGTTCCATATTTTTTTTTAAACACGGCAAACGACTGAATGGAATAGTTTTAAAAACTTGTCGCACCCTTCTAAAGTGTGTCACTACTTTGAATTTTCAAACCGTTGTATCCTCGATATTCCAATTCATCGTTAACTAGCGTATCAACACGACTGGTAAATAAAATTCCACGTTTCGGTTTACCCGCTATGTGCAAGAGTACTAGCACGGGAAGGATTAAAGTTTTCTTGCAATAAATAAATATTTCTGATATCTTCTTAATTGGCGATTTATTCGAATTATTTAGTCATAAGTTTATTAACAAGACTCGGATATTGATTCTTTATGTGAGCTATAAAACAGCGATAATATTCATTATTGTAAACTACTGGCGATGGAGACTTCCATTGATGGCGAAGAATGGATTTCCGTTTATTCTATGATTAATTCTGATTCTTTTCAAACTTTCTCTTCTTCACTTTCAATTTCGGTAGCCATTGGACGTTTAAACTAACATTCAGCACGTTTCCTACTGTTATGGATTTCATTTCTACGATTCCTTCTTGCTTTTGATATCTAACATGTATATAAGTTATCTATAATAATGTTGTCTGTGGACACATATGTCGTTTCGCAAGTTTTGCCCAAAGATTTTTTTTATTTTGAAGAATTTTACAATCAATTCTCATTGAGAATTATAAGTAAATTATTCTGGCGTGGTACTGTAACTTGAATAATAAGTGTTTATCGTATGTTTGATTCTAGTTGAATTTAATGTTTAAATCTATTGCCCAAAGATGAGCAGATATTTCTGCTAACAGTGGCAGGAGAAATGCGAAAACCCGTAGGTGTCTTCAATTGTGTACTTTATTGTGATATTACAGTTTTTGTACGCGTCGTATCTTTAATTTCCCTTAATTTCTCTGTTTTTAATTCCATTTGCCTAGAGTTGTGGCTCGTGCTATTCGCGAGTTATGACGTATTCATTTCTTATCTCGCTTTACATTTCTTGTGTAGTGCGAGACGTAACAATATAATATTTGTATGTAACATTTACAAGGAATAAAATGAAAAAATCATCCATGTACATATAATATTTCGAGAAATGACAAAAAGAAATATTAAAGTTGCTGGAAAGGTTTAATAAACGCAATACGTTTTATTAAGTTTCCAAATAATATATTTCGTGTTCTTGAATACAGTTGCTGAATAGTATTATTTAGTAATACTTGTAAAACTGTCGGCTATGTCATTAATATTTTCGATGTTGCTTCGTCCTACATTTATTTTTCCATTCGTTCCCAACTAGGTTTAATAACATTGAATAGAGAGTACGACGAGCACAGAGGGGTTTAATGGCAGGACTCCGGTAAGAGTAACCAGAGAGAGGACGCCGAGAAGAAAGAGCGAGGCGATGCTTGTTAAGGTCGGACAGGGCGCCAGTTGGATTGACTCCAACAGGGAGGTGGCCGAGGCGAAAAGCGCCATTAAGGAGACGATAGCAGTGAGGAGGATCAGAGCCGGGCTACTAAAGGAATTGAAGGCGATTCCGAAAATGAATTCTGTTGCTTTTGCCGACGATTTGGCGGTGATTCTCGACGTGGCTAAGCAGGAAGAGGCGGAGAATAAATTAAGTACGGCAGTGGATGTGATTGTGCAGTGGTGTGCCGATAAAGGATTGAAGATTGCACAGGAGAAGACCGAGGTGATACTGCTGACAGGCAAGCCGATCCCCAAGGTAATTGAGATGAACGTAGAGGGGTACCTTCTGACCACGAAGCAGGAGATTACCTTGGGGTACAGGTAGATGACTGCAGAAGGTTCGGGGCTCATTTGGAGAAAGTAGCCGATGCCCTTATAGAAGCATTGAGATCGCTGCTGCCAAATGTGAACGGTCCCACCGACTCTGCGAGGAAGCTCTATAATGGAATCTGGGAGTCGGTGGTGCTCTATGCGGCGCCTGTATGGGCAAAGACGGTAGAAAGGAACAAGAACAGGAATGCTCTTAAGAGGGCGCAAAGGGCCGCACTGGTAAGATTATCTACGGCGTACCGCACAGTGTCCCACGCAGCACTGTGTGTGCTTACGGGCACCTTGCCCCTTTACTACACGGTCGAGCTCCGGGCCGAGAAATATCGATTCAAATAAGAATATTTACAGTCACGAGACGATACCCGTTCAAGAGAAGATCCGTCCTCGGTCTTTTATGAAAGGATCAAGACAGTGGAGGAGCGTATGGAGGATAAATGAAAGGAGGAGTGGCGTGACTATCGCAACGATAACTGAACGAGGAGGCCGGTGGCGGCCGTCTTCACGTTCAGGAAGCATAGGAGGTGCATCGACCACTCTACGATACAGATCCCGACCGGACACGGTATTTTTAACGTGTACCGAAGGATTTCTCGCAGGGAGGACATGCTTACGTGAGTCTATGGAGGCTGGTAAATCCACGTTCCCGCAGCCAGGGAGGACCGTCGTGACAAGCGTCCCCCTTACGTGAGTCCTCTATATACACCGCAGGGAAGGTCGCCGGGAGTCTAAGGCATTTAAGTAAGGTTTTCTCTACGTGGTCTTGAGTAGACGGTAGGGCTTAGAAAACGCCCCGTTCGACCTGAGACGAGCGACAGCCCCTGTCAGCCTTAACTAATCGAAAGCAAGGTACTGGGTACCTTGGGCGTAACCCCAATCCTTATGGCCCTAGGGGTGCCCGGGTCCAGTATGGAGAAAAATTTACGCTAAGGAATGAACCCATTACCAAAAGACAACAATACTTGTACCAAAGGATGATCAGAAAGGAAAGACACGCCTGCTGCTGGGACTGCGATGGTGATGGTGACGACGCTGAACATGCGCTGTTCACTGTCCCAGGTGGACCAAGTTGGAAAATCACGTCGGCACATCACTGACAATAGACAACTTTATCGGGCTAATGGTGAAAAAAGAAGACAACTGGACTAATTTCCAGGCCTTGTGTAATAAAATCATGAAATCTAGGCTTATACATAAAAAGGTTGAGAGGAGAAGAAGAAGGGGGAAACAGAGTAAATATAGTGTTCATCACGGAGCCATATCGGTAGCGGACATACTGGTACAACGATGACAATGGCGACGCGTCGCTATGGCTAACCCTCTTCAAGGGAAAACAAGCTGACGACACTACATTGGTCGCTAAAGATGGCATCGTCGGTATCGATATGGACGATGTATTCTGCATTGGGGATTATTGCTCCCTCAATGTGAGCCTGGAACAGTTCAATTCCTACATCAACGAACTGGATACATTGATACGTGCGGCTAAGAGGAGTTACCCAGCGACGATGATCGCCGGCGACTTCAATTCAAAGGCCACCGCGTGGGGTGGAAGTGTAAATGACCGCAGGGGAACTTTTGGATATCATAATGAAGAATGAAATTGTACCAATTAGGATGACGCGCGCGGATTACACGTTCTCTAGAAACGGGGGAATAAGTTTCATTGACGTGATCAGCGTGAGCAAGTGACTGGCGAGGAGAGTATTTCGCGGTGGTGTGCCGATTGTCGATTAGGTGACTGAGAAGACTGAGGTGATATTCTTGACGGGCAAACCGATCCCCAAGGTAATCGAGATGAACGTTAAGGTTTCAGGCCTTGTGCAGAATAATCATGTTAGCAAGAATGACACAGGAGAAATTTGAAGAGAGGAGGAGAATAAGAGGGGCAAGAAGAAGAAATGAGACCCAAGCATCAGGGAGCGGTGCGTAGTTAAGCCCATCCCTGAAGTAATGCCGTAAGACGGTTCCGGGGTTGATGCTCGCAGAGAAGAGGAGCGGGTAGAGGAGGGGCTTTTAGTGCGTACGGCAACGCCATCAACCGAGACCCACATAGTCCAGTCTGAGTATGCGTAACAGCATTTTCCCCTCCTCGCGCAAAAAAGAAAAAGGTTTAATAACATTAATTTCTCATTCATTTGATAGGTACTGTCATATGATAAATAGATTCGCAATATATCATACCTTGATACCTGGATAGAATCTGAAATGGACAATCCTCTGGATAGATGTTCAGGAAGAGCAATTTCAATCGACAAGTTTTGCCGAAAGAAGTTGATTCAGGCTCAAGTTAAAATTGTACTGTCTGCTATACATATCTACAATAAAATGCTTGCGTCGCTTGCCTCTTCCATTCCATTTACTATATAACTCATTATTTCAAATAGTTCCATTAATGTAATAATGAATACAAAATACAAATATTTATATTACCAGCACTGTCCAACGATTGAAATCCTTCGTTACAGTTTGTGTTACCCTGTATAACATTAATTGTTCTTGCGACTGTACTTGTGATATGTCATCTATATATGAAAATTGTTGTGCATACGTTCCGGTTGATGATCCGGTTGTACGTTATGACTGCTGGTTGATTGATATTACATTGATGGTTATGATTAAGTACTGAGTGGTATGGACTGTACTCCACTGGTGACGCACAATCTGGCAATACTTGTGGCTTGTATAACGTGTTGAAATCGTTTCAGGTGTGTTACGTTTTAAACAACAGCTATACGAAAGCTTTGAATTACCTCAATGTTTGGATACTAGATTGCGTTTGTGGAGAAGCGATTGTGGTGATACTTGTATCGACAGGAGACATCTAAAAAGGACCTTAGTTAAATATATACTTGCACCGGTTGCGTCACTTCCTGCATCCTATATGTGGGTGTCCTGTGTACTTTTGTTGTTTATAAACATAAATCAAATTATTAAATTAACTCAATAAAGATGTAGAATATATAAAATGCGTAATATTCCACGCAAACGTTAAATATTGTACATACCTGTTTACGTACACGAGCGGGTTCTAAATCACCGAATCTTTTCTAAACTACTTGTCCGTCCTTTTCCTTGAAAAATCTAACTTACATATCATCCTTTACCAGCTTCTCGTATAATAAAATCATTTTCGTACCACCAGCCACCGACATATTAGAGCGACTGAGCTCGCACATCATAAGGTCTGACATTGCCCCTGAAATAGTTAGATATTTAAAGTATAATTAAACAACTGATTCTCTTTCAAAGTGGAATATAAAATATAATAAACTTGAAATACTTAACAAATATAGGATCAGATACATGTTACGTTGCGTGGGATAGTCCGTGCGCCGTCCTTCATTGTCTGACC
Organism: Bombus lapidarius; assembly: GCA_936014575.1. Classification (NCBI taxonomy): domain Eukaryota; kingdom Metazoa; phylum Arthropoda; class Insecta; order Hymenoptera; family Apidae; genus Bombus; species Bombus lapidarius. The sequence goes on from CAKXZU010000080.1 coordinate 796,778, forward strand.
GTCAAAGGCACACGCACCGTTATTCAAATCCTCAATAATCCTAACGAACCACCATAAACAGAATCCTTTTAACGGAATCTTTAATCCTGCAAGTATTTTCGGTTTATGGCTGGTCCTTAAAACAGTTCTTAGGTTTATTATTCGCTCTTAAAAATGACGGAAGAAGCTGCTAGTTACCTAACGTAAAAAGCGAATATTTGTCTAACGGAAAAGCAGGTTTTTCCCATAAATAATGACATCTGTAGCGGCACAGGAGTCAAAAGACGACGCGAGTCGAGGGCGACTCACGCTGTTGTTTAGCCTCAGGACATTAACTCAGCCTTGACGCAGAAATATAACGATAAACAAACTCCGGGCAAAACAATGTCGCCGCTACATGCAACCGTCGAATGAACACGAATTCAAATTTTCCGACTTCCCCCCGACCAGTATAAATAAACGGACGCGATCGCGAGGGACACAGTGTATCACACAGAGTATGTAAAGTATCTCCGAGTATCTCTCGAGTATTTTATCGAGCTACGCGACGAGCATTAACAAGTATTTATGCCGCGGTTTTATTTGGCGATTTATATTTTGAAATGACGACTCACGTATACGGTTGTACATTAATTTATTATTTTAAATATATTCGACAGTTTCAACAACGCGCAATCTCGTTCTTTAAACCTCACGTACAATCCTCTACATATCCACGAGCCACGTTGGCAGTAGACTTCCTCCTCCTATTTTCATTTATTAACGTTGGCTATAACCGTTAATCGACGCGTGGTAGTAGCAGAGTCCGAGCTGCTGTAGTCTGTCTCTCGAAATCGATCTACGACGATTCCGGCTTTGTCGTCATAAAGGATGGGCACCGTCGAAGCTCAACGCTCTTATTTGCGTCCGCAGTTGGATTATCTATTCGTTCAACGCGTTGCAGCAGGCGACCCATGATTCGCTTGCACCAGCATTTTTCTAATTTTTCGAATTTTCAGTAATTCTCTGAATATGCCTCCGCTATCTGGTCCACTGTACGCTTTAACTTTTCTGCAATGGTGTCGTCGACAGCCGCCAGGACGCGCCTGATGCGAGCTGGTAGTCGATTCCTCTAAAGCGTAAGAATGAAATCGTCTGGCGTTGAAGGACTGACGGGTTTTTTCAGGTCCTGATAGAATTGGAATGGCCTCCTGTCCCCCATCTCTTCGCATTCCAACAACCTTTCTACCCTCGCACTGTTTGAATCGGCCAGTATACGAATATACTCACTCTTTAGTTTCTCGTATCGTCCAGTGGCTGGATTCATCACAATGTCGGATGGGCGGGGCGGCATGCGCTCCCCCGAGAGTCAAGAGGAGGCGACCCGTTCGCCATCCAGCCGCCACCACCACCACCACCAGCGGAAATCAAGGGGGCACCGTCGTCGAAGCAGCGGTAGATGGCCGGGAGGAAGCCATGGAATTGACTCAATAGATTCAAGCACCTCCTCCAATGTAACATCGGAAGATCCAGACGGGCGCAAGACCTGCTCCTCCAGATCATCCGGGAGAGCGAGGTCGCACTCGCGGTGGTGGCCGAGCCGTATCGCGTCCCCGACGCCACCAACTGGGCCGGGGACCTAGATGGATCGACGGCCATAACGTGGACGCCAGCGCTGAGCGCCCTCGGCGCCTTGCTGGACAGCGGCTATGTCGCGGTCGAATGGAACGGAATAGCGGTATGGGGTTCTGCGTCTCCCCTAACAGCGGCGTGGCCGCGTTCAGGGACTTCCTGGAAGGGGTCGGCGAATGCGTCCGAAGATGCCTCCCCCGCCAGGTACTCGTCTTCGGGGACTTAAACGTCCACTCCTCACAATGGGGAAACGCCAGGCACTCGTGGTAGGATGCTGACCGATTGGGCCGCGGGTCTCGGGCTCCTACTGGCAAACAGGGGCTCGGCGAGCACCTACGTGGCGTGGAGAGGATCATCCGTCGTCGACGTCACTTGGGCTACCTCCAAGGTGTTCCGGAAGATCCACGACTGGAGAGTGGCCGATGGGATGGAGACTCTGTCCGAGCACCTCTACATACTGATGGAGGTGGCCCTCGAGGCTACGCGAGATCGCGGTGCCCGACGAGGAGTGAACCGTTCCCGCCCACCACCAAGATGGCGTCTCAAGGAAAGGGACAAGGAGATGCTGCGGGCGGCGGTCACCGTCTCCACCTGGAGCTGGGACGCACGGAGGACTACCACGCTGGGAAGCATCGACGAGGAGACGGAAAAGTTCCGAAGATACATGAGCGCGGCGTGCGACGCCCCGATGCTGCGCTCCGTCCCGGGCGGTAGACGCGACCGCTGCGTGTACTGGTGGACACCGAAGATCGCGGAAATGCGAGCGAGCTGCGTTCGGGCCCGCAGAAGATTCTTAACGGCGCGTCGCCGCAGACGGACACGCGACGAGGAAGAGATCTCCCGCTGCTACGAAGACTACAGAGAGACGAGACGCACTCTCCAGCGGGAGATCAAGATCGCGAAAGCCCGGTCCTGGGCGGAGTTAATAGAATCGGTCGAATCCGATCCGTAGAGAGGCCCTATCGTATAGTGACGAAGAAGCTGCGACCTTCGGCCCCCCCGTTGACCGAAAACATGGATCCGGTGTTGCTCGACAACGTCATCGGGACTCTGTTCCCACGGCAGGACAACGACGCGTTATCCTTCTCCTCCACCGACGGGACGACAACGACGACGACGACGGAGTGGAACGAGGAGCTACGAGTCACCGAGTAAGAGCTCTTCGAAGCCGCGAAGAGGATGGCATCCCAGGCCGAGTTTGGGCGGAGTCGATCGACACCTTGGCTTCCCGATTGCGACATCTGTTCATAAGATGCCTGAAGGAAGGCGATGAGGTCCATGGCGGATGACACGGTCTCCCGAGAAGGGGTGGCGTTGGCAGTCTCCTTGGACGTCACGAACGCATTCAACGCCATACTCTGGGCCAGGATAGTGGAGGTCTTGCAACATTTTGAGGTACCGCTGTAGCTCGTTGGGGTCATCCGGGCGTACCTGAGCGACAAGTTGGTCGCGTACACCGGCAAGAAAGGCGAAGAAGAGAGGAGGTCGGTCAAGTGTGGCGTACTACAGGGTTCAGTGTTGGGACCAATCCTGTGGATCACGGCCTACGACTCGGTCCTTCGATGTCCCATGCCTCCAGGCACAGGCATGGTATGCTACGCCGACGATACGTTGTTACTGGCCGACGAACGCTGGTGGAAGGAGACCGTGAGCCTCACCGAGGCCGCCGTGGCATGCGTGGTACACGCCATCCAGAGGCTCGGCTTGAGCGTGTCGCCAACCAAATCCGAGGCCTTGTGGTTCTTCGACCACCGCCGTAGAGGAACTCCTCCTGCTGGACTGTCGCTGTGCATCAACGGCGAGGAAGTCCCCGTGAGATGCCAGATGAAATACCTGGGTCTCACCATCGACAGCCAATGGACTTTCGAACCGCATTTCGAGCTACTGGTCCCAAGGATGACAGCCGCAGCCAACGCCTTATGCGGCCTACTACCGAACATCGGCGGAGCAGAAATGGGAGTTCGCCGAATCTACGAGGGAGTGGTCCGGTCTCGGGTCCTCTACGGAGCTCCTGTATGGGCCAAAAACCTGATGGCGAGTCGTCGCAGCTTAGTCTTGTTGAGGAGGTTGCACAGGACGACCGCCATCCGCATAGTGAGGGGATATAGGACCATATCCTACGTATCGGCGACCGTGCTGGCGGAGTCTCTTCCGTTCGAGTTGCTGCGAACCGCAAATACTATAAAGGGTTTGTCATTTAATTATTGTATTTTATTATTGTAATTGTGTAATTGTGCGAAAATAAAGAGCTCTTGTTTGGAGATCGACATCTTTTCTAAGTCACTTGTTGAATTTTTACGCGACATTTTGGCGATCCTTCCAGGATCCATTCGCTTCGGTGTAAATGAAATCACGATTTCGGCGTACGCGCATCATTGAAGATTGAAGGATCAGTGGACCACTGCGAATCTTTGCTACTACGAAGCCCTGCAGCAACTTTCAACGTTCCACTACGATAAAACTAGACGAGAGGACTACAGAGTAAGCCTACGAATAAGATTCGGAATCTAGAACGAAATAACGAAATAAAGAATGGATTAAGATTGGCTGACGAAGAAAATAGAACACGTGTTAACGAAATAGAAATATTAGGTAGAAACCTCTCTCGTCTTAAACCATCACAAATAGACATAGAATCAACTGATTTCGGTTCTATGATGACTAACGATGATGATAATATATTAGTATTAAAACACGATACTAATCCACCTTCATCTATAAGACCACTAACATACGTCCAACTATCCAATCCAACAGCTGCAATATCTGGAAATCTAAAAGCTGAAAGTGCATTAAAATGTATTCCGATACTAAACGGAGAAGATGATATAGGTGTAGAAGATTTTATTCGTGAAATAAAAGAAATGAGAATGATGTGTAGCGAACAAACATTATTATTAAAAATGATCAAAATAGAGAAAATTGTAGGAAAAGCCGCAATAGCAATCCGCAATATCCATATTAACGAATTCGAAACTCTGTACGAAGCATTAAGACGTAATGTAGTTACTCAAGCATCAGTAAGAGAACACCAAGATCAATTAAGAGAAATAAGGCAAGGATTAACCGAAAGCGTGCAAAATTATAACATTAAATTTCGACGAGCTTTTAACAAACTTCAATACAGCATTACCAATGAATATAAAAACGAATTAACTCGACGAGCGATGAACGATCGACTATACATGGACTCTGTAACTGACTATGTAAGAGGCCTTCGTTCAGAAATAGGATAAGTGATATTGGCCAATCCCCCCTCCCCCAAACATCATCGACGCAGAAAAGATGGGCGTGGAAAGATACTTTCGCGAAGATAACGCTCGCAGACGGATGACACGATAAACAACCGCTCCGCCATCTTATCGTAACCAGACGTCTCGTCTAGGTAAACGCTTCGCGATTACAAGTAACATGAATAACAAAACTCTACCCGCACAAAACATTCAACCAAGAATGAATAATTTTACAAGACTTCGAGAACCGACCATTAAGCGAAAGGACACAAACGAAATGTTTTAAATGCAATCAATTGGGACATCTTGCCAAATCAATGCCAAAATCTTCGAATACCGCCTCAAAAGAAAGCCCTTCCAGGAATATATCACATTCAAGAACAATCAGAATTAATCATGCTACCTGCTCGGGAGCAGGAATCAACTTGCTTAAACGAGGATGCTACCCAGGAAGAACAATAATACCAGACACAAAGAAATTGCTAAGCTAAATTTATTTAACAAAAAGATAGAATTTTTCTTAGTAGATGATAATTTCCCTATTATAGAAGACGGCATATTAGGCTTACCCAGTTTAAATCAATATCGATCGAACTCTCCAATAAAACATTGACACTAGATAATAATACCCTTCTGCTGCGGCAAGAACAAATCCCCGTACCAGGAGAAACCGTTCAAAAAAATTGTATACCTCGAAGGAAAGCTAACGCCAGTATGCTTTATCAAACACTGCAGATGAAATTCAAAAATTCAAATCTTTGATTCGACTATCGCACATAGAAAAACCTCTTAAAGAACCTATGGAAAATATTCTTCTCTATTACATGGACGTATTTAATTTAGACAGCGAAACATTACCATGTACATCTCTTGCTAAACATTCCATTACGTTAAAAGAAAATAAGATCATCAACGTAAAATCCTACCGTCCTCCCGAACATCATAAAACCGAAATAAATAAACAGATGACTGATATGTTAAACAAAAAGATTATAAAACCCTTTGACTCTCCCTATAACTCTCCTGTCTGGGTCGTTCTAAAGAAAATCGATGCATCAGGGAAACAAAAATGGCGAATAGTAATTGATTTTAGAAATTTAAACGAACTAACAGACCAAGACGTATATCCACTACCTCACATTGGCGATATACTCTCACAACTAGGAAACGCAAAATATTTCTCCGCTTTAGACTTATTCTCAGGGTTCCATCAAATACCCATGGATGAGAATTCAAAGAAATACACTGCATTTAGCACACCACAAGGAAACCTCCACTACAATAGAATGCCATTCGGGCTCAAGAACGCACCTGATACCTTTCAAAGAATGATGGATACCGCGTTAAGAGGTTTGATTAACAATCATTGTTTCGTTTATCTCGATGATATCATTATATTCGGGCAATCGATAGAAGAACATAATAAAAACTTAGCGATTATATTCCAAAGACGCAGGGAAATAGGTCTAAAATTACAACCAGATAAATGTGAATTCTTAAAACCCGAATTAGAATATTTAGGATGTGTAGTGACAGCAGACGGAGTAAAACCTAACCCTAAAAAGATAAAAGCAGTAAAGAATTTCAAACTCAAAAATCCTACAGATGTAAAATCATTCCTTGGGTTAGCTGGATACTATAGAAAATTTATTAGAAACTTTTCTAAAATTGCCAAACCGTTAACAGAACTAACTAAGAAAGACATACAATTCCACTGGACTGACAAAACACAACTTAGCTCCGATATATTAAAAGAGAAACTATGCCAAGCGCCAGTATTAAAATATCCCGATTATACGAAAACATTTACGTTAACAACGGACGCCAATAATGAAGGTTTAGGAGCCAACCTTTTACAAGACGGACACCCTTGTTGCTTCGCTTCAAAAACATTAAACTCTCCTGAACGAAATTATACTACAACAAAAAAGGAATTATTAGCTATCGTTTGGGCAGTTAAAAGACTTAGACAATATTTACTAGGCCGCAAATTCAAAATTCAAACAGAGCATCAAGCTCTTAAATTGCTACACAATTGGAAGGACCCCTCTAGCCGATTGATTCGATGGAAACTAAAATTAGAGGAGTGCGAATATGGCATAGATTACGTAAAAGGAAAGGAAAACACGGCCGCTGGTGCCCTATCCAGAGTACACGCGATAACATAAACTGACGTTTTATTAAAACAATTCAAAGACTGGGAAAAATCAAAAGAAATACCAAAATTATTAAAACTAACATCTAACAAAGACAACTTTTTCCAATTAACAAAAATATATCTAGGCCCATATGACGAAACCAGAAAATATCAAACATACTTAAAACAAATAGAAAGATAGGAATAGGAGACAACAACTTAAATGCACAAGACAAAGCACACATAAAAAGACTTCTTTTATTTTTTAATGACCAACGCGACGACATAGAATTTGCTTACGAAACAATACAGAGTTTAAGTGAAGAAGAGATAGAACAAATACTAAAAGAAAATCATGACTTGATAGGACACCCCGGAATACCAAAAAGGTACGACAGAATCAGAGACAAATATAAAATCCCACACTTAATGAACAGAATAAAAACTAGAATAGAAACTTGCGTGACATATTAAACATCAAAGACTACTCGGATAAGAGGAAAGGAAGAACCACAAATAACTGACACTCCATTAGAACCTAACGATAAAATTGCTATGAATCTGATAGGTCTGTTGAAAAAGACTAAGATAGGAAATCAATACATTCTCTCTATACACGATGAACTAGCCAAATATTTAATACTTGTACCCTTAAAATCACAACAGACCCAATCGACCTGGAACGCTTTACTGAATCATTATATTTGTATATTCTCCGCACCCAAACGTATATTAACTGACAGAGGACAAAGTTTTATTAGCGAACTAATGCAACGATACGAAGAAGCATTTAGAATCAGACACGTAAAAACCACTTCATTCCATCCACAATCCAACGGAAGCCTAGAACGAACACATGCTGTAATATCCGACATGTTAAAAGCTATACAAAACGACAATGAAACAGAATGGGATCAAAACCTAAATTTTGTGTGTCTAGCATATAATACTATAGTTCATGATGCCACTGGATATACTCTTTTCGAACTAACATTTGCACATAAGGCCAATCTGCCCTCTACCATATCCCAAAATTCCCAAAGAACGTACGCTGATGAAGTTAGCTTCAGGAAAAGAGAGTGGGATGCCAAACTACTTAAAGCCAGAGAAACTCTGATGAAAAGTAAACAAAGATATCAAAGAGATCGAAGAAGAAATATTATTAAACCTCAATCTATTTTTAAAGAAGGAGATTTAGTATTAGTTTATAACGAATATAAAGAACACAAGTTAGATACTGAATGGCTAGGGCCATACACCATTGAAAAAGTAAAAACCCCTTATTATGAAATAATAGTAAATGACTCGATTAGGAAAATACATGGTAATCGTATTAAATCTTGCTTTCCAGGAAGATCTTCACCTTCTTCATAGTTAGCTAAGCTAAACGTTATACGTCTTAACGATACTTCTATATATCAAGAAAAATTAGCTCATGCATACTTATATAGCGACTCTGTAAACGTAATTATAGGCTTAGACATTAAAGATATATATGCAAAACTAAGCGAAATTAAAAAATTTAGACTAATGTTAATAGAGCATTGTAAAAGTGAATGCCCGTATTTCAATGAAATGATCACATTTCGCGCTCGCGAAAGAAATTTAGACAATTTAGTAATGCATATTAAACTTATGACACACACTCGTTATCGAAGAGGATTATTGAATTTTGTTGGTTCCATTTCTAAAAGTCTATTTGGAGCTCTGGATGACGATAATTTAGAATTAATGAATAAAGATATAGATAAATTTTTTGATGAAAACAATAAATTAAAAACCATCACCGCAAATCAAACGCTTTAATCAGAAAAATCGTAGATTTCGACAGCTTACAAACCACTGAAAAATTGAATCAAGACCACAATAAATTTAAAAACGAAATGAAACTTACTAATTTAACGATTCGTTATATTCTTAAAATCGATAATGCACTTCGTAAATTACATTTGCAGCTTGACGAAATATTGAACATCCTCACTTTAGCAAAACAAGGAATTATAAGTTCACAAATTATTGATCCAACACAATTCATGGATAATTATAGACAAGCATTACAAACGAGATCAACTAATACCGCTATAGAATCAAAAATTGAACATTTCCAATTTATTCTCGACACAAGCGACTTGAGTATGTTTGTAATTCGCCATCTTATCTTCTTTAAAATTTCTACTCCAATAATTTCTGGTATTGAATGGGGCATATTCCAACTATATCCCATACCAACCATCAGAAATCAAGTTTTCACGGCTCCCTTACTAGAGCATCAAATCTATTTGCTTTCGCGACTTAGCTTTATTAATGTCGATACCGAATATTTAGACAAAAATTGGAATAACAATATGCAAACATACACAACCCATTCATGACAGAAATGCTACAACTGACTGTCATTCAGAAGTCAAATTTTCATCCTCAAGTAAAACATTGTCAAATTGTTAGCTATAAAATCGAAGGCATTAGCTTTATCTCGTTAAAACTTAGTAATCGCTACATGGACATACCCGAAAAACCAACACAAATTAATATTATATGTGGAAAGGAACATCAAGCCATAACTATAGAAAACAACTTACTATTATACGCCTCTGAAACTTGCGACTTATTATATGATCACGAACACATGCGAATAGGAGAAGCAAAAACCAATATAACTTACAAAACAAATCTCAAAACTATAGCTTTACCCTTAAATGACAGTCTAGAAGAAATCCTAACAAAAATTAAAAACGCTCCAAAAATCATTAATAATGTACAATCGTATAGAATGCACCTCGAAGAAGAAGAGGAATCAGCTGTAATTTTCAAGCCACGCCGAGTCCGATTTCACAAAAGTCTTCTAAAGAAAACTTGAGGGACCAAGTTCAATCTAAGAAGGGGGGAATGTCACAGGTGAAATTCAACTAATTACGCGATAAGATTGTCACAGGTGAAATTCAACTAATTATGCGATCAGATTCCAAATATCTTATCATGAGCGACCACCTAGGTGGCATCCGATCACTTTACTCGTTCTCAGGGATATATGACCAACGTCTTCTCCCACTCTAACGAATAAAGAATATAAATACTCTTCCTAAAATCATCCAAGTTAGTCTGAATAAGTCCAAACCAGGGTGAATATTAAAAGTCTATCCCTGCGAACCGCAAATACTATAAAGGATTTACTATTTAATTATTGTATAAATTGTGTGAAAATAAAGAGCTCGATCTCCTGTTTGGAGATCGACATTTTTTTTAAATCACTCGTTGAATTTTTACGCGACAGGCGCGTGGTGCCTGCGGGCATGCGTAATTGCATCCCTCCCCTTGAAGGTAAGATATCTGTTTGACTCAAAGCGCAATATTGGACTCCTTTCCCAAAGCATATCAAAATGAATTAGGTTAAAATGAGGATGAATTTTAGATCCTTGAATCAAACAGAGGAATTGTCAGATATTAAGGAGGAAGATTTCCGGCATTTTCATCATAGCAGGGAAGGGATGTATATATTGCGAATTTGCCGTTTTAACTCTATTCTCAGTCGCCACGTATGGCAACACGAGTGGCGAGTGAAATGTTTTTTTTTTATTATTTATTTAAATTTTACAATTTGTCCAGTAGGACATTTGGTATATATAATAGGACATATAATATTTTATTATAGCTTAAGTATATATAGCATGTGGATGGTTACCCCCAGCGGGGTACCATCTTCGTGTTTGTTAAGTTATATCCTTTGTGAACGAGTGAAATGTGACAGTTTTTGTTTGTACTAGATTTTGCTATCACCAATTGATGAGAGCGCAGTATGGGTTCGTAAATAAATTCCTTTGTTCATTATGTTCTTTATTAGAAAATGTAAAGTGTTACTCTTTAAAATGGAAATAAAATATCTAACCTCAAATTCCTCCGAAACTATGGTTCTGACAACGTCCCTGACCTTAGTTTCAACTCGACGATCATGGCAAAAGTATTATAGTTTGGAAGCCCTAAAAAATGGATTTCGGAAGTGAAATTAGCTCAAATGAAGATGAATTTGATTTTTAATTACTAAGAAACAAGATCGATTGTATTCACAAAAGAATTATTGATAGAGAAAATGAAAGCAGCGATGGAGATAGTGACACAGTACTAGGAGTAAGAATCGAAAAATTACAGTAATAGATAGTGAATCCGAAAGTGACAGTGATGCCCCATAAGGTTCTAATAATTCAGAATAGACAGTTTGTGAAAAATTTAAGCGAAATACCACCGAGAATAAAATTCATAGCCGGCCAAATACCCACGGAACCACAAGTATTCTCAAATGTTGAACAACCGTTGAATTTTCTTAAGATATTTTTTACCGACGAGCTAATAAATCAAATAATAACTAAAACAAACAATTATGCTGCAAAAGGATAGGGGGAAGGACACTGTCATCACATTCAATTTGGCAAACATGGCAAAATGCCACCAAAGAAGAATTTTAGCCAAATCAAGTATGCATCTTGGTGAATGCTTTATAAATTATCATACAATATCATACGAAAAGTACAGAAATTAATACTACAAAATCATATTTTCAAAAATGTAAACATAGATAAATTATTACAATATAATATTTTTGTAAATTAATTTGTGTATAAAATCATTTTATGCTATCTGTGACATACTTGTCATGTGCGCAGAATCATCTCGAGTTGTTACTTCGCCCGACTGAAAAAGTCAGCGGATGCAAAGGGTTAAAGTTATTCGAATCATATATACATTAAGGTAAAAATATAACAGTGAATAATTTTTCTACCCAAAAGACCTCTTTTTGCCCGAAACTATGGAGTAGTCCGGAAAGAAGCTGTATAATACAGCACCGAGGAATGGTAGGTATCCACAAGGATACCTGGTCAAAGTGGCGGAAGGAAGAGATTAGATCTCTAGATATAGAGACATCGTTAAAGCCACCTACGAAAGAAAAGAGTCGACATGCATGCTGGGAAGTATAGAAATTTGTAGCGGCACTCGACAGTAAACTTTCCAACGGTTTCTGTCCTGTGGCTCGCTACACAAAGACCCTGTCCTTCGGACAAGATGATTGCCGGATGTCGGCACATCCTCACGAAATATTTTCAGCTAGCCTAAGGACCCGTTATAAATCTTACGATTTGTTTAGCTAAGATTCTCCAAAGAAACAAATAGTCTTTGTCCTTCACATACCACGGAAAATACGGGAAGTCTGTTTTCCGCACGCACGATGCTTTCCAATAGCAACTTTCTCTCAAGGGCGGTCAGCACTCTTCTCCAATCACCAAACAGAAATTAACCAATTAACAGCAATACCCACTTCCCTCACTTTCCGAACCAAGGCACTCCTCGACGAATCCGATGATCTGGTATCCTGAGACACAGCCCAGGAGGGTTTTCCTCCGCAGCATCATCGTGATGGAGAGTCAGTTAATAATCGGCTCGAGCCCCGCGACGCATCGTGAGCGATCATCGTCCGAACCGACACCACACGTCCACCGGAGTCGAACTATTAACCGCGAATCACGAACCAATAGTTGTAACCACAAGTTGTACGCCAAGTGTATGCATTGAATAAATATCTCTGTTGTTAAACATTTCTAGTGTTCCTTCAGTATCTAAAACGAGCTATACACCTCACATCAAAAATGCTTTTAACTTCCTGAGTTGATATAAAATTATACAAGAAGCCAAGTACAGCAAGATTCCACCGCAGTTGCTCACGCTTCTTCAAGATTATTTATTAGATCGGAGAGTAATGGCGAGGAGCACGTACAAGGAAGTGGTAAGAAGCATATATGCCGGCGTGACTCTGTAGTGTACCTGCAGTGTGTGAAACATGGTTTACTCCACAGAATAAAAGACATAAAAGACCTCATAGTAGTGGATTTGCCGATGATTTGACACTAGTGCTTACCAAAAGGAAACATAATGGAATAGAAGTCACGTTCAAGGAGGCAATAAAAGTTATTACTAACTGATATAGGGGCACAAGTCTCTAATTGTTAGTGGAAAAAACTGAAGCGATCCTACTGATGACGGATTCCTCAAATAATGCAAATAGAAGTAAAATTACAAAAATAAGAACAAAAAAGACTATCAGATACCTCAGGATTGAAAGAGATAACCTACGACATTACTCCCCACACCTGGAAAAAATCGGTGGAAGAGCCAACGCATTTTCGGGAGCGGTGAGGAGCCTTGTCCCTAATGTAAATGAGTCTTTGGACTCGGTGAGGCTATTGTGCTACAAGGTATGGATAATAGATAGAACAAGAAGAAATTGCACCAAAGCTGTTCAAAAGTCTGAAGAAGAAGTCGAAAATGACTGGAGAGAAGAATGGTTCCAATAAAAAGCCGAAAACTGGATAAAAAAACTTATAGCGAACGCCCTTTTAAGAAAAATAACCCATATTTGACTATGATCTATATTGGCTATTATATTGACCAATTGACCATTTCGATATTGACTATTACACGTTTGAGATCTTAACAGGACTCGGTACCTTTATCACATATCGCCAACCCATAAATAAAGATACCAGTGACAGATGCTGCGATTATGATGATCGATAGCCCAAGGTGGGCTGTAAGAAGGACGGCGTTAGAAAATCGTGTAGAAGGAATTCTCAAGAAGAGGAATTCTTGGCAGTGTCTTTAGACAGCCTGCCCTGGGAGAAACCTAGTCGTGGAAACGACGAAAACGGAAGGATTAAAAGCGTTCACGGAGAACGCGAAATTGAAGGAGGCTGGCCTAAAAACCAGCACTCCACAAAGAAGACAATTCCGGCTGATCATGTATGATGTACCATGGGATATTCCAGAGAAGGAAATAATGGCCCGCATGAAGAAGCAGAACGAGGACAGGCTGAAAGAAGAGGACGTGGAAGCCATCAAGTTCTGCTTCAGGACTGGCCGCAAGGACTCCGAGGAAACCAACTGGGTGATGGAAGTACCCCCTCCAGGTAAGGGAAAAATTGTTAAGGGGTAAAATATACATTTCGTGGAACGCGTGTAAGGTCCGCGACTATATCGCGATCAGTCGCTGCTACAAGTGCCAAGGGTACGGGCATGCGGCAAAATACTGCCGCGTAAACTATGAAATCTGCGCGCACTGCGCGGAGAGCGGACACAGCACAAAAGAGTGTAAAAGTAAGGAGAAGAACACCAGCTGCGTGAACTGCAGGAAGGCAGGAAAGAAGGGCGAGCACGCAGCCTCCAACGTGAACTGCCCTATGTACAAGAAGGCGTTGGAAATAGCCGTTTCAAGAACGAAATATGAATAGGGCGATAAACAATGACGGAAGAGGACGTGGGAGAAAATGGGGAATACGGATTCTGCAGCATAACATGCAGAGATCCAAAACCGTTCCCCACAAGATCAGGACGCAGATGGAAGCTGATGGCGATGAAATCTTGCTGATGCAAGAGCCATAGAGCATCGACGGAAAGATACCTGGACTCGGAACAGGAATCGCGATCGCCTGTCGAGGACCGAAAAACGACCCGCCAATGGCGGCAATTGGAGTCAAGTCCAAGCACCTAACGCCACTCGAAGTTACCGGACTCTGCACAACGCATTGCGCGTGTGTACAGGTAAGCGACGGAAAAGTGGAAATCTACATGATAAGCCAGTACCTTCCGCCGACCGAGAACATCAAGATCGGCATCGAACAACTGGACAAGGTGCTGAGGAGTCTCAGAGGAAAGAAAGCCATTATAGGCCTAGACTTCAACGCAAAATCACCTTTGAGGTGTAGCAAGACCATCGACGACAGAGGAGAGGCTCTGGAGGCCATTATTGCGTAATACGGCCTCCATGTCCTTAACCAACCGGGGCAGACTCATACATTCGAGACGACTCGAGGGCGATCGAATATTGATATAACAATGGCGAGTCCAGAAGCTATACCGCTCGTGAAAGATTGGAAAGTTCGCGAGGACGGAACCTCCAGTGACCATAGGATCCTGGAGACGCGCCTGGATCTCGAAGAAAGGAGTACCCCGCCGCAGCTTCAGAAGAGAAGGTACAACACAAGGATTGTCGACTGGGAGGTGTTCCAAAGAGTTGTCGCAGAGGAGAAAGAGTCACTTCGAGAAACAACTCTCCAGCAAGCGGATAACGTCGAACGAATGGCCGAACGAATGCAAGAATTCCTAATAAAAGCCTGCGATGCGGCCATTCCAAAGAAGGAATGGCACTGTAGGTCAGTGCCATGGTGGACGCCCGAGCTCACACGAGCAAAGAGGAACACCTACAGGGCAAGAAGAAGATACCAAGAGGCTAGGGACTCCGCAAAGAGGGAACAGGAAAAGCTGCGGTACAGGGACACGAGGAAAGAGTACATCAAAGCGATTACGAAAGCCAAAATACGAAGCTGGCAAGAATTCGTATAGAAGGAAGGCAATAAAGAACCCTGGGGCACCGCTTACCGAACGGTTACGGGTAAACTAAGAAGGGAAGAAACAGTGTCGACCCTGCGGATGCCACAAGGAGAAACCTCCAACTGGCGAACAACTGCGGAGGCGATGCTGTTTGCTCTGTTGCCCGACGACCAGGAAGATACGGACACGCCGGAGCAGACAGTACTCAGGCGTGAAATGATAGCCCCGCCGAATGTCGAAGACACCCCAGAGTTTCGGTTCGAAGAACTCAGTGGCGCTGTGAAACGACTAACGAAGGGGAAATGTCCAGGACCCGATTTAGTCGAAGCAGAAGTAATCCAACGCGCCTGGGGAGGAATTCATCAAGAGCTCCTTAGGCTCATGAACGGCTGCCTTATCTGGGGGGTCTTTCCAAGGAGATGGAAAGTGGGGAACGTCATCACCATCCCGAAGGGACCAGAACGAGACAGAAGTAGCCCGAAGTCTTACAAGCCAATCTGCCTGCTGTCTATGGTGGGCAAGTTGCTGGAAGGACTGATGGCTACTAGGATGGCGACCATCTTTCACGAACACGCGTTATCCTCGGACCGACAATACGGCTTTCGTCCTGGGAGATCGACGGTGGACGCGATCACCAAATTCCGCGAGAAAGTCGAGAAAAGAGCAAGGAAAAGTACGTCCTCGCAATTGCACTCGACATATCTGGAGCCTTCGACAATGTATAGTGGCCGAATGTAATGCACGAGCTGAAGAGAAGAGGCTGTCCCGACAACCTATATGGGTTGACGAGGAGCTACTTTTCGGACAGAACCGTGCAAATCATCGGGAAAAACGATACAATCAGCAATCCCGTCACGAAAGGATGCCCGCAGGGATCGGTATTGGGTCCAAGCATCTGGAACCTGATATTTGATGACCTGCTGGCGGAACTTACGATAAGCGCGCTTGATTGCGAACCGATCGCGTACGCAGACGACATAGTGATCCTAGTCGCAGGAAACGCGAGGAAGGAACTACAAGAGAAAGGACAGGAGGTAGTCACACGCGTTTCTACCTGGTGCAATAGGAAGAAACTGTCGTTATCGGCGGAGAAGACGGTAATGCTGCTCGTCAAAGGCAAACTTGACGCGGAAAGACCACCGATCTTCAAGATCAACGGCAAGAATATAAGAATGGTACAAGCGATAAAGTACCTGGGAGTATACCTTGAAAGCGGCCTAAAAATGAACAGGCATGTGTACGAAACAACGCAGAAGTGCCAGAAACTATTCAACAGTCTCGCAAGAGTGGCCAAGGGGAAGTGGGGACTCGGACACGCGGCCATGCGTACCTTGTACAGCCCTCTGGCTGTTCGAGCCGATAACCACGTACGCCACGGCCGGCTGGAGCGAGCTGTTGAATGGAAAAACTAGGAACATGCTTATGAGATCACAGAGGATGGCACTCCTCCGAGTGACGAAGGCATATAGAACAACGTCTACAGAGGCACTACAGGTTATCGCGGTGTCATACCGATTGACCTCCTAATAGAAGCCAGATCCAGGATATACGAAAAGAAAAGAGGGCGAGACGATGCAAGCAGCGAAAAAGCGATCGTCAAAGAAGCTATCCAGAAGTGGCAGGAACGCTGGCAGACCACGCAGAAGGGAAGGACAACCTTCGCATACTTCGGCAGCGTCAAGGACAGGCTTAAGAACCGCTGGGTGAGACCAGACCACTACATGACACAGTTCATTAGCGGCCATGGAGACTTCAACAGCAAGCTCAAGACGTTCTGTCTGAGCGAAGTGGACACGTGCGACTGCGGCGAAGAAGAAACCCCTCAACATATCCTCGAGGATTGCCCAATCGACGAAGATTGCCAATAACTGCAGAACGCGATACAAGAACTAAACTTGGACTGGCCAGAAGAAAAGGTGGGAGTTCGTAACAAAGGACGTATACCCCCACTTCCGTCAGTTCGCAAGGAGCGTTCTGCAGGCAAAGGAAAAGAAGAGAAGGAGAATCCTGCGAGAGACGGGGGGAACGACACATCGACGACAATAGGGACGACCTCCAGATAGAAGATCGACACAACCGGGTGAGCACACAAGCCAGCATCTGAGAAGTAGTGTAAGACTGGCTGGAAGGACACCCGAGCAAAGCAGAGGGGAAACATGAACAACAACAACAATGAAGAAGACGACAATATAAAACCTGGAACCTGCCGCAACAGAGGACTCTCGAAAGGAAAACCGACATAAAAGAGCACGTGGAAAATAGGCAAGGAACCAAGGTGAAGAAAAAATACAACGAGCCGGAGAGGAAACCTGCGACCGTCAACGCAGGCGGCACCCATGCAAATGAGTGCCGAGACGGTGCAGGGGACAATCGGTTAGACAGCCAACCTGCTGGGACCGAGCTGTAAGCTGGCAGCTCCGCTTCCTCGTGGCCCCTGCTGGTAACGTTGCGGCGCGATGCGTGCATCGCGCGGCGCCGGCTAAGCGAGCTGCCGCCCGAAAGGGTAGGTTCAACTTGTCCAATGACCCGCAAGGAGAGGGCAGGGTTTTTCCAAGTCGCGCGCCAACCACCTATGCGCGCCGTCCCCTGGGCGGGGGGCGCTAGAAAGTAGAGAAAAATGAAAGAACATCTTCACGCGAAGCCAGTATGTGTTCTACACTCCAGGTATGGCACGGTCTGCCGAAAGGACGAGACCTCGCGCGCACACTACTTGCCTTGGGGGAAAACCAGGTGCATAGGCAAACCAGACCCCGAGGCGAAGTGTCGGACTAGCGCTGCGTGAACCTGAACGGAGCAGAGGGGAGCCGACTCCACCTGAAAATAGTAGAAATAGCAACTTCTAAAGGACGAATCACAGTATAGAAATAAACAAAGCAAATAGACACAAACAAACAGGGGTGCTAGAGGGTAGACGAGAAATGAATGCGAACATCTAGATGCGAAAGCAGTATGAGTTCTAACTCGAGGAATGACGCGTTTGACCAAAAGGTCGGGCCCTGGAGTTTCACCAGGTGCCTCCATACTCGCAGGGCTTTGTCCGAGTATATCTCCAGGACCGGTGTAGTATATACACCAGTCGGGACGGAAAGGTGATAAAGAGGGCCGTACACCGTGGACTCCCACAGAGGTCGGTCTTAGAACCACTCTTCTGCAACTTCACATACGACGCGATGCTTCGGACGCTGATGTCCCCGGACACGGCGCTGACGTGACTCGCCGATGACACGTTGGTGGTGGTCTGGGGGTCAGGGTAGGGTCGGGGTAGGGTCGGCGTAGGTGGTGTCCCCTAAGAAGTCCAAGGCGTTGTGGTTTTGCAACAGATTTTGCAACGAGCGCTTGATGTCGTCGGTCTACAGTGAACGCCTTAAGGCGTTTGCTGTCTCGGCTGGGCGGACTGGGCGGTGAGGTGAGCCGGCTGTGCATCGAAGCTTATCACACGACACATCAGTGTCGGAGGTGGCCTGGTTCCGCATCCGCCCGCTACGTAAAGGATATGAGCAGCGAAGCTTCGTAGCTCGCGGATCTGAAGCGGAGGATCCAGGGATTGGATGGCCTATTTACGATGCCGCTGAAGAGGCGGTTTCGAGGATTACCAGGGAGTTGAGATAAGGCGATATCTCATTGGGTAAAAGCGGCTAGGGCCCAATGTTTGTACTGGTGAAAGAATCGTGCGCTCAAGCAACATGTGAAGTCGTCGGTCGCTAAGAAGGCGATTCCCCCGTTGGCGATTTCGCGACACGGTTTAATCCATGTCAAGTACGCACTCAACTTATCGCCATTATCAGACGAGACTAAGTTTCATGCCGTGTGTTCTCATTTTTTCGAGTTTCTGTTTAAATAAAGTTTAACATTGTTACAATACGTGTCGTGATTATTCTTCGTTTAGTTAAATTCTTTCCTTGGCGTATCGTTGTTGCCCTGACGATATGCCCCGAATGGACCGTAGCGCCGGCGTTGACAGTGCTGGAGATTGCCGAACATGACCGTGGTTACATCCTGTGACCCAAACATATATTCTAATCCAGAGTTCGAGGAAGAAGTTTATTGGGTGAAAGGTGCAACATGAAAGATGATCAAGTATTGCCGGCAGGTAGTTCCAGGGTTACGAAGGTTGAAGCAGCGTTAGAGGAAGGGTTTTTAGTGGGTAAAGACGGATCCATCTTGCCGAGCCCCACATAACCAGGTGGCACCGCATTTGGACAATGGCGGTCGCCGCTGCACACGTCCAAAATAATAGGGATAATTCGCGTATGGGAGGAGACGCTGTGGGGTGCTCCGGCAGTAATTCGAAAAAGATTCCAGATCCCTCTCGTTGATATCGAGGAAAATTCCCCAGATTAAGAAAACATTATCACTTTACGTTCATTTGTTGTTGATATAATACAGGTTCCAATACTTTGAAAGCTTAAATTTAATTTTAGACGTGTTCGCACTCGAGTTGTTACATGCTGCCATTATTTTCTCTCCGCACCGGCATGCTATCTCGATTATATAAAAGTTTATAACCTAAGAGTAAGTTCACAACGCGAGTTTTATAGAAGTCTGTAACCTCTATTAAAGCATACTTTCTGAAACGATTGATTCAAATACTTAGGCACAGTTAGTTCGATCGCTGCTCCACATTTCGCGAAATTTTCAGATCTTAATGTTAAAAATTAGAGCTATAGTGATTTTTGAACAAAAAAATGATCTCGGCTCCAAATTAATATAGAGCAAAAGCTTTTTTGTAAATTCGTATAGAAATAGCAGATATCGATTAATATTTATGCTGACTCGCTATAACAAAAATCAAAAGAGTCAAGACGGTTTAATTTAAATAAATCACAATTTCCAATTTTACGAGTCTTCTAAAAAACAAACCTTGTAGAGACTCCGTAATCTTCCGTTTACAATATACCGACTAGTCAGGTTCTCTTTTTAATTCGTTTAACAGTCAATTAGCATCTATCATCTACCAACATGTTTTTTTAATTCTACCAATCTGTTGTTTATTATTGTTAACCCATTTGCATCA
The DNA here is from genome assembly GCA_936014575.1 of Bombus lapidarius. Taxonomy (NCBI): domain Eukaryota; kingdom Metazoa; phylum Arthropoda; class Insecta; order Hymenoptera; family Apidae; genus Bombus; species Bombus lapidarius. The sequence goes on from CAKXZU010000080.1 coordinate 817,122, forward strand.
TGGCCCTACTTCAGAAGACTGGTCCCTATCACCGCGCGCGGTCGGTCGTAGGTGCAGCAAGTGACATCCGAATTCTTTATGGAGTTTATTGAAAATTTACTGTTCAAAACGATTGGTAGACAATGTTACTTCGCAAAAAAGTAAAAATTGTTTATTTACAAAAATAAGAAATAAGAAATTAAATCATATTTCTCGTAGAATTCTTTAAAATGGTCAATACAATAAACTGATATAGGCGAGATGCTGACAAACGGGTCAAACGTGAACTCTCACATCTGAAGAATACTTAGCGACTGAAATAAAAAGCAGCCGCAGCGCGCGTAATAATCTGCGCCTAGTGATAGAAGACAGTCGTCGGATTGCGGAATAATCCGCGCTTAGTGATAGAAGACAGTCGCAGCGCGCGGATTAATTCGCGCTTGGGTGCAAATGGGTCAAGCCAGATATCTGAATTATAAGACATATCATTCGCTAAGGGACCATCATGAGTGATCTTAAGACGCTTTTTCGACAGCATAACGACGCAGCTCGTGTTGTTCTGAGTGCCCTCGATAATTTCAAAAAGGTTGGCGAAACCAAATTAATTGCTGTCATTGTTCGAAATCGACTGGAACGGCTTCGAAAATTCATCACCGAATGAAAAATTTTGCACAAGAAAATCATTGCTACTGCCATGGAAGTTAAGCGTACCAGCTTGGATTACTTCACGAAGGATGGCTTCTTGGCCTTACACGAGATTTACCTGGATACATCGGATTTGGTGGCAGAAACTCTTTCCCGTTTAAAGGCTACCGGCTCATCTGGTACTGCATCGACGCATCCACCAACAGGGCGTGTCTCGCAACGCGGTGACGTTTTGGATCGACTATTTATGGTTCATCTTCCGCAATTTTCTGGACCCATCAGTGAATGGGAAAGCTTCCGAGATTGGTTTTCAGCCAAGATCATCGCTCGCCAACGTCTGCCCAACGTATCTCGTTTTTAGCCTTTGTTGCCCTGCTTACCAGGCGAGGCTAGGAAAATCCAGACGTTTAACGCAGTTCGATCCATCCAGTGCTGCGTTCGTTGTAGAACTACCTATTAGGTTGCGTGATTACCGACGTCAAGATCTCTCATGTTCGCGATCTAGAATTGGCGGACGAAGACCCCTTTAGTTCGCATCCAATAGATCTAGTTACCGGTGCGGGTCAGTACGGATTATTTCTTTTAGATGGTTCGCGAAAGGATACGGTGAACGTGCCTGCGGCTCAAAACATCATTTTGAGCTGGATCCTTTTCGGTTCCGTTCCATCGTCAGGGTCTGGTTTTGCGGCTTCTATCGTAAGCGTCCATTGCAACGTCTCATTAAATCTAGATGCCAAACTTCGACAATTTTAGAAAGTTGAGGAGTTGCCGTCCGGCACACGTCTCTCTCCCGTCGAACAACAGTGCGAGGAATACTTTGAACATACGCACACTCGTGCTGCGAATAGACAATATATCGATCGACTACCCTTCATTGAGGGATCTCCCATTGATATTGGGGCTTCACTTTCCGCGGCGACGAACATGTTTCTACGAAAGGAAAATCGTTTACAACGAAATGCTGAGCATTCAGCGGAATATTCTGCATTCCTATACGAGTACGAAGCACTCGCTACATGGTTGAAGTAAAAGATTCTTCACCAGCTGCGTCACTTCAAACCGTGTACATACTGCATTACGTAGTCATTCGTGAACGTAGCGCTGCATCACGTCTTCGAGTAGTTTTCAACGCTTCTTCAAAAAAGAGGAGCAGTAAATCGTTAAATGATCACTTATTGATCGGCCCTAATTTGCAAACAGACTTAGCCGCAGTAATTCTTCAATGTCACCGTTGTCAATACTTTATCGCATACATTGCGAAGATATACCGACAGACTTTTACAGATTTCAAGGATGTTGATTATCAATGGGTTCTGTGGCGATCCTCTCCATCGAAACCATTGCCACACTATCGACTTCTGACTGTTACGCACGATACTGCTTGCGCTCTTTATCTCGCAGTGCGTGTCCTACAAGAACTCGCGAAAGATGAAAGTCGAAATATTCTCTAGCCGCTAGTTCTTCACAATCAAATTTACGTGGATGACTGCACGTTTGATGCGGACGATCCACAGTTAGTACGTCAAACTCGTGATCACGTGCTTGTTCTGTTGAGAGAAGGTGTGTTTAAATTGCGAAAATGGACCAGTAACTGCCCTGCATTAATTGCTGTTACTGATCCCTCAGATCACGGTTTCGCAGCCAGTAAAGCGTTGTTACCCAACGACAATTTAAAGGTCCTCGATATAAACTAGAATCCCGAGACGGGGTCTCTTCGTTTCGATATTGTTATTAATAACATCATTCCAAAAATCAAATCGGAGGTTCTTTCGACGATCGTAATATTTTCTGATCCACTGGTCTGTGCTGCTCCTGTTATGGTCGTGTCGAAAATTCTGATGCAACATCTTTGGTTGTAGAAGTGTGGTCGGGTCAATACCATTTCGCGTTACAACAACGGCGATATTGTCGCCTGTCTTCTCTTTGCTAAGTCTAAAGTGGCTCCGTTCAAATCATTAACAATTCCGTGACTTGAACTATGTGCAGTTTTACTTCTTTCTCGTTTGATGGCATCCATATGAGCTTTTTTCTGCGATTTTAAATGCGAGTTGCATGGTTGGTCCCATTCCACGATTACACTCACATGGTTAAGTCAACCCGCTTTTCGCTAGAAAACGTTTGTCACAAACCGTGCCGTGGATATTCAGGAAACATGCCACAATGTCAATGGCACCATATTCACTCTGAGGAAAATCCCGCTGACTGTGCCTCTCGTGGAATGGACGGCCCGCATTTTATGAGTCACTCATTGTGGCGAAACGGCCCTAGGTGGCTCAAGTCGTCATCGATTTCGTGGCCCTGCGAGATATTGCAGCTCGAGACAGCGGTTTCTTTGAAGGAACATGTACCTGTCTCTTTTAGTACGATAAGTTCGCCAAAACCGTGGGATTTGAGGGATTTTCTAGTTGGCCCAAGCTTCTTCACGTGACTGCATATATGTTGCGTTTCATCGCAAAACTTCAGATGTCCCATAACTATCCCAATTGTCTTTATCGGTAAAAGAGTGTCAATCGGAGAATTGTCCGAGTCTGGCATCCAGTCGAATTGCAGCATCTGCGAGATAAGCTTTCTCTCCCGCGACAAAGCCCATTAATTTCTCTAAACCAGTATCTCGATCTGAAAAGACTGATTCGCGTTGGAGGGCGGCTTCATAAGAAACCTAACATACTATTATATTTGTATCGCATTCTCTAGTTTCGCTTTACATTAACCTTCTGCATATGAAGCTGCTACATGTAGGCCCTCAATTAATGTTGTTAAATTTGAGGCAAGAATTATGGCTTCTACGGGCACGTTCTTCCGTTCGTCAAGTTTTATATAATTGCGTGATATGCGTGTGACAATTTCGTCAGAATTGATGAGAGATCATTCGTCGGTGCGCGTTACTCGTGCAAAAAAAGTTTTCTTACATTGCGGTGTGGATTATGTGAGCTCTATCCCTGTCTGAATAAACCCTGGTCGCGTACACAAATAAACAAAATCGCATGTGGCGTCGTTTTATATGCATAGCAAATCGCGCCGTGCACATCAAATTGGTAGGCTCCTATACAACGTGTATGCGTTTCTCGTGTGCTACGATCGTTTTAGCTCTCGTCGCAGTTTACCGATTGCTATATATAGCGATAATGGAACTAGTTTCCAGGGCGCCGATAAAGAAGTGACCGCTGCGTTCCGATCCGCAACACGCGACCCGAATCTGTTCAGTAATCTCGCAAATGATCAAGTAGTATGAAACTTTATTCCACAACTTTATTCAGTTCCGCCTTCCGGCGGCCTGTGGGAAACTGGAATTCGAAGCACAAAGTACCTTTAAAACGAGTAATCGGTGCGCACACTCTCTCTTTTGAGCAGCTAACCACCGTTTTCTGTCAGATCGAAGCATGCATGAATTCCCGTCCGATGGCCCCGTTTTCGGATAATATCGACGATTATACAGTGCTGACGTCGGGTCACTTTTTTATCGGCACAGCGATCACTACAGTTCCGTCAGCGACTCTTCTCGACGTACACGATTCACGTTTAAGTAGTTGACAACTCTTGACAAAATTGTACGAAAACATTTGGAAAACGTAGCTGAATGATTATATTTATTCGTTTCAACAGCACAAAAAATGACGCATCGCGAATCACCTTGATAAGTTTGGTCATATCGTTCTTCTCCGAAACGCCCTTGCACTTCCGTGCAAGTGGGAACTTGTGCGAATAATCAAATGTCATCCCGGAGCGGATAATGTAATCCGAGTGGTTACTGTTAAGACTATACAGAGGTTACTATTACAGGTTACTATTCAGAGTACAAGCATCCAATCGTCAAACTGTGTTTTCTTCCCGTTGACACCAACGAAAATGCTTTGCGGGATGCAAAGAATGCGACGAGACACATTTATATAAAGATACAACAATTATGTAAATTTTCTGTTTAGTCTATTGTACGAAAATTAATGCTATTCTGTCACGGCGGGTGATCATAATTGTAAATAATTTAAGGAATTGCGTGTAAATTAGATTTATTGCGGAAGCACTTCTTGTATAGCTTCAACGTGCGAATGTCAATTTTGCGGTGCACCTGTTTCTGTACGCGTATATAACGTATATGCTCCACGCTGAACTATCTGTCCAAGTCATTCATTTGGAATTTTCATTATCAAACGAAGAATTAAAAAAAATTTTTCTTGAGTCACGTATCGACATCTTAATATCATGCATACCGCATTAATCGCATAGTGGGGCATATATGCCCCATGCGACGTGGCAGTCAAACTTTTTAGCTTCCTGAAATTCATCTATATTGGTACAAAAATCCAGCTTATGTACAAAGTCTTCCCTCTTCAATAATGTCAAGAAATCGTTTCAAGTTCCTATTGCGAATATTACATTTTTGTGATAATGAAAATCAAAATGTGAACGACCGTCTGGGTAATAATTAATATGTTAAATGAAAGTTTTCAGAAGTATTACGATCCAGCCGAAATTGTTTGTGTGGATAAATCTCTGATTTCCTTTCGAGGTCGCATCATTCTTAAACAATATATAAAGGAAAATCAACACAAACAGGGCATACAAATATTTAAATTATGTGCGGCTCCGGAATACACAATCGCTTTTCAAATTTATTGCGGAAAGAAGCAGATGCAGAAAAAACGACGCTTACAAATGTAGTTATGACACTGTGCTAAAATATATTTGGTAAGGGTCGTTGTGTATCGGTAATTGGTACACATTAAGTATCGGAATGGCAAAAAAATTAATTACTGAAAATATTCATCTAATTGGAGCGATGAGATCAAAAAATTCCAATGTCAAATTCCAAAAGATCTGGTCGCAAAATATTACAGCGAGATAAGTACATTACGAAAGAAAGTAAAGATGGATTAACTATATTAAAATGGAAAGGCAAGCGTGATGTTCTTTTATTATCAACAATGCACTCCGATGAAACTGCCTTTGTACGGAAAAGGGTTTAAATCACATAAAACCAAAAATTGTCATAGATTACAATAATGGAAAGTCTTATGTAGATGTCTCCGATCGAATGACGTGGTCGTGCAGTCCTTTACGAAAATCGACCAACTAGTACAAAAAAATTATATTTGAAGTTTGCTTAAACACAGCTATTACAAATGCATGGATTGTATAGAATAATCTTACATATAATAAAACATCAAGCCTCGAATTTAGAAAAAAATTAGCTATATATCTGATGTCCTGAAATAATGATACTCTACCCGTAATACCAAAGAGAAATCGCCACGAAATTAAAGAAAGGGAGGCTAACTTTAATCCAGCAAGACGGCGCTGTAGAATTTTTTTAAAATGACGTAAAAATATTTGGTTCACAAAAACACGACGAGATATACCGTGATGTATAATATAAGTGGCGTAGACGATATTTGGAGATACGATATTCCGATAGATGAGCAATGAATATTCTTTCGTAAGAGTAAGGCCCCCGTGAAGTCACAGAAGTAGCAATTGAACAGACTGACTCTTCGCGCTCATGCAATTACGGAGGAAAGCTCGGTGTGGTTTTTTGAACGAAGAAAACGGATTCGTTGCTCACACTTTTCGTTAGTAGAGTGAGGGCAACGATCTGCGATGTCCATTGGTTCAAATCAATGTTAATGAGTGATGAGAGGGGGTGAAACCTCCTACCAATGTTGCTAGTTGGTGTCCTTGTTTAAGGGAAAAACCCGGATTTTCCGTTAGATAAATCTCCGCTTTTTGCGTTAAATCACTACCTGCTTTCTCCGTAATTCTTAATAGCGCATAATAAACCCAAGGGCCTTTCTAAAACCGGTTATAGACCGAAAACATTTCTAGGATGAGGAATTCCTTCAGGCCAAACATGTGAATTGAAAACATATGTCGAAACAATGACGTTAAAATGTTAACGTTTTACGGGGGTCCTTGGGTTTATTAAGGGCCGGAAAGACTGCGCGTAGACCGTCGGCGGTCAAGCAGCGCGGGATGGAGTGCAGATGTCTTGCGCGACATAACAGTGGGCGTGGACGGCGTTCCTGGGGAGATCGTTAGGATCATTACGGAACAACGACCTGGGCGGCTTCTGGACTTCTTTAATAGTATAAATATATGTGTCCGAATTCCGGCGGTGTGGGGGGTGGCGAGAGTGGTTCTTTTGCCAAAACCGGCAAGGGATCTGCTGTTGTCATCGTACAGGCCGATAAGCATTTTGCCGGCGCTGAGCAAAGTCTGGGAGCATACGTGCAAGATGTTAATCAGAAGGTACCTAGGGAGGGACCCCTTCCATAAGGAGGAATATGGTTTCAGGAGGAGCAGGGGTACGTTAGATGCACTGGGTAGAGTGTGCGGGATTGTGGAATTATGTCGGAAGAGAGGGCTGGTGTGCGTTTTGGTCGATCTGGACGTAAAGAACACCTTTAATACGCTTAGTTGGAGGAGGATCCTTGCAGAGGTCAGGGAAAGACGGTTACCAGGTCAGCTGCAAAGTTTATTAAGCAACTATCTCTCGGATAGAAAAATTGTGGTGCCGTGATGGTACGGCGAGGAGAAACATTTATGCGGGAGTGCCTCAAGAGTCGGTAATAGGGCCACTGTTGTGGAACCCAGTGTATGACGGACTCCTAAAGGTGTTGGAACTATTATTGGTTTTAGGCGAACGTATATTATTTTTTCTAGTATTTTTGAAAACACAGGAAGTAGCGATATTGGTCTGTAAGATGCTGTTTGGTGTGAGTCTTTGCCTGATTTAGGTAGCATTATGATCTATGCTAGTTTCCGTAGTTTAGGTTAGTATTGGATTCTTAGTATTGCATTGTATATTATTGTCATTAGTCGTATCGTTTTTGGAGGAAGGTTTTTCAAGATTCCTGGTGCTTTATTGTTTTTTGTTTTTTCGATTATGTTTCTAATTTCTTGTGCTGTTATTTTATACCAATTGAGGTTGCTGTTGTTGATATTATGTGGTGTAAATGTGTTGCAAAATCGAGTAGGTCAGGTATTTTGCTCAGGTCTGTCGGCCAGTATGTCGGTCTTCCTGTGGATAATATATTGAGGTTATTGTTTCTAATGTACTTTTCCAGGGTTCTACCTCGATGTGAAGTAATTCTTGATCCCCATAGTGTGTGCTTTGAGTTATAGTCTCCTGCTGCAATATACTTGTCACCTAAATGTTGAAAGTTGTACTTTTGTGTCGCGGCGGTACATATACTGCTGACAACTGAAAATGATTGCTGCTAATTTGTACTGTAACGGTGGTTGCTTGGATATATTCCTTACTGACTTGGCTGTGTAAGTAGTGTTTTATGTCTTTTCCTATTATCACTGCGGTCCCTCCGTGTGCTTTTCCTGAGGGGTGTTTGGTATCATATATAGTGTAGTACGGTATTTTCATGTAGCTTTTTGTAGTGAAGCGTGTTTCTGAAACAAGTAGTATGTCGATATCGTTGTTGTATAGGAATGTTTTAGTTTCTAGGGCCCTATGTTGTAGGCCGTTTGAGTTCCAGGCTGCTATTTTTAGCGTGTCCGTTTTTATTTTTTGCTTAACATATTTGTAAGTAATTGAAGCATGACTGTAATCTGTCGTGTTTGCTGTCTGAGAACTGCATTTTGCTCGCTTATCATTTTTGTTAGCATTTCGCTGTTATTGATGGATTGCTTGAGCAGTTCCTTGATTTCTGTAGCGTCGTTGTTCCTATTGCTCTGGTTTTGGTTGTCTATGTGTGCTGATTGGTTGGTTACTTGCGCGTAGCTTCGCCTACCAAAGATGTTGGAGTTCATGTGGTTATTGTTCGTTACGTGATGTACATTTTGGGGATTGATGTTTGCTATCAATGTTGTATCACTATCTGTTATATTCTGTTGTGGTTTGTAGGTATTGAATGATCTATTGCGAAGTGGTGGAAACAGTTTACGTTGTAATTGTTTCCTGATTTCACATCCTTTATAGCTGGCTGGGTGTTTTCCGTTACAGTTGTAACATCTAACTTCTTCAATTTTTCCTGAGTATGGGCAGTGTATTGTTAAGTGGCTTTGTGCACATTTAACACATGCTGGGCTTCTGTTACAATAATTTTTTGTGTGGCCATATTGTTGGCACCGCATGCATTGTGGTATATATTTTTTGTAGCGTGGTGGTTCCATTGTTACTATTGTGTTTAATATTTTTTCGATTTCGTATATTTCTTTGTTATTGTTTCTGGGTTCCAGTTCAATTAAGAAAAGTGGTAATGGTTGCTTCGTGTCATATCTTGTTATGTTGTTTATTGATCTTGTTTGATGAACAATTTTTGCTAATTCGTCGCTTTATTTTTTTGTGTTACTTTTTGGGTGCAAACCTCTTATAACTATCTTGTAGCTTCTTTCCGTTTTGAGCTGATACGTGTGGTACACAGCATTTTTTTCTTTTAATGCTTTTGTCACATTCCTATAAATTTCAGGGGTGTTAGTTTGGATCTTTACTTGATCTAGTTTAGTTTGTTTTGTTATATAATTATCCTTCCATAAGTGGGTCTATTATTTGGGCCTCGACAAATATTGGTGGCGGTTTTGTAATGTGGCTTGAATTAGTTGTAGCTTTACTTGTCGGATCAGCATCTATTACTTCAGTTAGTGAGCTGAAGGAATTTCTTGGTGGTAATTCTTGCAGCCATCGCAGCTTTTCTATATCTAGGTTATCTGTTGCACTTGTGCTTGGTGTAGTTTTACGTTTCTTATTTGTCTTTGCTATTTTCCATGTTTCGTCCTGGTAATATCTTTCGTTGTCATGTTTTTGCTCCTCCTGTCTCCAGTGCTCTTCCTTTTCTTCTATAGCCATATCGATTTGGTTGTTGTTGCTTTGTTGTTGTTATTTTAGGCTTGGTAAATCTACCGACCTGCTTATATAATGCATTTCACCTTTGGTTGTAATTTTTATTGTTGGTATCTGCTGCAATTTTTAAACTTCACCTCTCTATCACTATTAACTTTGTTTCTCTTCGAACACTTCACCGGAGCACACGACCGACTAGACACGTCCGTCCACCTCGGTTGCCCGAGCAGGAGTGAACGATTACATGATGCAGAATTAGAGGAGAAATAGACGGAAGCGTGCGGGAATTTCGAGGAATAAGCAAACATCTAGAGGAATTCCGAGTCGGAAGAGCCAATTCATTATTGGTCAGAAAGTAGAGTAAAGCACCCGTCAGCAAACAGGCAGAAAAATCACGCTATAAAGCTCTCAGTTGTAAAGTCGACGAGTGGGATCTCTGTGAGTCTCTTCAGTAAAATTACAGGTCTCTTCTGTAAAATAGGGATCAGTCTTAACTTTCGTCCGTTGGCACGTTTGTATGTCTGCCCAGGTTGCCTGGAAGTGCTCATGTCCGCTCATTTTCTAGTAGGGGCTCCATGAATGCATTGCCAGTGCCGTCAGTGGAGGAATAGCAGATGAACGTATTACTTAGTTGGAAAGTCCCGTAAACGTTCTACCAGCGTATGTAGAGATTGGTCTAGGGACTGTCTTGAGTACCTCCAGAAACGTTACAAGTGGCAAATAACATATGCGCAATTAAAGATAGGATATATAGTACCATTACAAAACCCCCCTTTCTCCTAATCAGTGGGAGTTAAAGGTAGCTTCGAACACCTTTTCTAGCAAGGATGGAAAATTTAAAGTGGTGGAGATCAAAACTGTATCCTTCTACCAACACGTGACCTGTGACGCGTGTATGTAAACTCCCGGTAAATTAAAAAATCAATAGGGAACATTAAAAATATATGCGGAACTTCATACTGTCTCATGTGTTCCAGCGTGATACATTTATTTCACTCTCGACTTTGTTGGAAACGATACGTTTGACAATACCTAACACCTTCTCTCCTAAAGCACTTTGCAGCTCTCTTCCACGAATTTTGCTGTAGGAAGAAAGGTTTCGCTTCCGACGAAGTGAGGAAACACAACTAATTAATCAACTAATTAGTCAAGATTATTTTTCTATCATCGACGATTCCTACCTGGACTAAAAGGCCCGTTCCCTCTATTTGCTACGAAGTTTAAAAAATTCCAAAGCTGACGCCTTCTGACAGAACGCCTTCTTTACCAGCGCATAAGAGCCCTGCTGGGAAGTTCGGAACCGCGTAGCTCTTCCCCGAATCCAATTACCAATTCTCAGCAAGGACTATCGGCTATGGAATTTCTTCGAAGACCTTTTCAACACCCTCATCATCCCGGAGTCTTTTCTGAGCAACGCTAAACGGTTCCACTACCACAAGCGGAATCTGAAGAACGAAGCAACATGGACTGCAACATTTCAGTGACGGACAAGAATTTCGACCGGCCAAAAAACAACTTTAAAGAAACGGTACGACAAAAAGCGTCCCTTAATGCGGGCACACCTGGTGGCGCTGACGAAGTTGGCATCCTGCACATCAGAAACTTCTTCGGATCTAAAAACTCTGTGTTACGGCATTTTCAAGATCTTGGGAGCTCTGGAAGGATTGCGACGCCAGGCCAATCAAGTTTATGACCTGCTCGTGCATATCATTGTGGAGAAGAGCTGGTCCGGCAATCTCAACGGGAATAAGAGGCATCCCACGGATCTTCAAACCGAACCTTACACCCTGTAGCAATTGAGGGTGTTCGTCCACACAAAGTTGGAAACCCTGGAACTACGTTAGGAGAATCCAAGCTCCGATAGTACGACTATGACCACCAAGAGCGTGCGTGTCCGTTAGATCTCCGTAGAGGAATCGAAAACACGGGGTCCTAACCCAGCTAAGGAATCGGGCTGTGTACGAAGCCTACCTTCCGCTATATTTCACGCCATTTCAAAAGAAGAGCGCAGAAGAGAACATTGACAGCAATGCCAAAATTTTTACGGCCGATACGAAGAGTGGCGTCGTGCTAACCGTTGAAAAAATAAAGATGCCAACAGTCTGTGTTTGCTGACCCTAATCTGACGAAAAGTGAGCCAGTGAAGTCGTTTCTGGAGGCAGACGTCTATGCGTAGATCCTGCTGGACGGAGTAAAGAAAAACCATAATGCCTCCTTGGTCTTGAACAAATGACCTTGAACTGTATAATATCGTCCGGTGTGAAGAAATTCATGGTTGACGCCTGCTTCCACTTTCCAACGCTCGGTGAACGGGAAGTTCCCAGAGGGAGAGGACCGACCTGAGCAAAAAAGCACCGATATCAGCGAGGAACCGCCTCGCTTGCTGCATGCCCTACGTGAACGGCAACGCGATGCAGAGGGTTGGCAGGCGGTTTCTTTGCTCGTTTCTGCTTCAACAGCGAAATCATCCAGCCATTCTTTTACTCTGTCGCTCATGTTGAGCATATATATCCCGGACATAACATAACATAAGATTAGAGAACATAACATTAACAAGGGCAGGCAAGGAAAAATCTACGTGACAAAGAGAATATTCGAGGATAAAAGTCAAAACAACGGAGTTAAGAAATGAAGCTAAATCAACTAAATTACAATCAGCCTGTATATTATTGTGCCTTTATTATACCTTTTATGAGTATTTGCGGCGCCAAAGCAACTAATTCAAAACTGCTAAACTATAGCGAAGTGGAAGATTTTTATGAACTTTTCGTCATTGATGAAATTTTTGAACACATCAGTGAACAAACAAATCTTCATTCTTTACAATCAAGAATGGCTTCTAACCGTTTACCGGTTTACGTTTAAATGATTACCAACAAACAAAACTGAAATAAAGCGTTTGTTTGGACTGATTTTATGGATGGGATTGGTAAAATTCCCATCCATGCATCTACATTCACAAATTATTGTATCATCAAATATTCCAGCGGAAAATAACGAGCGGAGACCGATTTGAAATATTGTCAAGAATGCTTCATTTCATAGATAATACTGTAGTTGATGCATCTGATCGCCTGTCAAAAGATCAAACCATCATAGACGAACTGAATAAACTTTTTTAAAAATATTATGTTTCACCTGAAGTACTATGCATTAACGAGTCGCTAATCTCATTCCGTGGACAAATCATATTCAAGCAATATTTGAAACAGAAGAAACATAAGTATGACTTACAAATATTTAAATTGTGCTATGATTATGGATACACCTACAGTTTTCGTGTCCGCATGAAAAAAGATGTGTACAAGCAAAATGTACTATCAAATATTGTAATGGCTTTATATAAGGATGTGTTTTATAAAGGCCGTACTTATGTACTGATAACTGGTACACCAGCGTGAATTTGGCGAATAAGCTAATAAAAAAAACATGCATTTGATTGGTATACTTCAAATAGATCGTAAATGGAACTACTGCCACAGAAAATAGTAATGAAATTGCAGTTTTGAAATATAAAAATAAAAGAGATGTTTTGGTTCTTTCTACGAAAAATTTTAGCGAAGTGGTAAATGTAAAAACAAAAAGAGAGTTTTATTTGTAGCGGCCCATGGCCGTAGAGAAAGTTCCAGCGGTTGAATCGCATGTGTTGGCCGCATGGCCTGCGTCCGAGACCACGACGTCGTAAAAGAATAAACCTTGGGACTTACTATAAAGCGCATGGGCCTTCGAGGAAAATTTATTGTTTCACTGCCTACGGGGTTTTCCATCCCCACCTCGGAAGAAAGCTTCCTCTTCCAAGTACCTCGGCACTCTATATAAATGGAAACGAGGGAAAGGTCGGGTCGGTAGTCGTACGGCTAGTTCAGTCATTATCGAGTTTGTATCGAGTGAATATCAGAACAGTATCGACATCGCGTGATAAACGGTGAACGAGAGAGGTGAACGTTTTCGTTCCACATAAACGTCGTTTCTGTAGATCACGAGTGTTCGACAAATGCCGACAAATTGTTGCCGAATGCCAAAGGGAAAGTGCGCGCAACGACAAGTCTCGGACGATTTCGTTCTGACGCTCTGGAAGAACCATCTTCCAGCGAATATGCAACAGGTCTTGGCCGCCACGAGGAAAACGCCATGATCGAGATGGTAGACAGGTTTCACGAAATACGCCTGGAAGATGGACTAATCGCAGTGACCAGCGAACAACCGAACTGCGCCTCGGACACGATGCACGATAGGGTAGATCAATTGGAAGCGCAAATTAGCGCGATGAACCTCGACAGTCGTCGCCGATCACGATCGCGTTCCAGAGAAAGAGAGCAGCAGCCCGGGCTATACTACTACCACAGAACTTTCCGTAACCGCGCAAATAACTGCCGTTCCCCCTGTAATTGGAACTAAGGAAACGCAAGCAGCCATCCATGAACGCGGTGTGCGACGACAGCTTTGTATCCCGCCGCATTTCCGTGACAAACAGCAGTTCGAGGATTTCTTTCCTCGTAGACACCGGCGCGGACTTATGCGTGCACCCGCGAGCAAAGACGATTACGATCTGACCGCGGCCAACGGGACACGCATTGCGACTTATGGCAACATCCCGGTGTCCCTGAAACTGTCTCTTCGACGGGACTTCAAATGGCGTTTTGTTGTGGCGGACGTTAATACGCCCATCATATTGCAAACCAAAAATGTCGTTGAATACAATACAGGAAAAACCACTATTGATCTTTCTGATCAAATGAGTCCGTACTGCAACCCGTTGAGAAAGACAGTAAAATGGCATAGAAAGTTAGCTTTCAAGCTTTTTTCAAATGTCACTGGTATGAATGCCTTGTTCATGTTCCAAAATGTAACAAGACGAAAAATGTTGTGGCGGCATCCACCACGGAATTTTCCGCTGGCTTCGCGATACAAAGTGTTAGGCCACCAAGAACGCAACATCGACGTGCCCGTTGTGCCATCGATATCCCTGTTTTCCTCAGCCAAATTCTCGGAAGAGCACGCACGTGGCAACTGCCGCGGCACATCTAATGAGCGCGTCCTAGTGGGGATATCGATAGGCACCGAAAGAAAGAATTCGTTTGTTCTCGGATGGCGTCATTCCGTTCTGAGCTACGAAACGTAAAACGACTCTGGTGTCTAAGCGAAACGAAATCGACGACGATTATCTTGCCACTTGTCGAGCGACATTTGCCGTGAGCGTTATTTGTCACGCAATAATAAACTGGCTGTTATTGTTAAACACCTTCCAGTGTACTTTCATTATCCTTCACGATACTCATAATCACCTCAATGTCAATTACGACATTTCGAAAATAATGGGCAGATGCATTCTCACAGTATTCAGATGAAGAAAAGCAAGTCGGGTCGATAGAAGAAGTCGATAGAATAAAGTCCGAAGATATTGTTCTGAATGCTATAACGCAAATCCAAGAGAACATTCGGGCGCAATACAACTAGAAAGTTAACCAAACAGGACGTCACTTTTTGTAATTCCTGTAAAGTGAAACCAAATCTTTACTTAGAATGTTTTAATAAACTACATGTAGCGGCACATGAGTTATCATTACGAAGAGTCTTTAGAGCAAATCAGTATGGCGATCATCATAGCGAATTATTATAGCGAGTCCTACGGTAGAATTGAGTGAGCGACGGTTAAGACCGACATACACTATCTCTGTACTTGTATTTAAAGTGATTTTAATATACACTGACTATTACATTTTTACCACTCGTCTCTTTATTAAACTAACACTTTAATATCACCTCATACATTAAAATTATAACATTTATTTTTTAACCTTGTCAAAAGTTCACTGTCAGTCCCAAGGGACTGACGCCATCTAAACAAGAAGTTCACTGTCAGTCCCCAAGGAATGACGCCACGCTTAAGCTATTAATTTGCGTCAAATATGTGTTCGTGCTTAACCAGAACTCATAATCACGCTCGGCATATCGCAATCACAACACTAGACTAAGTTTCGTGCCGTGTATTGCCTCTTCGTTGATTTTTTGTTTTAATAAAATTTAACATTGTTACAATGCATGTCGTGATTATTCTTCGTTTAATCTAAACTCTTTCCTTGGTGTATCGTCGACCCCTCGACAATACGTTCCGAACAAAGATGACAAGTAAAGAGATAGAAAACTTAGCTTAATGAAGCAAAGACATAGATAGGTATGGAAAGAATTAGAAACAAGGAAGTTTAAGTTTGAGTGGAAAAAAGTAAAAGAAAATGCGTACAACGGCAAAAGCCGTTCAATAGGCTTTTAAAGACCGTCTAAGCTCCGCATCTATTTTTCTAACGGCCTTGAGTATTTCACTGCACGGCAAATTTCGGCAAATTTCGGCGGTTCGCGAGACAATCGAATATCCTGACTGTTTAGACCGCTGCATATTTAAAAAATCTAAAATCTCGCTTTCGTACTTCATTACGAACTTCTCTTCTATAATATTGTACACTATCACGCATTACTCACGCGTGCAAACATTAACCCATTTGCATTATGGCTCTACTTAAGAGGACTGGTCTCTATTACTGCGCGCGGTCGGTCGTAGGTGCAGTAAATGACATCCGAATTCTTCATGGAGTTTATCGAAAATTTACTGTTCAAAACAGTTGGTAGACAATGTCACTTCGCAAAAAAAGTAAAAATTGTTTATTTACAAAAATAAGAAATAAGAAATTAAATCATATTTCTCCTAGAATTCTTTAAAATGGTCAATACAATAAACTGATATAGGCGAGATGCTGACAAACGGGTCAAACGTGAACTCTCACATCTGAAGAATACTTAGCGACTGAAATAAAAAGCAGTCGCAGCGCGCGTAATAATCCGCGCCTGGTGATAGAAGACAGTCGCAGCACGCGAATTAATCTACGCTTGGATGCAAATGGGTTAATGTTTGTTTTGATCTAAGTTTCATTTTAATGGCTATAGTAATGTAAGTTTAGTTTAAATTTCTAGTTAATAATAAACGTCATTTAAATTAATGATAAACGTAGTCGTATTTGATTATGTTTAGTCTTTAAATACATTGTTCCTTCTGTGAACTGTTGATGTTTCTACGTTTTCGCTTTAAACAAAGATAAAGGAAAAGCTTTGATTACGAAAAAGAAAAAGAATCAAAAGTAGAAGAATAAGGAATGGTGAAATATAGAATGTAAGAGAAGAAAGAAACAAGTAAAGATGAAGCCGAAACAAGGGAAAGAGGGGAAACAATGCAGGAAAGAATATCGGAAATAGAAAGAAGAATATAGAATATTGATAGAGAAAAGGAAAAGAATAGCAAAAGAAAAAATGCTAAAAGAGGTTATAGAAGAGTACTATAAAATTTTGAGAAATTATAAATAAGGAAAGGAAAAAGGGAGTACACATAGATGAAGAAATACAAGAGGAAGTATGGTGAAGATATTTTAAAAAACAATTAGGAGGCAAGGGTAATGGAAATGAAGGAAGGAAAAGGAGGAGCAAAGGAAAGATAGGATCGGAAATAACAAAAGAATTAGAGATAGAGATAAATAAACTGAAGAAGAAAGAAGGTTAGAGCTTGAAATAAGATTTCAAACAAAACGTGGATATATGGAAGGAATATAATTGCTATTAGATTATTGATCTGCTCAAATGATATATGCTTGGGACAGAATTTCCCTGAGGAATAGGAGGTGGGAGTAATGATAGCAATATTTAAGAAAGAGAATATGAAGGAGGTGATGGACTATAGAAGAATTTCTTTGATAGATATAAGGTTGCGAAGATTTTGTAAAGTATATTAGAAACGTAGCCAGAGGTAAGAAGAAAATTGAGCGATACACAAGTGGGTTTCAGAGAAGAAAGAGATACGATAAACGGAATATATCTACTAAAAATAGCGGTAGATAGAGAAATTACGGAAGATAAAGGAAAGGCTGTATTATTTTTTGCAGATATGAAAGGAGCTTTTGACAACCTGAAGAAAGAAGAAATCAGAAGAATATTAAAACAAATTAAAATAAATGAACAAATTAAAGAAAGTATAGAAAAGATATATGAAAGGACAAGTTGCACAGTAAAAGTAAATGAAAAGGAAGGAAAATTTATAAAAATGTGAAACAAGTAACAGGGCAAGATTGTCCACTCCGTTCAACCTTCCTTAACGTGGCATTTGCAAATATAGAAGAATTTATGAGTAAAAAACAGGAAGGAGGTTTAATGATAAAGAAGATATGAACGTTTTATATGTTAATATGCAGGATGATATGCGGAATGAAAGGTATGCTGGAAAGATCTAGAAAATATCTTTCAAGCACTTGTTATTTTAGACACTGAATCAATATAATTACCATTATTATTTCAATTGCATCATTGATATTTCTCTACTTAAATAAATGTATGTTTAAAAATTTTAACCTGTGAATTTCTATTCTTAATCGTGCGCCACACAAAGGTTATCTCCACTCGCTCATATCAGATGCCATTGGTGAAAACAGCGCTTCTACCAATAACAGGCGCAGTAACGTCTAAGGACGTTACAAATGTTTATAACTGAATATGTATTGCTCATCGATTACTTTGCACATATTTCACTTCTACGTTATGTTCATAACTACATATTTCACTGGACATTCTGTGAGTGCAATAATCAGTCATTCGATGACGTATTCGAATTCATGCTTTGAATTATATCACGTTCCAAAAAAATAAGATCATTTGTTTATGCTGAGTATGTTTTTAGGTCCTGAGAGAGAGGATTTTATGTATGTGGTTGGTATTATGTCGCGGAAGCACAAAGCAGTAAACAAGGAGAAGCTCCTTTTTGTATTTTCTTTTTTTTTCGTTCAGCAAGAACTACCGACAAGCGGCGTAATTTTAAGCGTTTAATTCAACAGTTTATAACAACAAAACATTTTCTTCGCTTAACATTGCTAATCTCTTTCATATTTCCAAACGCCGTGTCGCAAATGTTCACTCAACTCCTTCCTTGAGCGCTAAAGTTGGTACATTCACGACAAGAAACATTGCAAATGTCGAATCGTAACGTAAACAACTCTAACCAAAAAGTGCAGAAGACATAAATAAAAATCTACTCGTTTAATTTGTTCGAAATCCGATGATTTCCTCTATAACGACCACTTTCGGGTAAGAGTTATACTAAGAAAAGCAAAAACTGCAAACTTGTCCGAAGAAAAAAAGAGAAACATTCGTTAAACCGTGATTAACCTCTAAACACACGCGACGGATGGCGTCAGCGGTTGGAATGCGCGACCTGAACAATTTCAAATCGGAGATTAGTCGCTGTCCGTGATAAAGTCGCAGCGATATTTACTATTTTCTACAACAACACAGCTCATATAAATAGAGATCTTACCCCAGTCGTCCTAAATATTTTTTTAATACGGTCGTTTTAAATACCGAATGAAGTAGTATCATGGCAATTTGTGAGCATTTATTTGAAATGGCGCGTAGCACTTTACTTAATAAATGTGTATTATTAAAAAAGGGAACACGTGACTACATGTATTCTCTAGTAAAAATAATAAAAAGGGACTCACCTTTCGAACATAGAAGATTTATAATGATTTGCCTTGTAGAGGATTAGACTTACTTGGATGTTGCGAAATCCATACACAAGTTTCTGGATATCCATACACAAGTTTGTGGAAACCCTAAGAGATTATAACAAATTAAATAAATTACATGGAAATATCGAAATTGAACCATGATTATTTTGTAAGAATATAACAGTGAATTGTATATTTAATATGCGCAATTAAGTTAAACTGTTACAATATTGTGTCACTATTTGTTGAAATTTCATCAAATGCTTTTATGAATTTAGAATTAAGAAGTAATAAAAGAATTTCAATAAATAAAAATTTAAGAATTTGAGTAAAAACAAATAACTAATAGCACTACAACTAAAAATTTTACTATCTTTATATTATATTTTATATATACATTATAAATGAATTTATAGTTATAATATTCAGGAATCCACAAAATATTCTCAGGAGATATCTTATTTTACTACTTTGTTAAAGTTTTTAAATGATTCTTTTCTAAGTTACATGATATTAGCAGATTATTTTCAGTCATCGATCAATCAAATTGATCATATTCTTAAAATCTGAATAAAGTATTATGGTATAATTTTATAGTCAATATATAAAATATAATCAATATTCTATGACATATAAAAAGAAATCTTAAAGCAATCCAATTTATATAAAGGAACATTTTTCTAATTTAACATTGTAACGCTGTAATATTCTTACGTTTAAAAAGAACTGTTCAGAAATTTAAAGAAAATAATCCAGCATTGTTTCAAATGTTTTGAAGGATTAAAATATAATTTCATGTCATACAGTTGTTGGCAGTTCATAATTATTAAATTTAATCACTAAAATTAATGAAAAATATACATTACTTTATAAATTATGACAGAAAGTAGAGGAGCTAACAAAAGTTCCATATTTTAGTACTTATTTATTATGTAGTAAGATTACTAATATATGATAGATGTTTCTTAACACATAAAAGCATTTTTTAATATGTAAAAGTGATTTTCAACATAAATTTAGGGTTTGAGGAACTGTCTTCTTCAGATATAAGGAATTATGCACTTCAAAATCTATGTATAGATATTAGAGATTCCCTATTCTGTTTATTATTTCATGTCTATGATATACTCATATTTTAATTTATGAACTGTAACTATAGTACATGAATAATATGAATATCACCACCTGTTGCTAGAATGAATTTAAGAAAGTAAACAATCATGACAATTTAATTCTGATTCCATAATCATCTATACATGCGCGTTACCATTTACCTATTCTGTAAAATAAGCAAATTGATATTGCAATTTTACTGTTATAATATTTTAGAAGAATATATATATGAGAAGAACACATTGATGTATAGATCCATATATGCAAAAATATAAAATTTTCATATGCATTTGAGATCTAGCAGTACCAATTGGCTATGAACATTATTTGAATATATTTCATGTTAATATAATATAGATATTTAGATTTTAGCATGTTGCTAGTTGTACTGTCCTGTTTATCCTTTTATCATTAAGAAACATTCTTGTTGTTTTGTAGAATAATGAAGTGTGGTAAAAGGAATATGTAAGTTTTAATAAAAACAGAAGGAAAAAGAAAATATATCACATGTATTGCAAAATAAACTTTTGAAATCTACTGCTTTGTGCCACTGAAGATAGAAATTGATAGAAATTAACAAAATTTCCTATAATACATCACAAGCTGAACTATGAAAATTAAAAAGTTAACCAGAAACCCATAGGAATAGTCACAAATATATTGATGCTTAGTTTTCATTGTAGGTATTTCTAGATAATTGTGTACTAATATCACATATATAAAAAAGTACAGGTCTATGTACTTATAGAGTTATTGAAAAATGTAATTAAATGTAATTAAACGTAATTAAATTATGTATTCCTTGATACATATTACATACATGTATATTTTTATTACACATTTAAAATCTATGGTCTCTACTATTTATATCTTTAATACGGCGTTTTAGTATAGATTAAATGACATGAAACATACTTTTTCCACATTAATATAACTCAAATACAAATAATCTATAATTGTATAAACATATATAAAATACTTGGATAAATCAATCGTCGATGAAATTTATATCTGTTTGTGTTTGTACATTTTCTTCTACCAAAATGTAACAAATTAACTTTATAATTCATCTCTTAGCACTTACTCTTATTATCAACTTATTATTATCAACGGAAATACGTATCGCAGGCACAAAATTATACCTTCTATTGTACATAACCACACATCTTACCACGTCTGAATCCAAAGGACGATCGCGTGATACGGTTAGGTCATCAGTTATTAGTACTGTTTACTGTTTGCCTACAATTTAGAGGTACAACATGGAACCAGTGCGCGATTCTTGCGCGAATATATAATATATTTGAATTATAATAATATAAATATTTGAATAATATATATTTGAATTTTAAGATTAATTAAATAAATATTTAAGGACGATTTTAACAAATCTAATAATTATCTTTACTATTCTACAGATGTTCATACGTATATATACATATAATACTTCAAACGTAATAATACGTAAAATATATATAATATTTAAGATACATGTACAATGAAAGATAAAAGTATTTGTACAGTTGGAATGCAGAAATAAAAAGAGCAACATTTTCTACATTATTAAATATATCTAAATATAATAAGTAATTGTATTAGGCTGTCCGAAAAGTTTCTTTCGTTTGATAAGGTGATAACAGATGAACAACGATTCCTGTTTTATATTATTTTATTGAATGATCCATTTCGTTATATTTCTATTATTATGTTCGTGCATAATTCAAAAACTAATATGAAACAAAAAATATTGTGCGTCTATTATTCCTTATAAAACGAAAGAAACATTTCGGACAACCTAATATATTCTAACAGATATTTATATAGATAATATAATTGTATAAAAAATGTACATATACATTAACATTATTGACAATATGTGAATATATTTAACAACATAGAAAATATTGATCTTTTTATTTTTATATTATTTTTATATTCTTATATTTTTTATATATTCTGTACGAGTAATTTTGTTTATCGCTGTATGTAGAATATGAAAACATATGTATGTAAAATATCGTATAATATTTTACATTATGAAAAAAACTTAATTGCATACCATATTTTTCGTTTAAATTTAACTACTAATTGCCAAATTCAGTGTAAAAATCTCATTTAAGCTAGTATGCGAATACATGAAAGAAAAATCGGAAGTTTTATATATATTACAGAATGTGATAGTTTTTCGAAGAAAAATAATTCTTATGATGACACGTACAATCTGGTAATATAAGAAAAACTATTTACACGGTATTTAATAATTGATTTCCAAAGTGCTATTTTTAAATTAATCTATTACTATATTTAGGTTCTATTATTATATTATGCTACTTTTAATCTATTATCTTATAATCTCCATTTTTTAATTTTTGAATTAAAGCATTTGTAATTGCAATACAGTTACAATTTGTTGTGTTTGTTGTCTGAATAATGGAGCCTATTCATCATTATCATTTTCGCTAACATTTCTGTTTCTATAATATATTATTTACGAAATTCTTTGATTCTTATGAAAAACAATAAAGTTGTTTGTATTGAATAATAAAAATGATCCAACCGATACTTGTAATACACCTTTTTTTCAAAGCATCAAAAGATAAGAGATACAGTTCACCAGAAATGCGTCTTTTTGTTTCTTAACTCAGGATCCACACTTGCAAGAATATTGAAAATGGCAACAGTTTAATATATACTCTTACTACTATAATTGTAGCAGCCCGGAAAAGTTTTAAGGAGCATCTTAAGGAATAAAATGCGAGTTCAGTTTTGTACTCACGTGTTTCTCTTGCGTCCGCATTACTCGGGTCTCCTTCTGCAAATAATCGTTCTCTGGTTTCATACACGCACTACTTAAGAATAGAGGGGAAATGAGAGTATTTACGTTTACGGATCTGGTTTCTCCGGGACTAGTGCTGCACCATGCGGTCAAGTGCTGAGTTCAATCAAAATTAGGATATACAAGAACCTATAAAATTAGGTATTTTCATGAGTAAGCAGGTTTAATGTTCAATGTACCATTTATTTTGTAAAACGTCGCGCGGGGTTGTTTACGTCTTTGAATACCATAGTCTTCTTCTCTACGACTTGTACGAGAGACTCCTTTCGTTCGTGTAAGGAGGTTCGCTCGCGTGCAGGGATATTTCGGTTCAATTTTAATTGTCAATTACTAAAAAACAAAACCGTAAACGTAATTTTTTAATTCTTAGTGTTTATCTTTATTAGAATTTAATCTTAAAGTTAAGATAAATAATTTGTGGAAGACACAATGTTTATCTTGAAATATATTAGGTGATATTTATTAAACAGAATTACAGAACCAAATGTGTTTAAAATATAAGTCAGTGATATGGATTGTTGACACTTGGCCAGTTACTCTCAGACTGACTGTAGGTAGTGATCTATGGTCCCTTAAAGATTTTGAAACCCACTCTCTATACAGTAGTGAGTATGTCCTGTGTAAGTGTCCTGTTCAAATGCCTGTGTAGGTGTCTATGTGTGTAATATCGTTGTACTTCAACAACCTTATTTCAGCTTCAAGAATTATCCCTTACATTTTTTTACATCTAACCGAACAACCTGTATATATGCAAGAGACAATGGGAAGACAAAACGAGAAAAAGAGAAATATATGGAGAGGACCGGAAGAAGAAATTCAGAATATAGAAGGCGAGTAGTGTTGCGAATTATCAACTAGAGAGCGACCGGTCAGGTCCAACCGATCAGTCGATATCGCGAACCTTGAACGAATTAACGCCCAAGGTGGAGGAGGTTTAATATATCAAGTGTTAGTGTAATTTGGCACTTTATTTATACTTGTTGTATACAAGCAAAGTTTGATGTTCTGAACACGACAGTTGTAAGATCTTGTAAAGACTTAAGTTGTTGATACTCCCTACCAGCCGTTGAGTCTCGTCCGTCCATCGTGCCTTTCCGGCTCTGGGTTTTCCATGGTTTACCTGTACTCTCGGGGGTTCATATGCCCTGGTATTGCCTGGATTTTCCGTAACCCCTGCGTCATCAGATTTACCGCTCGAGAAGGCAGGCAATTCGGAATTTCCCAAAAAAGGGAGAGGTGCTCTCCGAGCCATAAACGGATGGCTAGTTAAAATCCCGAACAAGTAGTGCCTTTTGAGAATAATTAAGGATAGAGGACGACATATGGCGAATGGCAACCTGAGGATGAGACAGAACAATTCACCTACATAAAAAATCATCTTACGATTATGTAATTTTAAATATAGAGAGTTTAGAGGCAGTGAAGAGATTTGAGGTTGGCGATAGAGTTGAATCAGATCATCAAACATATGTCTTTATCTGTAAAAGAACCCAACAAAGAAGAGGAACAGAGAAGAAAGTAAGAAGAAAGTGGTGATTGCATTTGTTTATCTGGCAGTAAGATATTCGAGAGGTACTAAAGGGGTTAGGAAATGCATAAGAGAAGGAGATAGTGATGCGTCAGCCCCAGGAGATAGGCCTCTAATGATTTTAAGAGAAGATTGTTCATGTTCGGCAGGATAATAGTGTGGACAGTACTGTATGATTCAGAAGTTTTCAATTGGACAGAGTGTCAAGAAATGCAAACCGTGCGTATGAAATATATAAAATGGTGTCTAGACTAAAAACGATGTACACCAAACTATATTGTATCAGTGGAAACAAGAAGAGATAGAATAAGGATTGTGACCGGCATTAAAGCGATGGTATATGGAAGCAATATAAGACAAAGCGACGGAAGCTGGAAAGATAGGGGTTAGCGGGAGAGAGCGCGGGAGGTTCACGGGCAGAAACAATTTAGCAAAATACAAAAAATCTAGATATAATGAAAGGTATAAGTACATTATAACGGTTAATGGGCCAGAATATTTATGTAAAGTAGATTCTACTGGTAATTAGAAGCTTATAGCTACAGTTAGGTGTGTTAATATAGAAGAATGGAATAATATTGGTTGGTTGAGGAAAGAAGGGTGTGTACGAGGGTTGGGGCACGTTGAAACATTTGTTAAAAGAGCGTAGGCAGGCAGAAAAATGTGATTGCTAAATAAAGTATGTAGTAGCTGGAACAGTCAATAGGGGAGGGGGGTAGTAGTAAGATGGTTGGCGAATATGGCGTAGGAGACACAAGAAATCACGAAAATGACAGATCACCGGTGACCTCCTCGCGTCGCAGTTCGAACGTTTCACAAATAAGATGAAGAAATTGAACTTTAGATATGTTAATAAAATTTAGTATACGAATCTAACAGAGTGACGGTTCAGAGTGTTACAACAAAAAGGTGTCAAGCGTTAATTTGGGAAGGTTTTTTATACTGAGGTTTTAGTCCCTCTGGAGGGGTTATCGTCGGGTGTATATCAGAGGCGACTATTCGACTATAAGTAGATGGATGTGTGTGGGTTAGAAATTTATTCATAAATCAAATCCAATTTCCATCCAAAACTTCATAAATTGAAATGTAGAAAAAAGTTACGATTCAAACATTATTTTTTTTTAATTTATCTTGGAACTTACGATCATTTATGCTATTTTCTTATGATAAATACATTCCTAAAAATAAAATCTTTGTTGTTGTACATGAATACCGTTCATGTATCTATGAATCCTGTTATGTAAAAGTAAAGTTAATCAGTTTAGTTTTTGAGAGGCCCAATTGTTATGCCATTTCTGATAGAAAACAAAATGAACAGTTAAATAATTGATAAATATTTTACTAATTCTAATAAGTTTAAACTGATAGCTGACAAGCGGAAGTAGTGCTTTCGCTATCAAGAGGGGAAAGCTGTGTCTGCTGTCTTCAAAAGATTCGCTCACAAGGAAATCTTGTATTATGTCGAGCAAACTTAGTTTCCGGAAAAAAATACATAGCGCAACTTAACTAACTAAGACCCTCCCGCAGTGATATAGCTCTCTTGTCACGTAGAAGACACAGGAAATCACAAAATTAACAGATCACCGGTGGTCTCCTCGTGTCGTACTTCGAACGTTTCGCAAGTAAGGTAAAAAATTCGGACTTTAGATATGGTAATAAAATTTATTGTGCGAATCCAATAGAGTGACGGTTCAGTGTGTTATAACAAAAAGGTGTTGAGTGCTGATTTGGGAAGGTTCTTATACTAAGGTTTGGTCTCTCGGGAGGGGTTATCATCGGGTGTATATCAGAGGCGGCTATTCCGTTACTATCTGGTTATTGTTTCGATAGCTGTGGCATGCAGGATGTTTCGTCTACCCTATTATTGTTTCTGAGCCTGTCACAGGGACAAAGGTCAAAGTGAAACCACGCGTGTTCGATATTTCCGAGCATACAAAACAGACTGTAAACGCGACTGCTTTGAATTTGTTCGATTAATTCCTTACATACGTAATAGCATGAGAAAAAGAAAGAAAAGGAGAAAGTACAATGTTCTAGTGTACTATGATGCTATGGCTACATTTGTGACTTGTGGCTGTGTCACAAATACATAAATATAGGCCCGATTCAATGAGCTAGCAGAGAGAAAATTTCCTCTCTGGAGCTAATAACATTTTTTTGTAAATATCTCAAAAACTAAGACGAGGGGGCGGATACATGTATAGAACAAATGTGCTACAGAATTATGGCCTCGACAGCATATTCAAAAATCATCAAAATCTGTGATAAGGCCACATCTAAATTATCACCATACATTTTACTTAGTAATGACAGTGAGATGAATAAAAACCGTGAATTCATAAATATTAGTTATAAACTGTTTCGTCGAACTGTACAATGAAATAGGCTTTTGTAGAGTAAGATCACAGTGAATATACCTCGTTTGTGGTGTAATTAAATAAGTGTTTGTATATGCTAGTATGACACACTTTGCAGTATTTGGCTAGTAGCAGCAGCACTTGACTAATGATGATAATACTAGTCCTGGAAGAACTCGAGCCATAAGTATGGGGACTTTCATTTTCTCTTTGGTATAAATTACGAAAATTCCCGTCGTGGAGGAAACGTGCTACCAACGTTAGCTATTTAGTAATAAGTCAGAGGTGACTGACGCCGCAAAATCCTTTTTTTGGATTTACACGTGGTAAGATGCGCGTCGTGTGGAAGGGATCATTTTTGTTCCTGCAATGATTTGTATGCGAAAATTTTCAAAGATAATTTCTTAAATTTTGATAGAAGTGAATGTATGAGCACAAAATGCTGTAACATTTGATCGACCATTGATTTAATCAAGGTAAATATTCTGCGACTATTGTTGTGGGCCTATATGACTATTCGTAACGATTAACTTTTCAATTTTTATAGTTCAGCTTGTTATGTGATATATGAAATTCTTTTTATTGACATAAAAAATTATTTTTATAATAAATCTTTTTAAATTAAAAATTAAAATTAATAAAAGGTTGCAAAAGTTTATTTTGGAATATATGTAAAATGGAATCTGAGAGTTAAACTGCCATAGTTATTTATTTTTTAAAATATATTTTAGCAATAGTTGATGATGTTCATATTGTTTATATATCGCTATTACAGTTCATAGATTAAAATATGGGTATAGACATGAAAGTATATTAGATATGAATTAACAGATAGGAAACCTTTAATATCCGTATGTAGATTTTGAAGTGTATATGTTGAAAATGCAGTTTACCAATTAAAAATCACCTTTACATGATAAAAAAGTATTGCTTATAAAATTATACCATAATACTTTATTCAGATTTTAAGAACCTGATTAATTTAATTGACCGATGATTGAAAACGATCTGCTAATGTCATACATCTTAAAAAATCCATTTGAAAGCTTTAACAAGCAAGGAAAAATAGATCTTGAGAATATTTTGTGGAATCCTAAATATTATAGCTATAAATTCATTTGTAACTTCTAAGTAAAATATACTACAAAGGTAGTAACATCTTTAATTTTACTGCTGTATGTTATTTGGTTTTATTAAAATCTGTTTATCTAACAACATCTCCAAAGTTGTTTTCAGGAAAATAAACGTCGTCCTCATCATCGTCTTAATATCGTGCGTTTTATTTGTTAGCTTGGTAGGATTTTTTGACCGCGAAAACGTAAGCCTGTTATGGTTGATATTTTAGACTTCTTAGACTTGATAATGAACAAATACGTTCATAGGTTAATAAGGGGGAGCAGGGCCCCCTACCATGGACACCAAACGAATGTTTTTCTTTTTTTCTTCGCGCAACTGTTACCTAGTTTTTGTTTTCCTTTATATAATCCGAACGCAACCGCTACAAAGGAAATAGTATTTGGTAAAGTAAATAATAAGAAAGTCAATACTATTGTGCCTTTGAATGTGGACTTTGTTTTGGATCTAGAGGTTACTACGTCTGCTATTGGTAGTACAGTGGTTTGCGCCAATGCCATCTCGTAAGAGCGGGTGTGGATAAAGTCCAAATGGCGTGCAGTTAAGAATAGAAAACAACAGTTTAAAATCTTTTGACAGATAATGTTAACACTCTGGAGATTGGAGACGCGAATTCGCGACTTTCATACTTCATTTATTATCCTCTAAAAATTTTAACTACTGTCAAATAAAACAGTAAAAAAAACAATAGATGCTATAAACGAAATGTTATGAAAGTATTTTTACATTGCATGCTTGAATAATACGAAATCATTATCAATATACTGATGTAATATTGGCTGTTTGGAAGGCTCGTTCCGATTTAAGAATTTGGTCGACATTAAAAGTAATATTGAAAAGTGGTAGATGCGTGTTCGATCAAGATTCTGGGATAAGTGCCCTGCCGTCTCTCATGGTTCACTTACTGGGAGATCTTCCCTACTTTGTGTAAGAAATACTAAAAGCGAATTAACCTTTTGGGCTTGACGACTTTTTCGATGATCGACTGCACTACATAGTGTCTTACAGGTAGCATAAAATGATTTTATACACAAATTAGCTTACAAAAACATTATATTCTAATAATTTATCCATATTTACATTTTTGAAAATATGATTTTGTAATATTAATGTAGTATCGGGGAAAAGGGAATATCTAGTGAACCATGAACAATGTCCCGAGAGCCGAGGCGCCGATGGGCCCATCAATGTATCGTCGATCCTTCAAGTGAATAGTTTCGTAGAAAAGGTTTACGTGGCTTTGGCCACGAGCGGTCGCGGAATACGTGTGTGGTGGGTCTACGGGAAGATAAAAGACATGCGAGAGCAGTCAATTTTGAGTTGTGAGTTGAGAAGTCGAGGAGAATCAATCGAGAAGTCAAAGAGTGCGAGTTGCGTTGTCGATATAGTGCTGCTAGCGTTGTCGAGAGAGTGTGGTCTGCGTGAAAGAGAACGTTGGATCCGTTGTCTCGAGAGTTGTCTAGATTGTAGCGTGTTATTGCGATTAGTTCATATTAAACTACCATCGTTTTTCTGTCTATATTTGTACAATCCATTCATTGTAAATAAATTACAAATATTAGGATATAATAACAGTATATTCCATTGACGATACTACATTAATTTCTGCACTTTTTTTTGCATGATAATTTATAATGTATTCACCAGGATGCATCCTTAGTTTGGCCAAAATTCTTTCTTAGTGACATTATGCCATGTTTGTCACATTAAATGTGATGACAGTGTCCTCCTCCCTATTTTTTTGACAGCATAATTGCTTCTTTCAGCTATTATTTGATCTATTAGTTTGTTGACAAAAAATATCTAAAAAGAAATCCATCGGTTGTTCAACATTTGAGGATATCTGCGGCCCTGCAGGTTTTTGGCTGCCCATGAATTTTATTCTTGGTGGTATTTCGCTAGATTCTTCACAAATTGTCCATTTTAAATTATTAGAATCCTGTGAGACATCAC
Source organism: Bombus lapidarius (assembly GCA_936014575.1). Classification (NCBI taxonomy): domain Eukaryota; kingdom Metazoa; phylum Arthropoda; class Insecta; order Hymenoptera; family Apidae; genus Bombus; species Bombus lapidarius. The sequence continues at coordinate 846,994 of CAKXZU010000080.1, forward strand.
TGTCAGTTTCGGAATCACCATCTATTATTATAACTATTCGATTTCTTACATCTAATACTGTGTCACTATATTCATTATTGCTTTCATTTTCTCTATCATTATCTCTATATTCTTTCATGAATACAATCGATCTCATTCCTCAACAGTTCAAAATCATCAGGTAACTAAACTGAATTGAATTTTTATCGCTGCTTCGACTCTATTTATACTTAGTAATTGTGCTCATATGGTCCCACCGTGCGTGCTCAATTGTATTGTTAATTTCCCGTAAAAATAAATAAAAAATGGACTTATATTTAAAGTTCTAATGATTTCAATCTGCACTCAAAGACAATTACGTAATTACAAAATATTACCTTTTTTTGATAAATAGAAATAAAAAGAACAAAATATTTAGGAGTAAAAGAGGTGTAATTCGTCGGATTCCAAACAATTTCATGAGTAGATTTTTATTACTATCTCTTGTACATTTCACTTAGAGTTACAAATTATGGCCTATTCTTTACAATGTCTCTTATCTCGGATATATGTATTAACGTGCTTTTTATATTTTCCGCGTTGAAAGGAACTTATATAAAGTTTTGCGAATATCTTGACATTGCATGTTGGAATATAAAAGAGATTAGTAATGTTAAATGAAGAACATGTTTTGTTGTTATAAACAAATGGTATTATTTTTTCGATACATGAAATTATTCAAACCACGATTATATCATGGAGCCATGATTACCAAAGTCACAGAATACTAAGTGGATTGTAATTATGAACATAATATAAAAGCGGAATATCATGTACAAATTGATTGATAAGCAATATTCAGTTATAAACATTGAAAAACCCAAGAGCATGGCAGTTATTCTAATGGGGTTAGAGTTCTAGGTAGTTTAGGTATAGTTTTCTTGCCTCTTGGTGGGATTTCGTGTATGTCGTATTGTGCTATTTTGTTTATTAGTGGATTGTTGTGATTTTTGTTTAGTGTCCTACGTGTTAGTTGCGTAGTTTTCTTGTGCTGTAGTCTGTAAGTGAGTTCAAGATTTTTGTTAGAAATCTGTTTTGGACTTTTTGTTTGTTTTGAATGTGAAATTTGGGATCTATACTCTGGGCTTGTGCACCTTAGGTTACGACCGATCTAGCGTTTTTGATTATTGAGTATAGCTAATATAGAGCTAATCTTCATATGAGTTTGTGGTTTAGTATAGTGATTAAGTATCTGATGTGTGTTTTCCGTTTGATTTGTTGATCTTGAACAATGAGGAAAGATAGTATTTGAGTGTTTTTAGTGGTGAATATTATTGTCTCTGCTTTGTGGTTATTTGTGTATAATTTTCTGCTCGTTAGGAAGTTGATGACTTGTGTTAGGTGCTTTCCAAGTTTTTCGATACTTTGTTTTGGTTGCCACAAGGATGTGTAGAGTTTTGATTGTACAGTGTAGATTGCATTGTATACTTTTCTGTCCAAGGGAATGTCGTTGATGTATATCTTAAAGAGAGTTGGATCAAGGATAGATCTTTGTGAGACCCCAGATAGGATAAGTTTAGGAGTTGGAGTGAGGAAATTTATATTATTTTAATTATTTCAATTGGGATGTGTACTTCTGTTAATTCCAGCATGATTTTATTGTGCCAAACCGTGTCGAGTGCTTTACTTTTTGTGTACTTCCAGAATAATGTGTTCTCTGATTTTGAATAATTGGTTTATTGTGGCGTGACCTGTTTTAAAGTCAAACTGTTCATTTACGATTGTATTTTGTTTATGGAGATGGTTGTGAAGATATATGAGGATTATCACTTCGAAGAGTTTACTGAATAAACTTAACAGCCTGGTCCGCCTGTAGTTGGTAGGATTATTTTTGTCTTTTCCTGGTTTTGGGAGTTGAAATGTCCACCGATGAGAAAAAGAGAGTTAGATTGTTGCTCAGTGGGTGAGCCCAGTATGGGTGGATGTCCAGAGATTCGGGTGGGAGTTTGCTTTTGTGAGGTACGTATGCTGCACTTATGATTATCTGTGGTTTAGTATTGATCTTTGTGAAGACTGACTCTATTTTTTTGTGTTAGGTTGCAGGCAGTGTACCCGTAAGTATATACAAGTACTGCGCAGGAATCCGCCCTGTATGCAGTAGACGCGTGAATTAGTGCTGCCCTTTGCGTCTTCTTCAAAATCATTTTTTTCTTTTACATTTTCAGATCTTTGGCTCATACTGGTGTGGCATAAAGCGCCACCGACTCCCACACTCCGTGATAGAGTTTCTTTACAGAGTCAGTGGGCCTGTTGACATTCGGCAATAATGTGCCCCCATCAGGGCATCCGCCTTACCGCAAACCTTCTCCAGATGTTGGGTAAATTTTCTTCCGCTATCCAGCTGTACACTAAGATATTTGATATTCTATTTTGTCACCAACAAAATATCTCCCATATTTATTTCCATTATCTTACGAATTCGCTTTCTCGTAAACAGAATAACCTCTATATTATCTTGGGCTAGATGTAACCCTGTTTCTGCACACCATCGGATCACTGTCCCTATTGCTTCGCAGAGTCTGTCCTCGATCTCCTCCTGCCTCTTTGCTCTAATTATTAGCGCCAGGTCATCGGCGAAGGCTGTTGCGAATTACCAACTAAAGACCGACTGGTCAGGTCCAACCGGTCGGTCGATATCGCGAATCTTGAATGAATTAACACTCAAGGTGGAGGAGGTTTAATATATCCAATGTTACTTTAATTTGGCACTTTATTTGTACTTGTTGTATACAAGTAGAGCTTGATATTCTGAACACGTCTGTTGTAAGATCTTGTTAAGGTTCAAGTTGTTGATACTCCCCACCAGCCGTTGAGTTTCGTCCGTCCATCGTGCCTTTCTGACCGCGGGTTTTCCATGGTTTATCTATATCTTCGAGGGTTCATATGTCCTAGTATTGCCTTTTTTTGCACGTGGAGAAATCCTCGTGGACACTCCGCTGCTGCTAATAACGGCAACAGCAGGGTAGTGTCGGACTCTTACCGCCTAAAACTCCACGATGACCACCCTACGCGTATGACAGAAGTAATCCAAGAACCTCTTATGAATTATCTTTCTGTTACACCCCCTCCCGCGTCCTCTCGTTCGAGCCAATAATATAGATTCCCTGACTGTTGAATTTGGCGCTAGGGGGGAGGGGCATTGTCCCTGGCGCCGTGCCTCCTTCTAGTCGCGGTCCGTTGTGGCGGCGATGAAGCGGCTCTAGGCTGCCTGACTGCCATCCTCCTCCATCGCGTTATCCTACAAGGGTGGGAATTTCTCTTTCTCTCCCTTTCTGCACGCTCCTTTGCGAGCATAACTCGCTCGCAGAAGAGGCGTCATATTCCTGTGATCCGCTCAGCATCGCCGAGGGGGTCAGTCTCTCGCCTATGACCTGCCGCAGGGTGTAGCGGGACAGCTCCCACGCCGGATAAAACTCCAGCATGTGCTGCGTCGTGTCCCTGCCCGCACCGTAGTGGTGACAGATGTCCGTCGTCTCCCGTCCGATTTGCCTCAGGAACTCGCCGAACACGCCGTGTTCCTTGAGTATCTGGTTTACCCCGTAGGAGAGCGGGAGGCCGCGGCGGCTTCTCCATGTCTCCCAATTTAGGAGGACCGCCTCCGCGCTTCTGTGTTCGCCTCCCTCTTTGATCAGCGGGGATCGCCACTGGTCCTCGGCGGTTCCTAGGTCGTCTGGGGTCGCCCCTCCTGGGTCCCACAGTCTCCTTTGGTCGTACCTCTTTTTGAGCACCAACGCCCGGAGGTCCCACGGCGGAGACGCGGCCAGAACGGTCGCCGATGCGTGCGACACCGTTCGGTATCCCCTGACGATTCTGATGGCAGTTACCCTGTGCAGCCTCCTGAAAAGCTGGATGATGCGGCGACTCGCCATTAGATCGTCCGCCCATACCAGGGCGCCGTGCATCACCCAGGACCGAACGACACCCTCGTATAATCGGTGCGCCGCGACTCCCGCTCTGCCGATGTGGCAGCAGGACGCAAAAGGCTTTGGCAGCCGCCATCACCTTCGAGATTAGGGAGTCGAAGTGCGGCTCGAACGTTCACTGGCTGTCGATGTCGAGACCCAGGTATCGCATTCGCGATCCCACCCCGACAGTTTCTCCCTCCATGCTTACGCTCAGTCCGGGCGGGGGAGTCCCTCGCCTGTTCTTGTCGTAGAAGTACATGGCCTCCGACTTCGCTGGGAAGACCCTCAGGCGCAGGCCGTTGCGACTTCGCCGATGCGCAACGTCTCATGCCACCCGCGACCTCCGACCAGAACCAAAGTGTCGTCAGCGTAACACACCATGGCCGCTCCTGTAGGCAGCCGGCAGCGCAGTACCTCGTCGTACGCGATGATCCACAGGATCGGCCCCAACACCGAGCCCTGCGGTACACCGCGCTCGACGGGCCGCCTTTCCTCCCCTTCCTTGCTGGCGTAGCATACCCACCTGTCGTCGACGTAGGCGCGGATCAGTTGAACGAGGTAGCTGGCAACCTCGAAGTGTTCCAGTACCATCACTATCTTGTCCCAGGGTATGGAATTGAACGCGTCGACGATGTGCAGACACACCGCCAACGCCAACTGCGAGTTATGCTCGCAAAGGAGCAAGCAGAAAGGGAGAGAAAGAGAAATTCCCACCCTTTTAGGATAACGCGATGGAGGAGGATAGCAGCCAGGCGGCTTAGAGCCGCTTCATCGCCGCCACAACGGACCGCGACTAGAATGAGGCACGGCGCCAGGGGCAATGCCCCCCCCAGCGCCAAATTCAACAGTCAGGGAATCTATAGGATTGGCTGGAACGAGAGGACGCGGGAGGGGTGCGTATCGTCGTCGTTTCGTGCTCGTCGTAGCGGTAGAGGTCCACAAGTTTTGCACAGTCGTAGGTTCGCGGCTTTGAAGTCTCCCTAGCGCTATCACAGTCACACCTCTGTTTCGAAGTCGATCAGATCACGTCGGGGTCACCAGTTTGAGGTGATTATGAGTATCGTGAGGGTAATAAACGTACACGAGAAGATGTTTAACAATAATGACCAGTTTATTATTGCGTGACAAAATAATGCTCGCGGCAAACGTCGCTTGACAAATAGCAAGGTAACCGTCGTCGATTTCGTCTTCGACTCGACACAGAGTTGTTTTTCGTTTCGTAGCGCAGGATCGAATGTCCCATCCGAGAACAAACGAATTCTTTCTTTCGGTGCCCATCGACATCCCCACTAGAACGCGCTCATTAGAAGTGCCGTGACAGATGCCACGTGCGTGCTCTTCCGAGAATTTGGCTGAGGAAAACATGGGGATATCGATGACACAACGGGCACGCCGATGCTGCGCTCTTGGCGGCCTAACACCTCGCATCGCGAAGCCAGCGGAAAATTCCGTGGCGGGTGCCGCCACAAATTAAAGAATGTTAAGACTAAAAAATGTTTGTTCGGTTTGAAAGACCTTAGCTAGAGAAATCCTAAGATTTATGGCGGGTGCTTAAGCTAGTTGAATGTATGCGACGAAGATGTATAGACATCTGGCAATCATCTTGTCCGTAGGAAAGCGTCTCTGTGTAGCTAGCCACGGGACAGAAACCGTTGAAGGGTTTGTTGTTGCGTGCCACTACAACGCCTTCTCGAATTACTGCTTTTATCGCTATTCTTCCGTTGACCGGCCGGGAGGTTTGTCTCATTGCGTTTAGTGTGCTTTGCACGCCGCTATAACCTGTAATGTATGCTTCGCGAATAGTCAGATTTGTGACATGATAATGTTGAGTCATAACGGCCAGATGCTTCTGTTCGTATTGCAGCTATGACTGTGCTAGTCTGCCTCTGACTCTTATTATCCCTTCTTCATGAATGGGTTTAAGGAGATTAATCGATTTGTCTTGCTTGGTGTTCTCTTAATGATTAAGTCTTGTATTTCGTTCGGAAATGCCAGTTTTTGGAGCATGATTATGATTCGATTGTTAGCCTGCTGTAGTTCTTCTATCGTTAGGTCTCCTCTGTGTTTTTATTGCTGTCTAGTATTGTTATAAAATCTTATACAATAGACAATGACCCGTTTGAGTAATGGGAGCGACGATAGTCTTTCATGTATTTGACCTTCGGTTGATATAATAGTTTGTAGTGTTATTAAGTTTCGTTTCTCAGGTATTTCTATCGGCTGTAGTTCATCATATGACCATGTGGTTTCGACTTGATTTAATCAATGTGGTCCATGATACCAAGTCTTATGGTGTATGAGGTCTTCCAAGTCTAATCCTCGAGATAGGATATCTGCAGTATTGTCTTTTGACGGTACATGTCGCCACTGCTTTACGTGACTAACTTGAAAAATTTACGTTACTCTATTTGCAACAAAAGGTTTAAGGATATGTGGTGGAGTGTTCATCCAATATAATACTATTGTCGAATCCGGCCAAAAGGTGGTTGTTTCAACTGCAAGGTATCAGGCCTTAGTAACGCTGCTGAATAATTTTATTAATAATACTGCCGCGCATAACTCTAATCCGGGTAGGGATTGGGTTTTCAGTGGTGCTATTCTAGATTTTGAGCTCAGTAAATGGCTCCTGTGTCTGTACTGCGGAGGTAGATACAAGCTCTATATACTCGCTCACTAGCATCAACAAATCCGTGTAACTGTAACGTGACGCTGTCTATAGTAACCCGCATAGGAATGATGACTCAGTGAATTTTTTGTAATTGAGATTGGAGTTTTAACCATGCTTGGTACTTAGCATCGTCCCATTCCACGTGACATTTCCAGAGTTCTTATAATTTTAAGTTTGCCTGGACTTGTACTGGTCCTAATACAACGATTAGTTGAGCTACTCTAGAGAGTATTGCCCTTTTTGTTACCATGTGAATTCTTGCATTTTGTTTTAACCCTTACAGTGCTATGGACGCATATATGCGTCTGGCGAAAGCTATCGGTATGGACTAAGGACGCATATATGCATCTGGCGAAAGCTATCGGCGTGGACTAAGGACGCATATATGCGTTTGTCAATTTTTCCGAGCACCTACGCAGAAGTAATACTATCACGTTTGTGTGAGATAAATATAAATGCATTTCAATGCTAATGCCGCGTTCGAAGAAGCTGTCTTTGAGAGAATATTGGTCTACGGACGAACTGTTGGAAAGTAATATTTTCCGCAAAATAATGGCGCGAGATCGATACATGGTACTATTACAAATTAACGATAATAATACGGCAAGTGAAGATCCGTTAGCAAAAATACGACCACTAATCGATAAATTAAAGATTTCCTTTTCGCAGTCGTTTGCACCTTACGAAAATCTATGCGTCGACGAAAGTCTTTTGCTGTACAAGGGCAGATGTTATTTTAAATAGTTTATACCATCCAAGAGAAGTTGGTTCGGCATTAGATTATTTCTCCTTAGTGACTGTAAAACTAATTATGTATTGGACTTCATAATTTATACTGGACAAAAAACAAACATTGGTAGAAGTAACATAGCCATTGGAATCTCTGGAGATGTTGTGATGACGCTGCTTCAGCCATATCTTGGAAAGGGCCATACACTAATCACGGATAATTGGTACACGAGTCCACGTTTATATACTTTATTACACGTTTGGAACCGTTCGTAAAAATAGGAGAGATACGCCCCACATGGAAGAAAAGTTGAAGAGAGGAGAAATGTACTACCGATCGACTGGCATTTTATTGGCAATGAAATGGCATGATAAAAAGGAGGTTTGGATGTTGTCTTCTGCACATGCAGCGGCATTGATTGAATCTGAGAAAAGGGATTATCGCACAGGATTATATAAGAAGAAACCATCATGTATTGCCGACTATAATTCCAACATGGGTGCTGTAGATAGAGTTGATATGATTTTGAGTACACTTAATTCCCTAAGGAAAACTATAAAGTGATACAAAAAATTATTTTTCCACTTGTTAGATTTAGCTATATATAATGCATATATTTTGTATCAAAAATCTAGTGTTTCGAAATAAAAATTTAGTGAATTTCATTTAGCTTTGATAAGAGACATTTTACGAAAATATTCCCAACGCAGAAGCATGGCAGGAGGAGGAAAGAGAAAGTCTGAGGATTTACCGTTTCGTTTAATTGATGGGCATTTTCCATCAAAATGCCCTAATCGTGCCGGCACAACACAATTATCAAGAAGAAACTGTGTTGTTTGTGTGAAAAATAAGAGAAGGAGCTACACGCCGTGTATCGATAATAGTTTTGAAATTTTTCACACACATCTGAATTATTAACTTGTGTTATATTTACTAAATTTAGTTTTCTAGTTTACTGTTTTCTAGTTTATTACCCAAATTATAGTTTATTGTAAATTTCAATGTGTTACGACCGTTCGCGGAGAGACGCGATCGCGAGGAAAGCGCGTCAGCGAGAGGCGTAAATTCTCGCTACGATTCAAAAAATCGACGCTGCGAATTAGTCGTTCCTCTGTGTCGGTTAAGGTGACAGAGGTGGTTAATTGAGATTAACACTGAATTAACAGGGTTAACAAAAAATGATATATTTGACAGTATATATATAAAAAACATTATAATGAAGCGCCACAAATTATTTGAAGGATGATGCAGTTAGTTTGATATAATGATTCGACTCGACTTTACAATGTGTCTTGTATTTGATAGATTAGACGACTTGTATTTCGTTGGAGACTTTTAGTGCATACCGTTTGGATCCTCAATCGACGATACTGATTGCCCTTCGTCGGGCCCTTTGTGTTCCATGGGAGGCGATCCCCACCATGCTCGGGTCATGCCACCGATCACGCCACTGATCACGCCATGATCACGCGTGTCACCTTATGAGTGTGTTTAAAATAACGAAACGAATCGACGTTTCTAGAACTCGCTCTATTTGATGTTGGCCGCTACATTGTATATGTTGAAGGTCACCACTTTTACGAAAACTCTACATCTGGTCTTTTTAGCTTTCTAAATCACTGAAGCCATCGACAGCGTATAGACAAAAGACTGGGACGAAGGCAGACCATAAACAGTCGACAGGCGACGTTGGCTTCGGGGTTTTTCAGTTATAGAGTAACACTGCTAGCGTGCGGATCTGGACCAGCTCATATTATTATTTCAATTTTTTGTACTTTTCACTTCCGTATTTCAAATATATTTTTCTACCTTATAATTTATCCACGCGACTATCTCATTATACATCTAATAACCTCAACAGTATATTTGTCGGGCTGCTTGAGACGATTCGCTCGCGATACTGCGATGCCACGAGCGACGGTTAGGAATAACGGCCTATGGAAAGCCTCGTGACGTAACACAATGTTTATAATAAATAATTAATACTAAAAAATAACGCTCTTAAATCATTTAATCTCGTGCGAAAGAGTTACTATAACTTATTACGATTTGTGCTTTGAATAGTCAATCAACAGAGTTCAGTCTAGCGAAATAGTATTCCGTCCACAGCGATCGACAGCGCTGACCGCGCGCCGTCCGTATGGACCGTATAGGCCGCAAGTGTTCAGCACTCTTAGGGTTAATGAGTAGCCCGGAGTATCTTTCCCCAATTAACCTAACCCCAATGTAGCTTTCCAATGTAGTCCCAATATCTTCTTGGTATCCTTGTCGTCTAACGAGAGGTGGTTCGACTGATCTGATTTCATGCGTAGTGACTATAGAGTCATAATTTGGGTTCGTTTGAAACCCACTGTCTGAGCTCGAATCCCCCTTTCGTGGTTATGTCAATGAGTTCATCCCGTAGCGACCTTGCTTTCTCGAGAGTGCTCTCTATTGTTAGCAAATCTTCGACATAAAAATCACGTTTCAACGTCCGTGCCCCTATTGGATAGCTATGTTCTTCGTCTTGCGCTAATTGGTGTAGGGTACGTATAGCTACGTATGGTACGAAGTCTGTCCCGTATGTTACGGTATTTAATTGATAAGTTTTATTGTGCCGTTTATGTTTTCTTTCCAAAAAACTTTATGACACTGCCGATCCTCCGGATGAATGGTTATTTGCCGGTACATCTTAGCAATATCGTCTGTGATTACGTATTTGTGTGTCCTGTATCTTAGAAGCAAGGTAAATAAATCGTCCTGGATGGTGAGGCCTATCATTAGAAGATCATTTAATGACTTCCCGGATGATGATCGGGCAGAAGCATCAAAGAGGACATGACATGACACTGTCTGCCTTGATGACTGGGTGATGAGATAGGCAACAGCCATCACTTGGATCATTTGAGATCTCGGACATGTGACCCAATTACTCATATTCGCGTCAAAATTCTTGATATTGTGCTTGGTATGTAGGTGTTTGGTGAAGCGAGCGTTTTAACGAAAGGAACCTCTTTAGAGCCAATCTGTGCGTGTCACCTAACTGGGAGCAATTGTGCTTAAATGATAAGCGGACATTGCAACGTCCTGTCAAATCTCGAGTGGTGTGATCCACGTAATGCGATTCGAAGGCTTGGTCCTCCGGAGATAAAATTTTAGTTGAAGAGCTTTCCTCCACATTCCAAAATTTGTTCCGTTCCTCATGAAAAGCCTTCAGTGTTACATTACAAGTTGCTTTGGATGGTTGCTTCCTTGTGCCCGTAATTGTCCGTGACGATCCAACCTAATTCGGTATTTCGTAACTGCATGTGTTTATCTGCTAAGTTGACACTTCCAAAACAGTTGAGGCCAATGAGGCCGTCGACGTCAGCTGATCGGTGGAATTCTGGGCCAGCTAATGGAATATTTCCTGATAAATCTAACTTGCCTTGATAAATATCTTCTTATGGGACTGATTGCGAGACCTTGCCGACCTCCAAAAATATTAACTCTGCCGTATACTCACTGATTCGTGAGTGATACTTTGCTCGAGTTATTTGATTAATGTGTCAGGTCATTTGGTAGGTGTCACATAGAGGTATGTCGATACTTTGTGTGGTTAACCCTAGATGCTTACATGTGTCGTTAGTCAAGAAATATGCCTGTGAGCAGGAGTCTAACCGGACTCTGCATTGTTATATTTTCCAGCTTTGATCACCGAGATTTGTGACGGCTGTAGATAAAATAACATTCGGAAACATCTTCGGTGATCGACATGCGAAATTAGTTTGATTTTGCTGCCTTGATTTATCTATATTAGCATGTCGGATAGTGTGGTCTTAATACATTGCAGCGACCGTGCAAAATGTATAATAGTTCTTCGACGCTTGGAAAGGATTTGTGGTCTATTCTTTCCTTCCGTCGTAACTGTGTGTCGTGATCTAGCTTGGATGTAAACAAATACAGTAGCACGGTATCCGCTGTTAGCTGGTTGAGTGCTCGTAATGCTTTGTAATGCGTTTGCAATTCGTTTACATAGGCTTTTAGGACTTCATGCGATGGCCGCTGTAAAGGAGATACATCGAACAATACTTTCAAATCGTTGGCTCCGAATTTGCCGGTTGGTTGTATCGCATTTCCAAAATTTCCCATGCGACAGGATAATTGAGAGCTGTATTTACTAACGATTCTATTGCATTAACCGCTTCCTGCGTTACGTTAGAGCGGAGATACTTCAATTTCTTACAGTCGTCAATCCGTGAATTCCTATAAACTGTGCAGCGAAATTGATCCGCAAACCTTGGCCAATCTTCGTAGGTTCCAGAAAAAGAAAGTAATTGAACTTTCCGTAGCGCAACTTCATTTGCGACTAGATCTGAATATGATGTGCTCGGTGCGTTTAGCATATTCCTATCAGTTGGCTCCCTGAACCGCCTTTTAGCGCTCTCAATTATATCCGTAGCGCGTGCTTTACTGTCCAAGAATTTATATCTTATGGCAACGCGTTCATCCCGCGCCTGATCGTCTATCTCGTCCAATTCGCCCTGATTTTCGCTATGCGTAGCATATTCTGCCTTTAATCGTTTAAACGGTATTCAATGACGGTTACTGACCCGCCTTCGTCATAGTTATCAAGTATGTTACGTCGCGTGGGTCATCTGCACGCCATCCCTGGCTACCTGGCAGCCAACGGCCAACCTACAGTCTTCCCGATTCTCAATGGACCCACGGACCCACCATAAAACGTTTTCTTTTAGCTTCATTGTTTCCACACAAGTTTGCCAGTCAACTTGCATGTCTGGAGAATGTCTAATTCTATAAGTATTTTCAGTTTATGGCTGGGTCTTGGAAAAGTCCTTGAGTTTATTAGGCGCTCTTAAGAATCACGGAGAAAGCGGACAGGCACCAGATGGGAAAAGCTAACACATGTCCACCGGAAAAGGCTGTTTTTCGTCAGGAGCAAAGTCCACCTACGCTCTATGTTGGTGGAAGACTTCTGCATATCCTGTTTGTTAGAGTGGGTCATAACCAATCGGCATCGCGGATCGTTACCCTCACTTCCTGGACGAAAAGTGTGAACAACGAATCCGCGTTCCTCGGTCAAAGGGCACACCCACACCAAGCTTTCCTCCGAGACACCTTAAGGGCAGTTCAACTCTCTCGGGCAAGTCGTCACCAACTCTCGAACTCTCGTGCAAGTGTCCGAGCAGTCATCATCAGTTCAACTCTCTCGGTCAAGTCGTCACCAACTCTCGATCTCTCGATCAAGTCGTCAATAAGTCTTCAAGTGTGTTCGGTCGATTTCCCGCGAATACAGTCAGTCAACGCAACGATACTAAAAGAGTCTCACTCGTCGTGGTTCGTACAAACAATCATTATTGTAACATCGAAGCTGTTGGATCGATTAAATATATATAAACCTGTTAATCGCAGCGTTATTTCAACTAATCACCCTTATTATCCCACAAGAAATAAGGGATCGTACGATTCGTGGCATCGATTCGTCAATCGTAACGGGAATTTACGACTCTCGTTGACGCGTATTCTCGCGACCGCGTCTCCCCGTGATAGGTCGAAAATACAGTGGTTCAGGAAGGATATTAACCGCCCTCGAGAGAGAGAGAGTGAGAGAGAGAGAGGGAGAGAGAGAGAGTTGCTAGCGGAAGCGTCGTACGTGAGAAAAGAAGATTTCTCGTATCTTCCCGCAGTAGGTGAGAGATTTAGGAGCTGCTAAGACTAAGACTATTTGTCAGTTTGATGAACCTCAGCTAAATAAATTCTAAGATTTATAGTGAGTCCTTAGGCCATCTGGAAATATACTGTGAAGATGTATCGACATCTAGCCATCATCATGTCCGAAGAATGGGGTCCTTGTGTAGCGACGCCACAGAACAGAGACCGTTGGAGGGTTTACTGTCGCGTGCCGCTACAACTATGTTTTTTTAAGGAGAGCTATACGATTACTCCATACCTTTATTAGGTAAACGTTCTTCCTTTGACCGCGGCTACGTTCGGCGACTGGTTGTCGCCTCGAGCCCAAGCTCACTGTCACAAGTCTCGAACAAATACAACAGGATTGAATGACGACAATTGCTTAATTACGGCTATGGTAGTATCTAAATTACAATGTTACGGGATTTTCCCAGAGTTCCAAAGGGAAGGCTCCGGCGCCCTTTCATTTCCAACATATAAATGGAACATCGATTATCCACCGTCTATTAATGGTCTATGTTACGTCCGGTGACTCTTTGCTTAGCTCAGAATCCATCCCTTGGTCGAGATGGCCACTCGCTACGTGAATATAATTAGTTGGACCGTAATAATCATAAGGAATTGTCGTAAAACTAAGCATTTCGATTTGACCGTTAAGGCCGTTAAGTGGTATAAAAAACCTTTGAGTCAAGAGATTCCTTATGGTTATTGCTCCATCAGGTAAAAAGTGGGGAAACGTGGGTTTTCCCATTTTTCCCGGAATTTTCACCCGCAAGCAACCGGCGGTTGGGCAACCAATACCCAGCAAGAGTTTTCCTCTGCAACAGCATCGTCACCGAATTTTACTGGTTCAACGACTACAGATCAGTCAACATCTCTGCATTGGGTTCACTACATTAACTCAATCAACATTTCTTCATTATCTATATCTACCTTTGATCACTCATATAATTAACATTAATATATACGCACCGAGCGTAATCATCTTGTCTACAAGTTGTTGGGATTTTTAAGGTATATAGAGGATTTGGAAAAACAAATAGTTTAAAATTTATTTACATATTATTCAGCTCTACATGTACGTTATTCTCTGAAGGACTCGATAACCTACTCGCTTAATTGTTTGTTTTCTTCTGATTACTTCTAATTACTTCTAACGGCTTTTAATAACTTCTAACCGCTTTTAATCGCTTTTATCTCAACTGAGACCTGAACGTCCTTCAACGCTCACTTACACTTTCACACGTACAGTATAAATGTACCATCTATTTAACAGGAATAAAGAGTAAATTATAACCTGTTACCTCAGCGTTATAATCCATTCAATTACCTCTATTATCGTAAACGAAATAGGGGATCGATCAGTTTCGTGGCGTAGATTGTGTAATCGGGAATTTACGATTCCCGTTGACGCGATTCCTCGAGATCGCGTTTCTCCGCGAGCGATCAGAAACAGTTTATGACCAACACCTTTGCACAAATAGTGGACAAGATCTTTGTCACAGATTTTATTTGATTTACAGCTTCAAGAGATATTATATTCATATCAATTAAGGGATTGCGTTTTGTGAAATTCACAAATATCATGCACAATCTATACATTTGCATTCTGCATACAATTGTAACAGATGTCGACTCATTATAGGCCAATGAAATTCGACATACTTTACAAATTATATTTCTTTTATTCTCGAAAAGAACAATGTAATGTCATTCAACTTTTATGGTGTGCCATAGTTCTAAAAAAATTGCTTATATATAAAAAGTAATTAATTGTTAATGAAACTGTAGAACCATTTCATCCTCTCCAATTTCGACAATTTTTTTATATCTTATAGAAATCAACAGTATAAACAACTTTTTTCTATACACGTAACCGTTGGACTTGCTTAGTTTCCAACTATTTTTGCGAAAATCTCCAGGTACCGCTACAGTATATTTCTGTCTATAATTGTGCGTTTTTGACAGTGTATGCATCATAATTAATTGCCTGTCATTGATTGCTTATCTTATGTATATAAACGACGATCGAGGAAGTTTAAATTACATGTGCTTAACGCGCATAGGTGAAACTGTAAAAAAACGTCTACCGTAACCTATAATTCAATCAAAAGGGAATGTCATCAGTATATTGGGTCTAGGTTCGAGTTAGCCTTCTCAATCGCTTGGGTAAAGTAATAATGATTATCTTATTTTGTAAAATAGTATCAATTATCCATTCGCCTGTTATTTACGTAAATAATTTGTTATTATTTCATGTAAGTTTTACCAAGAAGCGGACAGATTAAAATAACTGGTTCAAACCCAATACATTCATGACAACTATTTTTAAGTAAAATGTAATAGACATTTCTTGTAGCCTCACAATGCGTTGTGCACGGAGTTTCTAAGTTCGCTTAATCCACGTTTATAAACAGAAGATTAGCGACCGACGGCTGGCAATCAAACTAATGCATGCGCTGCCATAAACGCACAAACTATAAGTGGAAATACACTGTAGCGGTACCTGTAGCTTTTTGCGAATATCTTAAAAACTAAGCGAGTCCAACGGTTATCTGTTTATGAAAAAGTTGTTCAAAATGTTGAGCTTTACATATTCATAAATTATCGAAATCGGGAAGGACAGAACGGTCCTACAAGTTCATTTGATTGTTTAATAAGTAAAAGTATTAACAACTATTGATAGTACTAATGGCACCTATTATGTTTATACTTTAATATCTAACAATTACGTGTTCCTCGATTTTTAAATAAATTAAATGTTTTGGAATAAAATTAATTGTGCGTACATATCTAAAAATTTATGGATATACCATGAATATATCGATATTATAAAAATATAAAATAATGCGTCATCGAATATAACTGAGCTTTCTTTGTTCTTCACAGCTTTCCTTTATTTACTTTGATTTTTTTATTAATAGTAATAATATTGTAGTATCGTGAAAAAATCATTTAACATGTTGACTGTCACGACACCTGTATTCGGGTGTCAGCAAAGTCTCTGGTCAGGCCACGTAACCCATATTCGGGTGTCGCTTATTTGACTACTTGCGAAGGATCGTCGTAAGTATTTGAAAAGATATTCCATAATAATAAAACTGTTGAATTGTTATAGAAGTAATACGAAAATGATTTATTAAAAAATTATTTTGAATGTAAAACTTTAAAGCATTCTATACATAGCTGAGGTTGGTCGGAACAATTTGGACAATAAGTTGTTGTTTTCTTCAAATTCTTTTGTGCCTCTGTTCGGTCCATTCGACGTCTTTTATTTACATAACATAGATTGCATGCGCGTCTAATGCTTCTTCCGGAATCATTTTATGCTGACTTCGTCGAAGACAAGGATTTTCTGTATTTTCAGATAACCCTAATAATTTTGCAATTAATAATTGTCTAAATATTCTAATATTTATATTCTTCCTTGTTGCAATTTTGTAAATCGTAAAGCGTTTACAACAGAAATTCCCAGAAGGAATTGAATGCCAAATTTTCTGTATCATTTGATTCCTTTTCTAATTGTGGTTGCATAAGAAACCATTTGGTCGGAATAATCTATACCACACTTTCCTTCATTATATTCAACAACGTTATCGTTCTAACATAAACAAGTTCCCAAAGCACTGCAGTATGAGACTTAAATTAATTTACATTTTCTTTAAACTGGTCTGTCTGAATATGAATTCTGTATCAAAAGAATCGAGAAAAGTCTCGTTTCTTATTTTTAACATTCGATGTATTTACAGCAGAACGATCAGATCAGATTAGATAATAGCGGTCAATTTTTGGAAAGTGGCCATTAACTAATTTAGAAGAAAATGTTTAATACGTTAAATATAAAAATTACCAAAAGAAATAGAAAAAAAGCCTTAATATTTGTAAGAATGTGAACTATTTTATTGTAATTTGCTAATAACTCTGGCACTTGAATGCAATTTTAAATAAAATAAAATTACATTGTAATTACACTTCAGGTAAGTATAATATAAAATACCAATTATAAAGAAATATCGAGCTACATAAATTTTCTGTTCCTGAGTCAAGCACGGACGAAAGAAAGAGGAAGGTAGAGGACACGAGCAACAGGAAAACTCGTTGCATGTGTGGGAGCTCTAACTAATAATATTATAAAATTGAAAATATTCTCTTCTGTATGTTGGGAATCTTCTTATTAGAAGTGTTCTATTATGGTCGACTTTCTAATATTTTTTGGAAAAAGCGAAATAATATGTAATTCTTAAACCTGACACCCGTCTTTTATAACAGTTTGCCATTGAAAGGAAAACAAACATATTGCATTTGCTTTGCTATAGTAAAAAAGTAGCTTTACACATTTTTCATTTAATATTGACAAAAATGTTTATCTGTTACTTACCTTTGTCTTGTATTATATAATTTTCATTATTATTTATAAAGTTGTTGGGCGAGATATGCTACAATTATTCCACCATTCATAATCTGTAATTGTTTCATTCATGTAGTTTATTTCGTTTAAAGTTAAGCAAAGTTATTTTAAAGTTTTATCAATTTACTTGTGATGCACTTACAATCCTCATGTTGAATATTAGGTATCGTAAACGTAGTCATTTACTTTCACAATGAACGACCACTAAGCGATAATGAGGATAATTGTCATAGAATATCAACGTCAATTGTTTGGAAACTGAAATATCTCTCTAATAAACAAATGTAATGTCGGGCTTCATACAGGACTCGAGATTGGATAACCTCCTCGTACAGTTGGCGCACTCCGCTCCAACCCCGCCAATGTATGGTAGCATACCGCATAAAACATTGGCAGCCGCTGCCATTTTGGAGGCTAGGAGCTCGAAATACGGACCAAACGACCACTGACTGTTCATAATGAGTCCCAGATATTTCATCTGAGATCCCATCTCGACAGCCTCCCCAGCTATATTTATGCACAGGCCGGGCAAAAGAGTCCCCCTCCAACACTTATCGTAAATCCAAATAGCTTCAGACTTGGCGGGGGAGACACTGAAGCCTAGGCTGCGCATTGCCCGTGCCATACAGGCCACAGCCAGCTCGCTGAAACGCCGTAACGGCCGCCTGAAGCAAATTGCGGTCTCTCTTCTTCAGCCGCTATGTGTTTACGCCCAGCAAACTCTCCGTTCCCCGAGTACCGCAACAGTATCCCCGAGTACCGCAACAGTATCCCCGAGTACCGCAACAGCTTCCACATCCATAAATATATAGACGTGGTCCGAGAGGGATCTTCGGCTACTCTTCATCCTGAGACCAGTCGAAACGCGTTGGGGGTGTCTTATGTGATGTCCTCAACGAAACACTCCCTCCGTGTCACAAATGTGCTGATTGAGCCCCTGTTTACCAGCAGAAGTCGGCGGCACGGTGCCTAATCCGACAGTGTCCGGCCGATAACGTGTGTGCAGGGATTCTCACAATGCAAAAGGAGTGCATTTAAATTCTCCAGGACGAGCACCTGGAGGGATAGGCATCGCCTCATGCAATTGCCTATCCCATCTAAGAACTCCTCGAACGCAGCCATGTAACTGTTGGGTGAGACGTACACGCCCACCACCACCATCGCTGTCCACTCGAGCGCGACATATCCCGTGCCATGCTCAAGTGAGTTACTCGATTGGAAAGGAATGGGATCGGAATAAAGGAATAAGACAGGAGGAGCACCGATCACTACTCCTAGTAAGGGATATATCCTTGCGACCTGGCGGCCGAGACACTGTCATGTCTATTTCCAAGCAGGAGCTGACGCAAGTCCGGCAGGTTATTAACCCGCGAAGACTGCCGGTCGGAAAACCCGCGTCGTGTAGGTGTTTAGCCCACATTATCACCCCATTTGCCTACTCGGAAATGTGGGTTTTGAGGCCTACGTCGTCTTCCTAAAAAGTCGGCGTCCACGCCAAGAATCGTACATCCGTGTTCAAGGATAGGTATGAAAAAAGGAGGGGAGGAGGAAAAGGATTTGGGATAGCCATTGCTCCATTAGCTACTAGCAAACCAGTGTTTACCAGGCCCCACCAACTTGAAATGCTCCTCAGAAGCCTACCTTAGCTACCTGCGGTCACGACAAACTGTAACCATTGGAAGGAATAGATAATCCCTTTCGCAATTTATGTTGGAACTTCCTACTTTGTCATTTATGAACAGGGCAGAACATTTACTGGGCGAACATCACTAGATAATTCTTTTGGCAAATTCAATTTTTGCAAGTGAAAACAAAAGACTTTTGTTCCCCGGAAAACGCTTTCCATTCAATGCTGTCCAGTCGAAGATGATCGCCATTTCTGATTTCCATTTCCTCCTCCAAAACTAGCTCTTGCAACATGTCCTTAATATTGTTACCATGTCCATTATATTCTATTTCGTTATCATTTTCGCAATTACAACTTGATAAAATCCTATATATTCCTCTACGCCTCGAATGAATAAATTCATTCCCACCACTGCTCGCCTCACTTGCAATCACGTTCCTTTTAGATATCACGGACCTCGTAATCAACACAACTACAAGCACTATACTGTTCGAAATAAATAATACTGCCGTTGAGTGTGAGTTTGAATTGCCAGTAAACTGCAAACAATATTTTCTGCATATCAATAATGTTTTGAAATACAGACTTTGACCGACGTAACTCGAATCTCGTACTGCGTAACTGGAATTTCGTAGTGATACGTAAACATTGACCAATAGGAAACATTCGATATTGATGGATGATCAGCGTGTTAATTAGACAATCCTAAGATGTACGTAGTAAATGTATCCAGAGAATTCTACGTATTCACAATATACATAGTTGCACCTTCTTCACTCATCTTCATTGTGCTATTTATCCATAATACAGTGTAATTTAATAATCAGCAGTTCAATGTACGCGGTAATAAATATATTTGAAGCTAACTTCGTAAATCGAAATACAATTTCGTAATAATGACATTATCGCACAAAGATTATGTATTCACCCTTGTTACACCTGTATGCGTAATAACAGATATATCGCTCGAAGGATTGACACTTAACTGTCTGATACAATAACTATAAGGATCAAGGCCACCAAATTACTGAAAAGGAGTATTACTTTCTGCTTCCATACCCAAAACATCCGAGACAATTCCATGACACGGTCGTCGCGGTTGATTCTAGACAATGAGAAGCCCCCATCTTTCGTAACAGGACCTTCTAATTTCCCTTTTCTTCTGTACCCACTATAATGTATAGCAGTGATCTGCAACCTTTTCACTATAAATATTATTCCGAATGATTAATTTTATGACACAGGGTACTTTACATTCATTTTGATGAGGAAAAATTTATAACATTAAAATACATTCAATGTTTTCCATTTTAAACGAACTTTTATACATACGTTTATTACTGCAAAATATAAAATCCTATCCTCAAACTCATATACCAAAGAAAAAAAGATATTAAAGTGATATTTGACATCGCGTATCTTCAGCTAACTTACTATAATCTGGTACGTAAGTGGTATTTTCAGTTCATAGGCAGCGATCTAAATGAGGATCACTGAGTCGTAATCTATATTTGGATTTCAAATACTTCATATTTGAAAAAAGAGATTCACACGAATATGTCGAACCACAATGCGAATGTATTTCAAGAGCACATTTTCTTATTAAAGGATAGCTATTGTTATCAGCTAAATTCCAGAAAATTTCATTATTCCGATGTGAACTTAATATATCATTTCTTATATTTATAATTTTTAATTCCAAAATTCTCGAGCTATTAATTTGGAAATAAGCCATCAATTTAGTAGATACATCCTCGTTTGTAGAGGTGAAAAGATTTATAAAAAATGTCATAAATGAAACCAATTCAGGAAACTTTTGGAATCTAACACTAAATCCTTCCATAAGTATGCCCAAATGTTATGCAAAATTATTGTTAATAATGTTTCATTTTGTCCATTTCCAAATTTGGAAAATGGACTAATTATTTCTCAGAAAATGCGAATTTCAAAGTAACAATTTCTTTTTGAATGAATTTATTCCACTTATCACTTGAGCGATGTAGTGACTTCTGTCTTGTAATCTTAAATTTAATTCGTTAAGTTTTCTCTCTCAAATCGATGAGAAAGCCAAGATTAAATAATCATATTTTGTCTTCTAACTGTGGGCAAGATTCATCCCTCGATATTAGAAGTTTCTTCACTTCAGTCAATAAATCTAAAACCTTTCGAGTCCTTTTCCTCTACTTAGCCATCGCACTTCCATGTGAGTAAGATCATTAAGTTCGACGTTCTCTTCTTGTAAGAGTAATTTGAATAATCAGTGTTGCGTTGATGCAGCTCTTATCGAATTAATGTTCGTCACTATTTGTATGACATGTTGAAAAGGTATTACCTTTGTACATAACATTTCATGCTGAATTATGCAGCGATATGACGTAAATTTTGGAACTATGTTGTTTACATAACGTGATAAATCTTTGTTTTGGTTCTTTCATTGCTAGAGCTCCGACGTTTGTAATTGCCGTAAACTTTTCTAGTGAAAAATTATTTTCTTTCATATATTTTTTGAAAATTGGAGATATCATTTCCTCTTGTTCGTCCTCTTAAAGGCAGAATTTTGAGGAATTCTTCCTTTGTAAAAAAGTTGTCGCAAAACATCTTCACAATAATAGCTAATTGAGAAGTGCATCAGATGCATCGGTAGACTCGTATAATTGCAAAGCTAAGTAAATGCATTTTTCTAAATACTTTTTCAATTTTGTTTCAATGTCTGTTGTAATAATTTCGATACTTTGTGTTACTGTTTCGGCTGCTAGTTGCATTGTATCTATTCCTATCATTATTTCATTTTTATTCTTATATTCATCCAAAGGTATCTCACAAGTTAACAACGTGGCTTCTTCTACTAAATCTTCCTTTACTAAATCACCTAGAAATGTTTTTTTTTCTTTGCTAATAAGTAAGATATTTTAAACGAGTTTTCTTTGACTGTGAAGCTGGTTTCGTGAAAATATTTTACTGTTTAGCTATAAATTCATTTTCAGCTCACGCATCATATTCTTTTTACTATTTATAGAATTTATTGGCAAATTTGTATTAAAGCTTTTATAAGCAGTGTTGAAGAGTCTTTTGAAGTTACATTTTTAGGTACTGCAACACTTGCATTATACATAGTAAAATATATGATTCCTTCTAAAAGTCCCTGCAGAAGCGTACAAGTAAATAAACACTAGTAATAGAGGAAATGAAATCTGGCTATTGATAATTTTAAATAGGGAAGGAAGCCCACTGACAATTCTACCATCAGCTACACAAGTTACATTAAGCACATTAAGTGATTTTTCATAGTCATTATCGTTGCGTAACATAGGTTTGTTTAAACGGAAAGCTATATATATTCGAAATTTATGCTGAAATCTTTCAGTCGTCAAGATGTCTTTTAAAAATTTAGAAGGCCAAATGATTGAGGTATACTCTAATTGAGGCCTATCTAAATGTTATAATACAATGAAATACAATAACTTGACCATTAAAGTACATGATTAAAGAGTAGGATAATTGTTACGAAATGATCTGATTAGATAGCCTCTAACGAAATTGAGATACATTTTGTTTATTCTATAGCAATCACAAATCTGTTTAAATCACATTGGAATTTTGTGTGTGTCGCTCATATTCGAAATTCCTCTAAAATATGGAGGTCATCAGCATATAAAAGAAGTTTGCTATTAACAGAAACATCATATAAATCACTGATAACAATATTAAAAAATAATGAGCCAAGATGTGACCCCTGAGAAATTCCAAAGGTAGCTTTTATAAAAAAATATATACAATTTCTTATTTTAACAATTTGTAAGCGGTAAGGTTAATTAAGGCGTAATACGTCAACAAGTTTCCCTTACATCCTATAGTAGTATTAAATGATCAAACGATTCGTAGGATTTCTTAAAGTCTACAATAAATCTGAAAATTATTTTCTAAGTTAGTGGAAATATAATTTTAAAATATAATAAAATTGGTGATCGCACAGCAACCTTGAATAAATTCATGCTGCTCCCCACAAATAATTCCAGATGAAATATTACCAATGTCACGTTTCGCACTTCACACGAGCCGTAACATAAGACAGAAAAGGAATACGTCATAACTTGTGAATAGCGCGAGCCATTACTATGGACATACGTAATTAAGAACAGAAAGCTTAAAGGAAATAAAAGATAGGGCGCGTATGAATACTTTAATATCGCGATAACTCAACAAACAAATACACAACAATATTATTGAACAAAATTAAAACCTAACCTAAGAATATCGAAATCGAAACAAGGAACAATGAGACGCTCGCTGACACGCACCACCTTGCGCGCACTTTCCGCACCCACCACAATACCTAGTACGATAAGCAGACAACGGAAGTTGAGGGACTATGACCTTCTCACGTCGCACTGCCACGCACCAAGAGGGTCAAGTATCGATATTAGCAAAGGTAACTACGTGTCAAAGAGTACGACTTATCATCAGCAGAAATTGAAACTGCAAGAGGAATGCAATAGCAAGGACTTCAAAAAAGGAAAACTTCAGAAACATTTCCACGAAAACTACATCAGCGGAGAAAAGAAACCCTAACACTTTTGGAAGAACACCAGCAAGCGAAAATTGCAGTGTTCGCAGAAACAATTATGTGCTAAAATTCCGCGTATTCATGGAATAAACCGTCACATGACAATTATTCCATGATAGTTTTTAGTATAAATAACCATAGCCACTTAGAGTAAAGGGTCAGTCAATTAGTTCGGAGTTGAGTAAAGAATTGATCGTGAGTTAATATCAAGTTGAATTCAGTTACAATAGTAGTTTTTGAGAAGTTGAGCGTTTTAAAAGTCAGAGTTAATGTCAAGAAGTCGGTCTTCAAAAAATTGTACTTAAATTGTTTAGTGCCATATTTCCAAAGTGCGATCGACAATACATATGTAGCGGCACTCGACACCAACTAGTGTCGAACGACGGCAGTGCAGTGGTTAGCGCCTTGGGTTACGAACGTTCGGGACCCGGATTCAAATCCCGACGACCGTAGTCCGATTTTTCTTCCACGATACAAAAATGAGAAAAAAGGCAGCACTACCCCAGCAGTGACATCTACACCAGCAGCAAAACCTATCTACACCAGCAATAGCACTATCACCCACAACTAACTAACTATACCTATATACCTCACATATAAGCAAGAAAACTTTAATCCTTCCCGTACTCCTGGACACAGCCAAGACATGGAGTCTATTTACCAGTCGCATTTATACGCTAGTTGACGCTATTATTACCGTCATATTAACGAAATAGAATATCAAGAATGCAACAGTTTGGCAATTCAAAATAGTGCTGTGCTTTAGAAAGGCGCGACAAGTTCTTGAATCTGTCCTATACAATCGTTCGCCTCGTTTCGAAATAACGAACGAGGATCGAATTAATCGAAATAGTTTAACGACTATTTCTAGTAGCAGCAACTACTGTTTTGATTCAAGCGTCAATTGAGAAAGCTAAAATTCGAGATTAAGAATAATAATAAATAATAATAAAACCAGGTTTATCGGTAACGACATTTTCAAAGACCTGTGGCGGCACTCGACGACGGAACTTTCCGATGGCTTCGCGACACAAAGCATAATATCGTCAAAGCGTAAGGCAGGCATGCCTAATGTGCCATTGATATCCCTACAGTCCTTTCACCGAATATTCGAAAGAATGCATACGCGGCAACAGTCGCGGACGTCTAACGAACGCGTGAGTAGTGAGGATATCAAAGGACAACAAAAGAAAAGAACCTGTGAATGATTCATTCGGTTTTGAACAGCGAAGTGCGAAGGGTCAAATGTAACAGCGAAGCAAACATAGTCGAGAAGCGAGGATTGTTGATTGTTGATTGTTGGTTGTTAACTGTTGATTGTTGGTTGTTGACTGTTGATTGTTAAATAAATTATATTGTTGAACATCGAGAGTATTTCTTGGGCACCTTACATCAAACCCCACCTCAGACCATTAGACTGGGCATAGAAACGGGCTATAGTTTCCGACATCTGAAGCATTTTCTAACATAAGAATAGGTGTAACTAAGAAGGTCTTCCGACAAGTTGGAAAAATTCCAGAATTTAAATGAATTCTGGATGAGAATTCCAGAATTTGTTGAAGATAATCTAAACTACAATATTTAAAAAAGATAAGAGGAACGGAATCATATCCTGAGCCCTTCGTATTGTCTAAAGAATTCAGTTTAGAGAATACATCGCTATATCAATAAGAAGGTTAGAGGTATGGATAATACTTTAAATGTCATTTGAGGAAAATCAAAAGACAAAGTCAGAGACATAGACACTATGAAAATGAACAGTAAAGATATCGGTAATACATTCGTTACTTATAACTATTTCAGGTTGAATCGACAGTAGATGAGATGTACAATTTGAACGACATTGACATTAAATCCCATTGGACGTTCGGTATTGTTAACATATGAGGAATAACATCCTTCAGTTAATTTCTTACATATACATCGTAGATTTGAAAAATATAAATAGTAAACGAATGGGAGTCTCCTTATAATTTAGATGGGATCCCCGTTTAGCTGTCACTAATTTAGTCAGTTGTGAAAAAAATTATTTAGGTTATTTTGAACTATTATAAGAATAATTCAACAATACATACGTCAGTAGCAACAGATAAGCAATTGTACATGTTCGCTCCATTATCGACGTCTATTATGTTTTGTAATAAAATTAAGATATTACTATAATACTGTAGTATCGGGTAAATTTAGATATAAATTTTTCCCCGACTAGTTATAATTTATTTACAACAAGTTGACTATACAAACATTAATTAGACAGAAAACGATGGTTGTTCAACTGGAACTAAATACAAAAATCACACTCTATCTCAAGCAACTCTCGCAACTCAACAGCGCTAGCAACTCTATCTCTCAACAACGCTACCAACTCTCGCAACTCGACAACGTTAACAACTCTACTCCTCGACTTCTAAACTAACTTTGACTCTCGATTCACACTCACTTCTCGATTCGCACACTTTGACCTCTCGGTCAACGCTCCTTGAACCCAAAATCGTCTTTCTCCTCTAGCGTTCGTTTTCTTTTTTTTCTGATCTCACTACGCCCATGCTCCGCAAGAACTGGATGACCTTAGTCACATAGGCTTTCTTCGATGTAAACTAACAACTGAAGGGCAGACGACACTGTTTTTATGCTTTGATCGATCTCTACTTATGCCTTTTTTTTCACGATATTACAATACGATATAAAATCTTTATCCTAGAACATGTCTTACAATAGAGATGATCAGTCTCTTTGTCAGCACCATGCTGACTCTATCACGTACACATACTCATATACTTTTTGAACAAAATAAAGAATCTTGATCTTGGCATCTTAAAATAACATAACATAAAATTTGTATTTTAAAACGTAACCTTTTAAATATCTAGATGTTTTGGTTTATCTATTGCTTTTTTGAGCTTTTATTTTTACATCTGTTTGACTATTCTTAAGGCCTATTGCATTTTCTCCTCACTACCTATTTTCTGTTTAGTACTGTATTTAGTACGCTTCTTACACTATTATTACTAATAGATAGTGTGTTTTCATTTATTTCCTGTTTATCAATCTTGAATTTACTATTATTCGAATCGCGCATGATGTGTTTCTTGTGTCGATTAACAATCCTTTCCGAATTTGTTAAAATGTTACAAGATATTCCCGATATATCAAACACTTTATTTTTCTCATTTTGTATTCTAAACTCATCATCAAATGAGAAATCCGAAAGAGTTTTTGTTTTCCTGCAAAAATACTTTTTTTGTGTGATTTGTCTGCCCCACAATTTGTCTCTGTTTCATAATCATTGTCTTTCGTATTTTCATAATTCATATTGAACGTTAGTAAATATCTATATTCTAATAGGGCTCGACATGGATCTTTATTATCAAATTTCGCTTTCCTCAATATACGTTTAACAGTCTGAATATGTCCTTCTTGCAAACGGGGTGGTACTCTTAAAATCCCGGTTTTTTTCTAAAATCACTAAATTTTCTACTTGTATATTGCGTTCCTCCATCAGACTGTACAATCTTTTATATATTGAAACTGAAAAACTAGACATGAATTTTGTGCGATGTAAACGATACAGCATTGCAATGTGTGACGGATAATGCTGCTCTGTACGCAAGCACAATGGAATGAAGTTTTTGATAATTAAATTATAATTTTTCTTAAAGATATGATGCATATACCTTAACTTTAATCATTCACTTTAATAATTAATAATACAATTGAGTGTGATGTGTTTTAAAGCACGGTACGACACATAGACCCACGTCACAATTTTTACACTCATAGCGCGATAGTGTTTTTCAAATTGCTCTTTGGTTTCTATTTAGTAGCGATATTTTGAGGTTGAAGATTCTTCTAGAATATTTAGAATAGAGCCGCGCTTTAGAAAGGCGCGACAAGTTTCTGAATCTATTCCATTCAGTCGTTCGCCTCGTTTCGAAATAACGAACGATAGTCGAACTAATCGAAATAGTTTAACGACTATTTCTGGTGGCAGTAACTATCGCTTTGATTTAAATATAATTCGAGAAATCTAAGATTCGACATTTGAAGTAACACATAACGGTTACAAAAGATCAAGACCAGATCGTAACAACCATGTAATATGAAAATCGGTACGGTATCATAATTTATCAATAATACCTCATATCATTAGCCCTTAAAGTGCTGAATAATCGCGGCCTATGCGGTCCGTACGGACGTCGCGCGGCCAGCGCTGATGATCGCTGTGGACAGAATACTTTTTCGCTAGACTGAACTCTCTTGATTGACTATTCAAAGCGCAAATAAGTTATATTAATTATTTTTCACGAGATTAAATGATTCAAGAGCGTTATTTTTTGGTATTAATTATTTATTATAAACAGTGAAATTTACAATAAACTAGAATTTAGGTAATAAATTAGAAAACAATAAACTAGAAAACTAAATTTAGTAAATATAATACAAGTTAATAATTCAGTTATGTGTGAAAAATTTCAAAACAATTATCGATACATAGCGTGTAGCTCCTTCTCTTATTTTTCACACAAAAAACACATTTTCTTCTTGATAATTGTGTTGTGCCGGCACGATTAGGACATTTTGATGGAAAATGCCTATCAATTAAACGAATCGGTAAATCCTCAGACTTTCTCTTTCCTCCTCCTGCCATGCTTCTGCGTTGGGAATATTTTCGTAAAATGTCTCTTATCAAAGCTAAATGAAATTCACTAAATTTTTATTTCGAAACACTAGATTTTTGATACAAAATATATGCATTATATATAGCTAAATCTAACAAGTGGAAAAATAATTTTTTTTATCACTTTATAGTTTTCCTTAGGGAATTAAGTGTACTCAAAATCATATCAACTCTATCTACAGCACCCATGTTGGAATTATAGTCGGCAATACACGATGGTTTCTTCTTATATAATCCTGTGCGATAATCCCTTTTCTCAGATTCAATCAATGCAGCTGTATGTGCAGAAGACAACATCCAAACCTCCTTTTTATCATGCCATTTCATTGCCAATAAAATGCCAGTCGAGCGGTAGTACATTTCTCCTCTCTTCAACTTTTCTTCCATGTGGGGCGTATCTCTCCTATTTTTACGAACGGTTCCAAACGTATAATAAAGTATATAAACGTGGACTCGTGTACCAATTATCCGTGATTAGTGTATGGCCCTTTCCAAGATATGGCTGAAGCAGCGTCATCACAACATCTCCAGAGATTCCAATGGCTATGTTACTTCTACCAATGTTTGTTTTTTGTCCAGTATAAATTATGAAGTCCAATACATAATTAGTTTTACAGTCACTAAGGAGAAATAATCTAATGCCGAACCAACTTCTCTTGGATGGTATAAACTATTTAAAATAACATCTGCCCTTGTACAGCAAAAGACTTTCGTCGACGCATAGATTTTCGTAAGGTGCAAACGACTGCGAAAAGGAAATCTTTAATTTATCGATTAGTGGTCGTATTTTTGCTAACGGATCTTCACTTGCCGTATTATTATCGTTAATTTGTAATAGTACCATGTATCGATCTCGCGCCATTATTTTGTGGAAAATATTGCTTTTCAACAGTTCGTCCGTAGACCAATATTCTCTCAAAGACAGCTTCTTCGAACGCGGCATTAGCATTGAAATGCATTTATATTTATCTCACACAAACGTAATAGTATTACTTCTGCGTAGGTGCTCGGAAAAATTGACAAACGCATATATGCGTCCTTAGTCCACACCGATAGCTTTCGCCAGACGCATATATGCGTCCATAGCACTCTAAGGGTTAATATTCGTTTGATATTTGTCTCATTACCAATATCAAACTAATACCAAAACGTGTTAACGAATCAAATCACGGTAGGGTCACGACCGGCACACTTTTAAATTCGATGGACTGATAACGGAGATAAAGATGTGGCGGCACTCGGCGACAATGTATATTCGCCAAAACGAAGTGCCTAATGAGCCATGAATATCCCAACGGTCCTTCCGTCGAATGTTCGAGAAGAAGGCGTGCGTGGTAAGGGTCGCGGACGCCTAGCAAACGCGTGGATAGTGGGGATTTTGAGGGGCGACAAAGGGAAAATAATTGAATTCGATCGAAAGTCGAGTTGTAAGAGCTTCAGTCTTGGAAAGTCACAGCTGGAGCTCGGAACTAAATTATCATTGTCGTAATCAAGGTGTTAGTGAATAAATTCTCTTTTTTTCTTCTCATCTTCGATTTATTTTATTTTGCGTGACAGTAGTGTCACTATTTATCGTTAGGAACGGAACGATCCGTCCTTTGAATTTTTTGTTCGACGCGTCGACCGATCTGTGTGTTTATAAACGCGATCATCATTTTCGTTCCTTTTTTTGCGTCGTACACCGTCTTCGCGCAAGCAGCACCTGACTCGGTTATCATAGCTCCGGTGAGTGTCGCAGTGATTATCGGGTTCAAAGTGTTCGTAAAGATAATAAATTGTTAATAATGGAATTACTTTTTGTTATACCAATCACTGTAAGTATGAAACGTATATCAATACCATTAGCAGATGTATCAAATAAGTATTGATAATTTCATAAAAATAAATGTGACGCAAGAAAACGCGATATATGTATCTTAAAGTAATATCATAAGTAAAACAAATTGCTAGACAATATTCAAAATATGAAGCAGTGGATAATTGAGATTCTTCCGATTAAAATGAGTTCAAATACGACATGTCTACTGATGATAATGGGACAAGTAATACATACATCTTAAAAATTAAAGATATTGCGGTTTTTATATTTTGTTTTCCTTTTTCATTCTTTCTTACACTTCTACCGCCGAGTTCATTTACGTCACATAGTACATTTATCAGAAAAAATTGTTACATTGCGTTAATTTTAACACTAAACCTATCGACACTTAGTGTATATCTATTTCTACCGTGTGCAGTCAAAATGACCGGTAATTAAAGAAGTAGTAGTTTTTATGATTTAACTTAGATAATGGTTAATTTATAACTGAATGTATATAAAATGATGAACTTTCATAAAATTTCGTCCAAATTTACTTTCGTTTAATTTCAATTATACACTTAGATAAAATTACACTTTTATTTATGTAGAGATATATCTTATTCAAATTTGCTGAATTTTTTACAAATTATCTTATTATCAAAGGTACATTTGCCGCATATATATTTCTCGTATCTTGAACAGATTTTCGTAGTTTTGCAACCTTTACAATTTTTTGCACGATAAGATTTTTGTAATAATGAATCTGAACTTGTTGATAGTTTTATTGCATGGTCGTTTCCCGCGATTCTTTATATAACACTAATGTATGCACCAGGTATATAAGAATTTTGTGAATTCTCCATAGATCAGTCCCAGTGGTACTGTAGATACCATTGCAAATTTATTGATTCGTAAACGTTGACTTCTTTCGCTCTTCTTATCAAATCGTACAAACCTCATAATTTCAGCAAAGTCATTCCTGCTCATTGCTTTTAAAAAAATGCAAGTCCCAAAATTTTATTTCACAAATATAAGACATCTAAATTCTTTTTATATAAGACATCTGGTTTTGTTGTATCTAGCTCGCACATAATCCCCAATAATCTAAATGCTTCTTCTTCCGTGCATCTTATTGTATGATCCCTTATGCGGTGATCAATGATAAGATAAAATGCCGTCTTTACTCGTCCTTTCATTATGTGCCGTTTGGCACATCTCTAAAAATATTGTGAACTGATGTCCTACCAGGTTTTGGACTTGCATCTATTTCTTTCCAAACTGTTCCATCGGACCCAATTTCGATATGTTGGTTCTCTACATAATTCTCACTCTCTGTTGTCAACGATAATTTCTTTCCTTTTTGCCCTAGACGTGAACGTTTGTTTATAATATTCAACTCTGATTCGGTTGTAAATAGCTTTCCATGTGTTTCCATGCTGTTTTCAGTTGCCGAAGTTTCTTGTTCATTGCACACTGAACAGTCTTCTTCTATGTCCGTTGTTTTTTTTAAATAATTTTTTTTAAAGTGTTGACACTTCTATGGTAAATATTTATCACAGAATAGTACCATGTACGGAATATATCCTTTACTTTTCCTTTTATAACAACTTTACACAAAACGGCCTGAGATGCTTCCTGTGTGAGTTTTAGAGATAATAAGTTTAGATCGACTGACTGACTAACAAACTGCAATGTATTCTGGTCGAAAGGACGATAGCAAGTAAGAAATGGTCTGTGACGGCGATATTTATACGAAAATATTGATGGGTGCTGGCCGTTCTCTATCAACGGTTGCTCGAGGATGGAATTGACCGTTGAACATGGAAAAAACACTCTTTTCCCGTGTTTTATCGGAATGAGCAATAATCCTAAGACACTTCTCGACTTTTAAAATGTTCGTAACAATTGACCGTAAAAACACTAAATTTTATGGCTGTTCCTTAGGATTATTATAGGCTTGAGTTGATATGTTTTGACACCTGGTGGCCATCTTGATCGAGGGATGGATTACGGTTTATAACAAGATTACGGTCATCTGACCTTGAGATAGGCTTTTATTTGTACTTATCTTATTTATTTTAAAAGTAAATGAAATATTTTATCGACCGGTCAAATTAACCGCCCGCGGTAGGCAGGACAGAATACAATTTTTTCTTAGAAAAAGAAAAGCAAACTAAAGGTAACTGCCGAAAAATATATTGTATGCATGTTTTATGAAAAGTCATAAATTATGAAGCGATATGATAACGTTTAAATATGATTAAATTTGTGTAGAAATTTAAAAACGGAAAATTTGACCAACACTGATAGGTTTAGTGTTAAAAGCGAGCGATACTGTAAATAAACCTGAAATATGCATCCTGTTGCTTTAAATAATTTTTTGTCGTCACAGATAACCAAGATTTAACTCAAAATTTAAATCTTATAATTTAAATGTGGCAAATATATATTTATATTACTCTTCCATAACCTTCAAACTTGGAGGGAAGAGATTTATTACAGATATATAAATAGACATACTAAATATTTGTTATTCGAATTACACAATAATGACTTACCTGTGGGTCAAGAACCACTGAAGTAAACAATTGTTTCAAGCGAAATTGAATTTTTCAGAAATATGGCAATTGCGCGAAAGATGTAACAGTCTTCTAAGGTGCGATTTGACAACTATGTTTTTGGCAGTATTTCTACCATATTTTATACACCATATTTCTACTTCTATTGACTTTACCAATCTTGACCTGAAAATAATTAGGTTGAAAATAATTCCTAAATTTACCACTATAAATCGCAGGGGGCAGGGAAAAAGCTTTCTCTTTTATACGATCGGTATTTCAGAAAGTGCGACAAAAAGTTCTATAAGGTGATACGTCTATTCTGTACCTCGACGGTTATTCAGGATTTGGGTGATTCTCAGTTTTCGACATGGATAGCATATTTGCTCTTTTTGTTAGAAATTAGAAAGTTAGAAGTTAGAAATTCTCACCTCGCAAGTTGTAAGATTTACAATGCGTACCTCGTCGAGAGACTAAGTGGCACCCTAAGTGTTCGGCGGATCCGCTCTAAAGTAAACCTCTTGTCCAAAACATCAATACCCGATGAGAACGCGACACTAGAACAGGACGTTACACTATACACCCTCGAACATGTACGCACAAGGCGGACCACATGAGATACGCCCACGATGGTACAACAATTACAGGATTGGATAGAAATAGATTCCCACCTCTCAGGAGATAGACAATGGACACACCCTGGACGGAGAGCCAGAATTTAAGCATAAGTCAGTTATCAAGCACGAGACATCAGGCAAAGATCTAAGTTAAACTTCGTTACGTACAGTATATACTCTTCTGTGTATTACTAAACAATTGTATCGGACTCCAACCGGCTAAAACCTCCACGATGACCGTCCCCGATGTGAACGAGGGAGGCCCAAGAACAGCCATGAGCGACACACCGAGCCCCCTCCGCGCACAATGAGACATCCCCTCGTGGTGCGGTGTGCGGCCATGTCACATCGCGCCTCATCGTCGGTGCCGCCGTGCAAGGCAGTCTGGTTCCTTTACCGGACTGCTTGACGGCTCCGAGGCGTTGAACTACCAGCGCCTAAATTAGAACCCCATGGGGGGGCCTAGCGCGCCTCGCCGAAGCGCGTCCACGACCTCTGCCGCGCCCTCGCCGGCCAACTCTCTCGGGGTGGGAGTATCGTCCCCTCATCCTCTCCGTAGCCTCCTTCCGAACCATGACCTGCTCGCAGAAGGAGATCACAACCCTCCTCCCTCTCTTGCTCGTCAACAATACCTCAAGGATCGCCGGCCGCGATAGGTCCCATCCGAGGGCCCGACAGACCCCGAGTGCGGAGATAAATCTCGCGACATCTCAGGGCCTGCAATTCGAATGGGGGAGACCCAGCGAGTACCGCCGTTGCCGCTGCCGAAATGGTGCAGAAACTCCTCACTACCCTGATGGCCATCGTCCTATGCAACCTCCTAATCACCCGGAAACTGCGACTGCTGGCCATCAGGTCCTCCGCCCAGATCGGAGCTCCGTAAAGGAGCCTCGATTGCACCACCCCGGCGTACAGCCCGGCTCGCCCAGCCGAGGCAGCAAACGTCCCAAGGCGTTCGCTGTCGCCCTAACCGAGGGTGCCAGGCGCTTGAAATGAGCGCCGAAGGTTCAGTAGCTGTTGAGGGTCAGACCCAGATACTTCATACTAACTTCGACCTTAATCTCAGCCCCCTCCAACCCCAGGCGATAACCCTCTGGAGGCGTCCCGTGATCGTCCCTACGACAAAACCACATTGCCTCGGACTTCTCGGGGGACACCTCCAGCCCCAACCTTTTGATCGTGGCGACCACGCAGGCCACCGCCAGTTCCGCCAGGCGAACGGCCCTGCCCAACGTCGAGCCCCAGACCAGCAGCAACGTGTCGTTAGTGCCGAGTTCGGAGGCATCAGCGCACGAAGTACCGCGTCGTACGCGATGTCCCACAGGAACGGGCCCAACACCGACCCCTGCGGGACACCGCGGCACACCGCCCTCCCCATCATCCTTCCGCCCCGTCCGGTGTAGACGATACTGCGGTCCCGAAGGAACGCGCGGACCACACCCTGCAGGTAAGCGGGTACTGGATGGAACTCGAGGGCCCGGCCTATCCTGTCCCAGGGGATGCTGTTGAAGGCGTTGACCACGTTAAGCGACACGGCCAACGCCACACAACCTTGCCGCTCAGGCCCCTCGACGAGGGAGCGGTGTATTACTAAACAATGCAAATAAATCAACTAAACACAAGATTACTCTGCGTCTTTACTCTACCTCCACTTTGAGGTAATAATATCGTTCAAGGTCCTTGACCGCAACCGAACAGTTGCACCTGACTGATCGCTGCCTAGTTGATAGGTCGCAACATTGATGGTATTATCGGACTCGTTCCATTATATAAGATAACAAATGTTTGGTTCAATTAATCATTTTTTTTGTGGAGTAGGTCTAATATCAATTTATGGTAAACCATTAAAATATATAATTGTTTTATTATTATCATTGGCATTCCGCAGTTCTACGTTGAGTTTATTGAAATAAGTCCGTTGTTTTATTGTTAAATCCAAAACGATTCTCAAGAAACTCTATATCCTCGTGTTGTTTAGTATTAATTTCAGTATATCGGGGGATGCAAAAAATAAGCAAGCTGGACGAAGAAAATCAGTAGTCCTTCCTTCTACTCTTAATACGAAAATAACCAAAATCTATAGTAGGAATGATTTTCGCCAAAATACTGTTAACTGCACATTAATTAATTAATATTTTAATTAATTAATTAATTTATATTAATTTAATTAATTAATCTTATTAGTTATTTTTTACAAGCACAGCTTCTTCATTAAAGTTCATAGCAGATTCCAATGTAGAAACTCTACTATTAACATTAATCAGCCTAGATTTGATTAGAAGACTTTTAATCCCTTCTCTAGTTTCGAAAAGTTCAAAGAAATCGTTAATCTTCACAAACAAATCGTCGTTATCGGTAATTTTTCGCTACATGTACTGCAAACAACTAATTCAGAAACCGCAGAGTTGTCCTTCACAAATGTCTTTTAGACATACTCTATGACATATTCTAAGCGGAAAAATGGCGAAAAAAGGTACAAA
Source organism: Bombus lapidarius (assembly GCA_936014575.1). Classification (NCBI taxonomy): domain Eukaryota; kingdom Metazoa; phylum Arthropoda; class Insecta; order Hymenoptera; family Apidae; genus Bombus; species Bombus lapidarius. Next base: position 882,718 of record CAKXZU010000080.1, read on the forward strand.
ATCACAAAGTTCGTTGATTGACATTGAACATTACTCCAGTGTCAGTGAAAACAATTGACGCACATGCACAAATTCAAGGTATAGGAAAGTAAACACAGCGTTGTAACCGGCAATATACAGGAAAATTAGAACAGAAGCTGGAACAAACAAAAATTTAAATAAAATTCTCATGTTATGTTTTATTATATATAAATGAATAATAATTAGAGTAATTTATGACATTAGAATAATGTACTGTCAATTAAATAAAAAGTTACATAGAGATAAATTGAAAACATTATAAATATTTTTCATAAATATTATTCAGTATGAATATGCACTCACTATGTCCACATGCTTATTTTTTCTTTCTACTTCTTTTTTATGTTTTCATCTCAATTCTATTTGCTTGTCTTTCGTATTTCCTTTTTAATTTTTCTTATTCTGCCAATTCCTTTTTTCTTGTTGTAATATTGTTTCAATTTCTTCGTATGTAACAGCAAATTGGACTGTATTTTTTATTTTAATTGCTGGAGCAACCATTTGTGGGCAAAGCAGATGTTCATGCCAGGAATCATCCACATTTATGTTGATTAAAATGATCTTGGCATTTTGCCTGCATTCTGATGTAGTTACTATTTACCATCGTATTATTATGCTCATCAATATCAATGTTATTATTTTTATCTATTAGTACAAGATTACGTTTTTTATATATGTTAATTACATAAACTACTACACTCAATTACTTCCTCATTTTCCAGTACAGAATAATTCATAAAATGATTTACCATCAAGTTTTCAATAGTTTCAAACAGAATTTTGAGATCTTTATTTATGGATTTTCAAAATATTTTGTAAATATAAATCTAATACCCTGCTAAAATATCTGTGTTTGCTGCTATTGCTGTGTTTCAAATGATGAGGATGCATCTTGTTTCAACGCAAAATTATCTTCTTGTCTTAATTCCTCTTGAAACTTTCAACATTTTCATTGTTCAGTAATTTTAATTTATTATTTTTTCAAAGCGTGAACAAGTTCTCCTCTCCTTCAAGTTCATTCTTCTTCCTCAGCTAAAGTTTTTTGAAAATGTCTTCAAACAATCTTACGGTTTCGATCGATAATTCAGCATTAATGATTTTATGGACAGTGACATAATCATTTTTACAAAGAGTTTGTTTTCCATTTGTAATTATTACAAATGCGTCTATTTCTTGTCTCCTTGAAATACATTTTTCATAATTTATTCGACCAGACTGAAATGGATATAGGCCACATATTATTTCTTCTGGCTTTATATCTTGAAAAGCTTCTTAAAATAGAGGAGCAAAATTTGCTTTACTAATACTAAATTACTAATATCAATTACTAAAAAATTTAGTTGTTGTGTGCTTACATTTTCCAACTACTGTTTTCTAACTATTTTTCAATAGTTGAAAAATTGATACATGGCATGATTGTAATATAGAAGCATTAGAAAATAAACAAGACAATATAATTCATTTCTCAATGCAAAGATTGTAAAGGTCTTCGTTTATATGTGTTTTATGACCATTCACAAGTAATAGTACCGGGAAATAGTTAGAAAATATTTTTTTATAAACAAAGGATAAAAAAGATTTGCTATGTATTTGTAAAATGTTGCTTCGACCAATTGCAAAATGAGCTGATGCAGAATTAACTATATATTGAAGAATTTTTTTGTATCGGCAAACTACCATTAGATTAACAGTTTCTCTTTTGGCAGAAAAAATACACAGAGCAGTGATACGATCTTCTTCCGATTTAGAAGCAATTTCATACACATTTTCGTACCTATTTCGTCACCACAGCTTTCTAGATTTTGAACATGTTAATAAGCCTCCTTCATCCGAGTTAAGTGTTCCTCTAGGATGTTCGACCGATTCGCGGGGGGCGCGATTATAATACTGAATTAACAGATTACAATATACAGTTTTTACTACAACAACTTCTTTTCGTAGAATACCAGTTTTGGTATAACAGTTAATGCGTCTACTGATATAAGTTAAGACATTGAAAGAACGGAGTCAGCAATACATGTGAAGATGGTGACAGATCAAAAAACACACCCCAGTCATGTTCTGTGAACGGCGGTATTTATACTGAACCAGTGATAGTCACTGGTCTCTGGTCGCTCCACCACCGGTCACTTGCGGGTGGAAACGACCGTTGAACATGGGAAAATCCCGCTGTTGCCATTTTTTACTGGTTTGAAAAATAACCCTAAGGAATATCTTGATTTGAAAGATATGTTGCTGCAATTAAGGACCTTGACGGTGAAGCAAAATTATTTAGTTTTATGACCGTTTCTTAGGATTATTGCGGCCCGATTAAATATATTTACACAGCTAATGGCCGTCTTAACCAAGAGATGGATTCTAGTTTATATAGAGTGTCACATATAGAGGTACGTAACATAGGATATTGCAGAATTTCTTCTCTGTTAATAGATTTCGAATAAGATTTCAATTTGTAAAATTACTCTTGATTACCTACTTTTGTAACTGAGGTTCGAGCCTTTGAAATTGCATCAATTTTTCCTATCTAATTCAGGGATATTGAAAACAACTCTATCAATTTTTTACCAGGTCTACCTTTTTTAAATGGTATATCACGATCTGTTTATTGTACTAATTTCTGTGTCTTTTACCACTGTAACTCTTATTGTGTCTTGTACTTCACAAATCTAAAGTTTTATCTAAAATCCACTTCTCAATCCGTATTTCTTCCTGGTTTTGTACGGATAACCCATTTTGAAGAGGTACATGCTTCTTTACTTCACTAATTACGTTACTACCCTAGGAATAATGAATACCTTATATGCTCTATTGACACTCACACGATCATCTTTTATTGCTTGTATAGTGGTTCTTAATTTTTCTTGCGTACATTTAATTCTGATCTGTTTTCCTTCCATCTTTCTTCTATTTGTAATTATTCTAATAATTAGCTTTCTTTATTTTTATTTTATTTTTACTATATATTTTATTTTATATTTATTTATATTATATTTTTTATTAATAATTTATTAATAATTTGCCGACTCTAAGGATGTTAACTTTGCTATTCTCTTTCTACTATGGATTGTGGAAGTTACGGTTGGAGTTGGAGTTCTCCTTAGGCTTCAGAGGAAGAAGAAGGTTTAAATCAGAGCAGTTCGGCAGATAGACAAGTAGAGATAAGTGAAGTTGACTTGACATTGTACCTTGCTGGACGAGATAACAATCTGTGCAAAGACGCAGCAATGAGAACCTGGACGAAGGAAGGAGCTTGGAAGGAAGGTTTCTTGGAAGGAGCAATCCAGCAGCACTAATCTGATTCCATCTTTTTAACGTGTGAGCCCAAAGGTGAGCACGCACTGCAACGTTGTGCAAAAATGCTAGTTTAGTATAAAAAAATCACGCGTCTCCAAGTTTGTTTCAATCGATTCAGAACGCGATCACTGTTAGCTTCTAGATGTAACATTTTCAGGAGAAATTGTCTTGCCTAGTCACAAGAAATATTATGGACCCCATGCCGAACATTCAGTAATAAGATCGATATTCCGATACCTGCTGGCCTTGTTCTAGCCGATCTCCTCATCGGCGCTAACTTTTTCTGGAGACTACTATATATCGGACAACACAGGAGAAGCGCAGAAAATTTACTTTGTTAGAAAATGCTTTCTGAATGAGTGTTAGTGGATAGTTTGGATTGCCCATGTTACACGATTGAGGGTAGGTAATTTAGGACAATCATGCAAACAAACCAAGAAACGCTTGTTCAATATGGAACGAAAATTGAGAAGAAATTCTGATTTTCGAATGTCCACTCCGAAGCACTATCGAATTACTATACTTACCACATCATGTTGCACATAGGAACCTAATACTGTCACAAAATCTCTTCTAGCGTTTCGCTTAACGTTACGCAGTTGGTAGATCCATCAGGTTCCCATGACGTGGAACTCCGCGGTAAACCACGATGGATCTGATATTCTCTTATAGTCGGGTGGCGGCCAATTGTTGCCTTTGCGCACTTGTCGCTTTGCCGGTGCGGAGAATTTTGCAGAAGTTGGTGGGCCTATACCTGTTAAAACCACTCATCTCACCTTTTCTTAGGGCTCCCCATCAGCCTGCATCGACTCTGACCGGCGAGGGTGCGAAAGAGTGAGTGGCACCGGGCCTGGAATTACTGCTGACGACTTGAAAAATTTTATTAAAACAATTATGGATATGGCAAATAAACAGAATAACGCTTACAGTACAGGGGAGGGAGACCGCAGTACCGGTGTAGTTGGTGCTAGTCCAGTGGGACTGCGTCGTCATCATACGATCACGGCCGTTCGGGGCTGGAACGTCAGGCTTTCAAATGTGTTTCTGCATCTCGTGAGGAGAGTATTAGTAGGAGATAAGGCATGGAGGAGGAAACGAAGCCTGCGAGAAAGGTTATAAGGAGATCGAGGAGAATAGCAGACAGGCCAGAGAGCATGTTCTTGGCTTCGACCATGATCTCCGACGCCGGTTCATCCGCCGGAACATTCGTAGCGGGAATCTTGTAGGCACGGGTCAGATCTGACAACAAAGAGTTGTTGGCCTCTGTGAGATCGTTTTTATCGGCGAGGCATAAAGAGGGAGGAAACGGCGAATGACTCACACTACTCCACACGTACCTGAGGAGCTGGTTCAAGTAATAAGAACCACCTCGGCAGCGGACATCGGCGCGAAACTGTCGAGGAAATAATAAAGATAGCGATAACATCTACCAACCTGAAGGGTACTTACATCAAACCCTGAAGGATTGTCATAGGGCTTGTCACGTTGAGGAGATTCTAGGACCTTTTTCGACTTGCACGACCGCCAGAGGGTGGCGTTAGGAGCAGTGCCCCCCCCCCATCGCCCGAATTAGGTATGAAGATTGGCATTCTCAGAAAGGGAGAAGACGCAGGAGTGCTCCGGTAGCAAGTAGTTTGTGTACGAGGTCTCGTCCTTTCCGCCAACCGTGACATTCCTGGAGTGTAGAACTCATACTGGCTTCGTGTGAAGATGTTCTATCATTTTCGTCTACTTTCTAGCGTCCCCCGCCCAGGGGACGGCGCGCATAGGTGGTTGGCGCGCGACTTGGAAAAACCCTGCCCTCTCCTTGCGGGTCATTGGACAAGTTGAACCTATCCTTTCGGGCGGCAGCTCGCTTAGCCGGCGCCACGCGATGCACGCATCGCGCCGCAACGTTACCAGCGGGGGCCACGAGGAAGCGGAGCTGCCAGCTTATAGCTCGGTCCCAGCAGGTTGGCTGTCTAACCGATTGTCCCCTGCACCGTCTCGGCACTCATTTGCATGGGTGCCGCCTGCGTTGACGGTCGCAGGTTTCCTCTCCGGCTCGTTGTATTTTTTCTTCACCTTGGTTCCTTGCCTATTTTCCACGTGCTCTTTTATGTCGGTTTTCCTTTCGAGAGTCCTCTGTTGCGGCAGGTTCCAGGTTTTATATTGTCGTCTTCTTCATTGTTGTTGTTGTTCATGTTTCCCCTCTGCTTTGCTCGGGTGTCCTTCCAGCCAGTCTTACACTACTTCTCAGATGCTGGCTTGTGTGCTCACCCGGTTGTGTCGATCTTCTATCTGGAGGTAGTCCCTATTGTCGTTGATGTGTCGCCCCCCCCCGTCTCTCGCAGGATTCTCCTTCTCTTCTTTTCCTTTGCCAGCAGAACGCTCCTTGCGAACTGACGGAAGTGGGGGTATACGTCCTTTGTTACGAACTCCCACCTTTTCTTCTGGCCAGTCCAAGTTTAGTTCTTGTATCGCGTTCTGCAGTTATTGGCAATCTTCGTCGATTGGGCAATCCTCGAGGATATGTTGAGGGGTTTCTTCTTCGCCGCAGTCGCACGTGTCCACTTCGCTCAGACAGAACGTCTTGAGCTTGCTGTTGAAGTCTCCATGGCCGCTAATGAACTGTGTCATGTAGTGGTCTGGTCTTACCCAGCGGTTCTTAAGCCTGTCCTTGACGCTGCCGAAGTATGCGAAGGTTGTCCTTCCCTTCTGCGTGGTCTGCCAGCGTTCCTGCCACTTCTGGATAGCTTCTTTGACGATCGCGTTTTCGCTGCTTGCATCGTCTCGCCCTCTTTTCTTTTCGTATATCCTGGATCTGGCTTCTATTAGGAGGTCAATCGGTATGACACCGCGATAACCTGTAGTGCCTCTGTAGACGTTGTTCTATATGCCTTCGTCACTCGGAGGAGTGCCATCCTCTGTGATCTCATAAGCATGTTCCTAGATTTTCCATTCAACAGCTCGCTCCAGCCGGCCGTGGCGTACGTGGTTATCGGCTCGAATAGCCAGAGGGCTGTACAAAGTACGCATGGCCGCCTGTCCGAGTCCCCACTTCCCCTTGGCCACTCTTGCGAGACTGTTGAATAGTTTCTGGCACTTCTGCGTTGTTTCGTACACATGCCTGTTCATTTTTAGGCCGCTTTCAAGGTATACTCCCAGGTACTTTATCGCTTGTACCATTCTTATATTCTTGCCGTTGATCTTGATGATCGGTGGTCTTACCGTCAGCATTACCGTCTTCTCCGCCGATAACGACAGTTTCTTCCTATTGCACCAGGTAGAAACGCGTGTCACTACCTCCTGTCCTTTCTCTTGTAGTTCCTTCCTCGCGTTTCCTGCGACTAGGATCACTATGTCGTCTGCGTACGCGATCGGTTCGCAATCAAGCGCGCTTATCGTAAGTTCCGCCAGCAGGTCATCAAATATCAGGTTCCAGATGCTTGGACCCAATACCGATCCCTGCGGGCATCCTTTCGTGACGGGATTGCTGATTGTATCGTTTTTCCCGACGATTTGCACGGTTTTGTCCGAAAAGTAGCTCCTCGTCAACTCATATAGGTTGTCGGGACAGCCTCTTCTCTTCAGTTCGTGCATTACATTCGGCCATCATACATTGTCGAAGACTTCAGATATGTCGAGTGCAATTGCGAGGACGTACTTTTCCTCGCTCTTTTCTCGACTTTCTCGCGGAATTTGGTGATCGCGTCCACCGTCGATCTCCCAGGACGAAAGCCGTATTGTCGGTCCGAGGATAACGCGTGTTCGTGAAAGATGGTCGCCATCCTAGTAGCCATCAGTCCTTCCAGCAACTTGCCCACCATAGACAGCAGGCGGATTGGCTTGTAAGACTTCGGGCTACTTCTGTCTCGTTCTGGTCCCTTCGGGATGGTGATGACGTTCCCCACTTTCCATCTCCTTGGAAAGGCCCGCCAGATAAGGCAGCCGTTCATGAGCCTAAGGAGCTCTTGATGAATTCCTCCCCAGGCGCATTGGATTACTTCTGCTTCGACTAAATCGGGTCCTGGACATTTCCCCTTCGTTAGTCGTTTCACAGCGCCACTGAGTTCTTCGAACCGAAACTCTGGGGTGTCTTCGACATTCGGCGGGGCTATCATTTCACGCCTGAGTACTGCCTGCTCCGGCGTGTCCGTATCTTCCTGGTCGTCGGGCAACAGGGCAAACAGCATCGCCTCCGCAGTTGTTCGCCAGTTGGAAGTTTCTCCTTGTGGCATCCGCAGGGTCGACACTGTTTCTTCCCTTCTTAGTTTACCCGTAACCGTTCGGTAAGCGGTGCCCCAGGGTTCTTTATTGCTTTCCTTCTATACGAATTCTTGCCAGCTTCGTATCTTGGCTTTCGTAATCGCTTTGACGTACTCTTTCCTCGTGTCCCTGTACCGGAGCGTTTCCTGTTCCCTCGTTGCGGAGTCCCTAGCCCCTTGGTATCTTTTTCTTGCCCTGTAGGTGTTCCTCTTTGCTCGTGTGAGCTCGGGCGTCCACCATGGCACTGACCTATAGTGCCATTCCTTCTTTGGAATGGCCGCATCGCAGGCCTTTATTAGGAATTCCTGCATTCGTTCGGCCATTCGTTCGACGTTATCCGCTTGCTGGAGAGTTGTTTCTCGAAGTGACTCTTTCTCCTCTGCGACAACTCTTTGGAACACCTCCCAGTCGACAATCCTTGTGTTGTACCTTCTCTTCTGAAGCTGCGGCGGGGTACTCCTTTCTTCGAGATCCAGGCGCGTCTCCAGGATCCTATGGTCACTGGAGGTTCCGTCCTCGCGAACTTTCCAATCTTTCACGAGCGGTATAGCTTCTGGACTCGCCATTGTTATATCAATATTCGATCGCCCTCGAGTCGTCTCGAATGTATGAGTCTGCCCCGGTTGGTTAAGGACATGGAGGCCGTATTGCGCAATAATGGCCTCCAGAGCCTCTCCTCTGTCGTCGATGGTCTTGCTACACCTCAAAGGTGATTTTGCGTTGAAGTCTAGGCCTATAATGGCTTTCTTTCCTCTGAGACTCCTCAGCACCTTGTCCAGTTGTTCGATGCCGATCTTGATGTTCTCGGTCGGCGGAAGGTACTGGCTTATCATGTAGATTTCCACTTTTCCGTCGCTTACCTGTACACACGCGCAATGCGTTGTGCAGAGTCCGGCAACTTCGAGTGGCGTTAGGTGCTTGGACTTGACTCCAATTGCCGCCATTGGCGGGTCGTTTTGCGGTCCTCGACAGGCGATCGCGATTCCTGTTCCGAGTCCAGGTATCTTTCCGTCGATGCTCTATGGCTCTTGCATCAGCAAGATTTCATCGCCATCAGCTTCCATCTGCGTCCTGATCTTGTGGGGAACGGTTTTGGATCTCTGTATGTTATGCTGCAGAATCCGTATTCCCCATTTTCTCCCACGTCCTCTTCCGTCATTGTTTATCGCCCTATTCATATTTCGTTCTTGAAACGGCTATTTCCAACGCCTTCTTGTACATAGGGCAGTTCACGTTGGAGGCTGCGTACTCGCCCTTCTTTCCTGCCTTCCTGCAGTTCACGCAGCTGGTGTTCTTCTCCTTACTTTTACACTCTTTTGTGCTGTGTCCGCTCTCCGCGCAGTGCGCGCAGATTTCATAGTTTACGCGGCAGTATTTTGCCGCATGCCCGTACCCTTGGCACTTGTAGCAGCGACTGACCGCGATATAGTCGCGGACCTTACACGCGTTCCACGAAATGTATATTTTACCCCTTAACAATTTTTCCCTTACCTGGAGGGGGTACTTCCATTACCCAGTTGGTTTCCTCGGAGTCCTTGCGGCCAGTCCTGAAGCAGAACTTGATGGCTTCCACGTCCTCTTCTTTCAGCCTGTCCTCGTTCTGCTTCTTCATGCGGGCCATTATTTCCTTTTCTGGGATTTCCCTTGGTACGTCGTATATGATCACCCGGGTTAGTCTTCTTTTTGGCGTGCTGGTTTTTAGGCTAGCCTCCTTTAATTTCGCGTTCTCCGTGAACGCTTTTAGTCCTTCGTGCTCCGGTAGCAATTCGAAGGAGGTCCCGAGGCACACCTGTTAAGCATTAGATAGGCGATCATGGGGTTTTAGTCGTTAAGTAAAAAAAAAGAAAAGAAAAAGGTTGGGGCTAGATTGGGGAGCACGAGACGGGTATGGGTTCTCGCGGCGTAGTACCACGGCGCGGGAAACCCTGATGAATCTGATATTGTTCTATAGCCGGGTGGCGGCCGGACGCTGCCTTTGCACATCCGCCGAATTGCCGATCCGGTGCGGAGAATTTCGGAGAAGTTGCTGGGCCCATACCTGTCAAGACCACTCACCTCACCTTCTCGTTGGGGCTCCCCGTCACCCTACACCGGCTTTAACCGGAGTAGGGTGCGGAAGAGTGAGTGGCACTAGGACTGGAACTGTTGGTGACGACCTCGGCGAAATTCAAATAAATAATATGTATATCAAACGTAAAAAGGATACAGATTACGGTGCAGGGGAGGGAGACCCCAGTACCGGCGCAGTAGAGGGTTGTCAAGCGGGCCCCGCTGCGTCGACATCGTGCAACCGCGGCCGTCCGGGGGTGGACCGCCAGGCCCTTGGACGTACCTCTGCGTCTGGTGATGAGAAAGGGAGTGTGGATAGTAAGAGGACGTCCGTAAATTCTAACGTGTCGCGTACCAGAGCGAAGGAGTCTGAATACTTTTTGGACGAATTACCGTTGGAGCGTAGAAGGGAGAGCTCCGATGATGAAAGATTGCCGCTTGGTTCTTCCTCGTTGGTAAGGTTGAAGAAGCGCCCGCATCGAAGGATGGCCTCATTCGAGGACGATAGCACGGACATGAATGCGGATCTTGTAACCGCGTCAGCTGCTGGGAAGAGGAAGAGAAATACTGCCCAATCACTGGAGCCGAATATGGGGAAAGCAATGGTCGGCCAGATAGCTGCCGAACTTAACGCGCAGATAATACGTGAAATGGATGACGTGGAGTGGATCGCGACCGTCTCCAAGACCTTGGAGCCGGAGTATATGAGGCGATTGATAATTGCGTCCCGTAAGACGCGGAAGGCCAGCACTATGCTTCGAGAGCAAATAGTCGACAAGGTGGCGGGAAAAGAGGGAGAAGAGGACTCTGAGGAGAGCGCAAGCATGTGGGAGAGGCTGTACCGCCTCGAGAGTAAGGTGGACCGCCTCCAAGAGACGGTGACGCGGCTGATGCAGGAGACAGAGATGGAAAGAAACAAAGATAAAAAAGAGTGGGCGGAGGACCCGACGATGGCAGGGACGACGGTGACAACAAAAATTACACCCGAGCTCCAAACGGCTGACATGGGCCTACCTCGTCGATTGGCGTTGAGCCATCCCCGCTGTTCCGACGAGGGGGAAGATGTCAACGTCTTTGACGATGACGATGGAGGGAACAGAAGATTCAATGGTTTGGGACCTCAGGAACTGCTGCAGAGACTCGAGGATCTGTTCCGCCGTATGTTTATCGAAGTGCGGCGTTGGCTGCTGTCGTCGCAATCGCCGTCGCCTATTAAAAACATTCCCGTCGCGAAATCCGTGAAGTTGCGGGACTCCTCGCGATCGAACATCGAGTCGTCGGAAAACGAGGTGGACGACTTCACTAACATCGTCGATTCAAAAGTGTGCAGAAGAAGAGACAGAGAAGATGAAAGCAACTGGAGCGAAACGGCCGCAGCGGCGAGCGCGGAAAAGATCTTAGCCCAAGTGGCCGCCCAGCATTCGAAATCCGCGAAGGGAGCAGGTAATTGCAGCGGTGGAGAAAGAATAGGCAAAGAAAAGAGACGGAGAAAGAAAAGAGGTGGCGGAAGTAAGAAGAAGAACAAAGGTAGAGAGTCGGAGGAGTCGGATGCAGTTTGGAGTGACAAGGGTGCGAGCGCAAACCCGCGTAGAAGTATTACGCCTAACCTCCCCCAAACCCCACGGTGCGTCACGGAAACGCACACCGTGCCGGGGGAATCGGCCTACGCTTACGCGGAGAGTTCCGAGGGAGATCAAGCTGCCCGATTTGAGCATCGCCAAAGTTCTACCCAAGAGGGCGATTACGAGTCTCGTAACTTTTGGGACCAATGGTGAGGAGGCGTGTCGCAAAGATTCGCTTTTGGCCGAGAATATGGCGGGCGTTCTTCAGGGCACTCCCACCTGGGTGTCCGTGTCGCAGAAAACGGCGGAGTTTAAGCTGACTTGGCTCGACATCTCGGTCACCGTGGTGGAGGTGGCGGGCGGTTGCCACGCCGGCTAGGTCGACGTAGGCGAGCTCCGAATCGCCCCGCCGGGCCTTGGCTCGGTGTGGCTTCGCAGCCCTTTGACGGCGGCGAGGCGGATATGCAGCGGCGGTGACGGCAAAGGAAGATTGCAGGTGGGATGGTCGACGGCGAGGGTTCACCCACTCTCGGGGCGCCTGGAGACTGGTCACGTGCGGCAGAATTACGAGTCGACGATCGACCGGTCCGACCGATGTTACCGCTGCGGCGAGCACGGGTACTGGGCTAGGAATTGCTCCACGCATCACACCGGATAGTATTGCCGGCGTGTAAGCCGCCAGTTCGGTCTCCACGTAGAAAAAGAAAACATAAGAAAGAACAATGCTGCAATTGATAGTGGAAAGGAAGATAAAACCAAACTAGTAGGCGAGCTAAAACATTTAATCTAGATATTTATGGATACAGTGGAAAGTATCTGCTGCCTAAAAAGACGAATACATCTGGTTTCAAAAAAGGACTCGGAGATAGCTAAAATTGAAGGAATGGTGGATGGATATGCTACGTCACTGACTGAATGAACTAACAAGCCAAGGAGAAGAAAGATAACGCGTGGGAGGACGGACAAGAGAGTAATCTCCGAGAGCAGTACTTCAGTGATACAGACGTTTCCACGCTACACAGACGATATGAACAACATCAAGGAAACCCTAATGAGTAGGAGGGGAAAAGTGATCGAGGCGACGAAAAGAAAGCAAATCTCACCAGCCGAGGAGAAGAAAGAAGAAAATAGAAAAGGGTTGAAGCCACGTATGCCGATGTATGTAGCGCAAACACTGAAAATTAGATGTCGCAAGAAGATGATAACGGGGATTGTAAAATAGTGGAAAGAAGGAGAAGAAAAAGGAAAGAAATAGAAGATTCTGGAATAATAGAGGTAACTAGTATTGGAAAGGTAAAAAAGAAAATAGCAAAAAAGTAGAACTGCTGAGTGGATCGAAACATACAAAATTTGAATGAAGGCCAGGGTGGCACAGAAGGAGTCTTCAGCTGTCAGAAAAACCAAGCAGGGGGATATTTTAATTGATTTAAGGGGGTATCCTAGTCTAGAGGCACGAATTTCGGGCGGTTTGTGAAGCTCTGTACAAACGAAACAAACAATATTTTTATTATCCATTTTTTATCATTTGTTTATTGATATTTTAAGTTTACATAAAAAATTAACAGAAAAAACTCAAAATTCACAAAGTTATGAGCTGGCAAAGTGGGAGGTCCAAAAGAAGGGTGTCGTGGCGTGCATGATTTCAACCCTTCTGGTCATCTGAAACAAAAAAGCCGAACAAAAAAGAATTTTTTCACAAAATGGCGGTGGTTTGAAAACAAATTTTTTTCCACTTTGCCAGCTCATGACTTTTTGAGTCTTTTTCTGTTAATTTTTTATGTAATCTTAAAATATCAATAAACAAATGATAAAAAAATGGATACTAAAAATATTTTTTGTTTTGTTTATACAGAGCTTCACAAACCGCCCGAAATTCACGCCTCTAGACTGGAATACCCCCTTAAAATATAGAATATTAGCGGCAACGGTGATAGAGGACATGAGAAGAATGACTGAAGAAAGACTTCAACTGATAGCATTAGAGGACAGAACATTCTTAGGGATAAAAAATATAGATCCACTGTTAACTAAGAAGGAATTAATAAAGGAGCTCAGTAATGAGTTGAAAATTAAGGAAGACAATTGAGTCGACATAAAAACGATCGGAACAACAAAATGGGGGGCACAGCAAGCGTTTGCAGCTTATTAATACCATCGTCATGTATGCCTGATGACGATAAAATAATAAAAATTAGAACATTATTAACAATCGTTACAGCAAGAATAATACCAAAAAATTAAGAAATGTTACAGATGTCATGATCTGACATAAGACTAACCATTGTAGGGCTATATGTCCGGGTAAGGAATTGTGCAGGAAATGTGGAACATAATATCTTGAAATGCAAAAATGGACCACGTTGTGCAATGTGCAATGAGAGAGGGATAATCAATATAAAACACGTGATAGGTTCACTGGTATTCCCTGCATATAGGCATACAATCAAATAGGTCAGTGATATAAGGAAAAAGCAAAATTACGTTACGGGTTCATTAGCGGGTCAAGATTAAAATCTTAAAAATAAACCTAAATCGCTGTAAACTGGCACAAGATTTGATGTACCAGTACGCCTACGAGATTCGAGCCGATGTGATAATGATAGGACAACAATGCAAGACGAAGGCATGGTGAGCGTAGAAATAGCTAACTACTACCGCGTGAGTGGTTATTGTTCGCCCAACATCAAGATTGACAGTTTTTACACTTTTATTAACAATTTAGAAAAATTAATAATTTCAATTCGAAACGAACAAAATAATATTATCATCGCCGGCGACATTTACATCAAACCACAAACCACACTAAAAACCACAGCGTGGGACGGTGATAAAATATTAAGTTGTTCGATAAATTTCTTTCGTTTTATAAGGAAATAATGGAGACACAATGTTTTTTGTTTTATATTACTTTACTGAATTATGCACGAATATAATAATAGAAATACAACGAAGTGGATCATACATAATTCAAAAAAATATTATAAAATAGTAATTGTTATCTATTATCACCATATAAAACGAAAGAAACTTTTCGGATAACCTAATAGATAAAAGGGGTAGAACCCTCATGGAGATGCTGACCAAAATGTTGCTGTAAAAGTTGATAAGAAGTATACATACGAAAAAGGAAAGAAAAGAAGCTTTCTAGACGCAATGAGTGCGAGCTGCAAATTAATTAAATTTTATAAGAGAACGGAAATCCCACTAATTTTTAACTCATCAGGCCATACATACTTAATACATGAATTTTGCAAGCAATCAAGGTATAACAATAGAGGACATTTTAAATATACGAAGGAGGCCTTGGATCCAGATAATTTTATTAAAAACTACGACGAGAACAAGAATAATCTGTTAAAATCTTTTTTAGCCGACAGGAGAAATCAGGAGGAATTTCTCCAAAAAGTAATAGAAGCTACCTGCAAAAACGTACTAAAGAAAGTTTACCCACCTAGGGGTTTGAAGAACGCTAACTGTTGATGGAACGACGAAATTGCCTATCTTAAAAGAGCCGTACAGAAACACAGAAGGACAGCACAAAGAGCCAACAAGAGATCAGACGGTAATGAAGAAGAGCTAACCATAAAATATAAAGACAAGAAAAACGAACTGAAAAAGATGATACTTAAAAGTAAAAACCAGGCATGGAAGGAATTCATCCTACCTTGGAGCTAGTCCCATAGAGAAATCCTATAAAAGCATAATCGGCAATATAAAAAATACAAAAAACCAATTGATAATCTAAATACTGAACAAAGGAGTAAAATAATAGAAATGCTCTTCATCACCAAAAGAGATAAGGAAAGCGATAGCGGAAAATCGATGGGCAGTTGCGATGAAGGTGAAGGAGCCGATGACAGTTCCACCGTACTCATGGAAGAATTGGCAATAACCGTGGACAGATTAAATAGGAAAAAAGTGGCAGGCATAAACATCCCTAGAAACATTATAAAATTAATATATAAATATAGACCACACGACCTACTTAATACGATTAACAATAGCTACAATCTAGGTAAAATGCCCAGAAAGTGGAAGACAGGTAGGGTAATCTTGTTAACAAAGCCAGGAAAAGACCCCCTCCTCCCAAATCGTATAGGCCTATCAGTATTTTGCCATCAATGAGCGAAGTATGGAAAAATACATACAAAAATACAATAAAAAATACTTGCGACAGGACCCATATCATAGTAAATAATATGGCTTCCGTAGAGGCAAAAGTACGGTGGACACGATCATGCAAGTTAATAAGTTTGCTGATTTATGCAAGAAGAAAAATCTAAAATGCATCATGATGTCAATCTACGTCAAAAACGTGTTCAATACCCTTAGGTGGAAAACAATATTAAGTGAAGCGAAATATAGGCAACTAACATTTAAATTAATGAGATAACTACATGACTATCTGAAAGACAAGAAAATCGGAATTAAAGTGAATGAAAGAGAAATAAAAAGGAAAATATATGCGGGAGTTCCCCAGGGTTTCGTAGTAGGAGTATTACTATGAAACCAGATCTATGTGATGTAATGGTGCTGGAATGCAAGTAGCAACGGATAAAACAGAAATAATATTAATAACGGGCATGAGAATACCCAAGATAATTAATGTTAATATAGCAAACAAGTTTTTAATCACCAGCGAAGCTCTAAAATACTTACGTGTCACGACCGATAGTACCATCTGTGATTATGATGAATTCCTCGTTATCGGCGGAACATTTTCTGTTGATTTTATTGACGTGTTGAATTAATCACATATTACAACTACACTTTTGTGTTACATCAAAACGTATTACTTAATATACATCAGACGTCAATGATCGTTTACTGTTTCATTCCAAAATATCTATCGAATCCATTCGACAGTTAAACGATAGCTGATATTCGTTCTTCTATAAGAATTAGGAATAGATCGGCTTAAGGTATAATTCTTAATTTTTTTAAAATTAAAAGTTGTAGGTTAGGCATTGTTTAAAAATTTGTTTACGGTCAGTTTAAGCCCTTTCAGAATACATACAAGAAGTAATGAAAGTATTATGTTTCAAAACGGAAAAACAGATTCAGAAAATGATTCGAACTCGGAAGATGAAAATAATTTCCATCTATGTAAAAGACGATGAAGAAACATATGCAGCACATCGGAATCAAAAATGGAGTTAATTGATGATGAAGCTAAGGACGCCTATTGCAACATATCATGGACATCTAATAATTTTATACCAAAAATTCATCAATTTTCCTCAAAAATGTCAAAAAAAATAAGCAGATCTTCCAAAATTATAGAGTACTTTGAGCTGTTCATTTCGCAAGAGCTCGTAGAAGAGTAATAACAATCTAAATACCTAAGAAAAAATGACAGTAGACGAAATGTACTGGTTCTTTGCTTTATCATTATTGATGTCACGTAACAAAAAATTAACATTGCAAGAGTACTAGAGTAAGGATAAATATATACAAAGCAATATTTTTGCTGAAGTAATGGTCAGAGATCGTTATCTTTCACATGAACTTGGGCGCACTGATGATCGCCTAAGTAAAATAAGGGGCATAACTAATATGCTGCGAAAATCGTTCAATGATGCGTTTCACCCTTTTCAAAAACTTTGCCTTAATAACAGTTTATTATATAAAGGTCGCTTGTCTTTCAAGCAATATATTCCGATGAAAAGGAACCGCTTTGGCATAAAATCGTATATGCTTTGTGATTGTAGAACAGGTTATGTAGAACGTGGAGCGAAAACACACACAAGTATGCACCTCCTCCATAGTATGTATATGAGCGTCGCATGATGGCCTAGAGGACTCCGTTGAGAAAAAAGAGAGAAGGGCAGTGTGAAAACTCGTGCCCTAGACCTTCGGCGAGTAGCCCATGTGGCGAGCAAAATTTTGTGAATATTAGAATAATGTTATTTACAATAACTCTCCAAAGTCCTCTCCATACTTTTACAAACTTATTAATGGATTTTACAACCTACGGGAGGAACTAGGAGGAACTTCTTCAAAATACGACCGAATACAAATGTGACACTGTCTTAAAAAAAGTCCCTCCATCTAAGGGTAAAAAGAATACTAATTATTGGTGGAACGAAAATATAGCATATCTTAAAAAAATAGTGCGCAAACATAGAAGAAAAGTGCCCAAAGAGTCCCCAAGAAACCAGATAACAAGGTAAATGACCTCATTAAAGAATATAAACTAAAAATGACCGAGTTGAAAATAGCAATCCTCGAAAGAAAAAAGCGGGCATGGAGTGAATTCGTGACAACTCTTGAATGGGATCCATGGGCTTATAAAAGTGTTAATGGAAAGATAAATAATAAGAAACCAATTGAAAACTTAAAATTGAATAAAATACAAAACATAACAGATGTATTATTTACCACCAAAATAATTGTGGATGCCGAAAGTAAAGAAAGGATAGGCAGCTGCGAGGAAGGAGCAAGGGAAGACGTCTCTGTTGTCACCGAGCCATAAATTAACGATAGAAAAACCAAGGTGGCCTAATGAACATTCCGCAGGCCTTGAGACGACAAGGCAGAGAGTGTTCCAGTGTCAGAAAACAATAACAGCATGGTCATCTCTGATCTGGGTCCCGACGACACCTTGGCGACATCCCCGCCATAGGAGCCAAACCCATAGTATATAAACCCTCCTAAAATCATCGACATTCTCTGTTCTAACATTTTTAACTGTCATTCTGTTACATTCACGTAATAAACTCTACTAGTATATCTAAAGTCTAAATTTTTTCTTACCTTGCTCGTAAAACGCTTAAACTTACGCGAAATCATTCGAAGGGCACGAGGAAACTTCCTTTTACGCTGGGGATGGCCATCGTAGAGTTTTTAGCCGGTAAGAATTGGGCACTACGCTTGTGTCGCACGCTCAAGAAGGCCATCCGCTCAGAAACAGTAATCAGAGATAAGACATAGACTCCGAACTTCGGACTCCTTTCGACATATCACCACCTTATCATCATAACCTACATCAAGGCTGTGACGCACCTTAGTCCACATCAAGATAGGACATCGACCATCGAGCTTCGGACTCCCTTGGACACATCACCACCCTATCATCATAGCCTATACAGAAGCTATGACACACCTTAGTCTACATCATAGATAAGACATCGACCCCCGACCTTCGGACACTTCTCCACATCACAACCTACACCGAACCCCTCAACATCCTCAAACCAAAATGTATATAAGCCGAGACTTCAAACAGCTCGGGCAGTTCTAGCGCAGCCCTTTCTCCGGTTCAGTGTCAGTCTATTGCTTGTAAGTGGTGAATTTGTAATAAAGAAGGTTAGTAGTTGGGTTACGATTCAGTATTCTTTTTTTTTATCATTCAACCCAGAATTGTACGTGACACTTGCGTCGTCTGAGGAGAGGATACGGGGTGTCTATAAAGGTTTTCTCCACATTGAAAAAAAAGGTGCAGCGGTGTAAAGCGATTTCATGAGCATCCTAATTTGTTTCCGAAAACAACGATTCATTAACAACATTCCGAAAGCAGGTTCGCGTGCGGGAGTAACAACATTGGTTCCAACGCATGCTGCGACGTCTGTACGAGAAAGCTCCCATTAGCGTCTGCCAATTAAACAAAATTACTTACGGTATGTCCTCGGCCTCTTTCCTGGTGACTCGCGTTCTTAGGCAGATTAGGCGAAGAATGTAGGCAATCAAGCTCGCACGAGAGCCATCATCGATCATCCTTACATTGACGATTTGCTAAGAGTCATCGAAACACATATTGGGGCACGTTTACTGAAACACGCGTTAACATGTCTATTGTCCATGGTCAACAAGGCGTTTAACGTGTAGACGACCAACGACATTCAAACACATACCTGTGAAAGGGAATTCCAAAATCCCTAATAGATTAGAGATTAGGACTCCCGATAATGATCCAAAAACGTTAGGTCTGTATTGGTCATTTTAAATCGATCAGCTGCGATACTCATTTCTGAGTATCTAAATATCGAATTTGTGAATTACAAAAGATAACATTCTATCCGAGATCTTCAACTTGCTTGACCTTCTCGATTCGTGATAATCCCCTCAAAGACGCTTATGCAGCAGCTTTGGAAAATACAATAGGGTTGGGATGACAATCTCCCACAAGAATTACATACAATTACATGGAATTACATTCTGCGGTATGTATTACCGACGAACGCGCGGAAGGTCTAGGTGCATGACTTCTTGAATGCGTCTGAAGAGCTATACGAAGCTGTCATTTATGCGCGTGCAAAAACGGACGGAAGCACATAGAAGTCACGAATATAATGTATAAAATCATGTCCAAAAATCATGTAATGTATAAAATTAAAAATCGTGTCCCTCAACCGCTTAGAATTATACAACGTTCTCTTGCTAACGCTTCTTGCGACCAAGATAAAAAAGGTGTTATACATTGAGTTCGCTCGTGAATATTATTGGATCGATTCGATCATAGTATTAGCCTAGTTGAAGGGCCAGCTGAAATGCAACAACTTAGTTTGTTGATAATTGGCACTGGATGTGTCAGTGTCACGTCCCGTGATCCGCACGATCCATAGCGCGAAAGTAAAATTGATAATTTCTTTCAAATCAAGGTAATTTATAACGTTTATTTGAAACCGTGTTCACAGTATTTGAACTGAAAGGCAGTTAAAGCCGCTAAAAGCTATATCTTGCGAAAACTTATCTAACTATGTCTTTATATTTACCTAATTATGTTTTTATAACGATATTAAGACAATTTAAATTGTAAACAAAGTCGACAGTTGAACAAACGTTGGGGATCTTCCCAAACATTTTCAAAAGAAAGACTCCGACGTTGTTTCATGTCCGACATATATAAATAAGTGTAGCAACTTAGATAAGTAAGAATAATAATTACCGTTCGTCTATCGAGTAATAATAATTATTATCGGTCGTCTTTCGAATATTATTAATTAATTACCTATCGAAGAGTTAGTTATCATTTTTATCTATCGAAGAGATAGTTATCATTTTTGTCTATCGAAGAATTAGTTATCATTTTATCTATCGAAGAATCATCATTTTGTCAACCGAAGAATCATCATTTTGTTAACCGAAGAATTACCATTTTGTCAACCGAAGAATTTTATATCCGTCAGTCTGTCAGTCAATTGTCAATATCGAAATTGAATAACATTTGAATAAATCATTACATATTGTTAATTTACATTCGAGCAACTTTAATACTCTCCCGTGCCAGTATTCCCGCACATAGCAGGTTAGCCGAAAGTGGAGTTTATTGCCAGTTGCATTAAACGTCAGTTAACGCTAGATAGCGACCTTTGATGGCAAGGGCTGTGATTGCTTTCTTGGAACGTGGACTGATAGCTACTCTCGGAGCCGATCGCCCTCAACGTTCCGGAACAGCGGGATTCAATTGTAACACATTTGAGTGAATCGAACGCATCCGGTTCGTTGTCATTTTATTTGGCTTTGCCGTACTACCTGTATTCGAAATTACTTCATATATTTGCTTACTGCCTACGGTTTCTCGAAAATAATCGCGTGAAAAACTTCATTACGCGTACTCAAGACATTAGTCAGCTGTGCCCTCCCCTCACCACGGAGATCGCTCGCACTGAAAAGACGATTATTACGGTCACGCAAAAAGCTCAGTTTCGTAATGAGATGGAAAGCTTGACAAAGGGAAATTATCTAGATAAATGCAATCCATTCGTGTCGCTCAACTCATTCATCGATGAATACGACGGACACCTCAGAATAAGCGGACATCTTTCGGACGCTCAATTACCTTTCGATCAAGGACACCCAGCAATTCTATCCATTTCCAGATCGCTCATCATCCTCACAATAAAACTTAAACATTTGCGATTACTTCACGCCAGTTGTCAGCAAACGCTCGCTTCGTTGCTTAACAGAATTTAGTTGACGCGCGGGAGGCGCTTAGGGAAAGGGTCCTACGGCAATGCGTTACATGTTTTAAAACTTACGCAAGTTGAAACCTGCCTGAACTCATGTCCCTTATCTCGTCTTTCCACCGATCTTAAAGTTATCACCCTTTTGACCCATGGTCATTTTTCCAGCTAGATGTTACTAATCTTATCAAAAATAGATTAAGCAGATTCCAGTCTACCCAGCAAATAGTCAAACATTTTTGTAAGTGGTGGATATGACGTGAATATTTGCATACTTACCAGGAAAGATCAAGGTTAAGGTACAGTAGTTTTGATCGAAGAGCACAATTTACCTCTTATGAAATACTTACCGGACGCAGAGAAGGCTGATAAGCATTCTCCCCCTGATTCAGCTACTTGTATTCCCTCACCATAGCCGTATGTTGAAGTGGTCGCCACTTCTAAGAAAACTCTACATCTGGCCTTTTTAATTTTCTCAAGCACTGAAGCAATCAACAGCGTATAGACAAAAGACTGGGACGAAGGCAGACCACAAACAGTAGACGGGCGACATTGGCTTCGGGGTTTTCAGTTATACGGCAACACTGCTAGCGCGCGGATCTGGACCAGCTCAAATTATATTCCTACTTGTACTTACACTTCCGTATTAAATTATATTTTCTACCTTACAATTTATCCACGTGTTTCTCTGTTTATACATCTAATAATCTCAACACTGTATATAATTGTATGTACTTCCTCATGGAGTCACCTAGCGTTATATGTATAATTGTATTATGCACTGCAATCAGCACTTAGTATAAACAATTGTAACAACTTAATAATTAAGACCTTCAGGATCAACTATCAATAAACTATAGCTACCAGACCTTTTCCTGTAAATATGGCATCTCCATACCATTTTGTGTAAATATTATACCTTGTTTCATCAGGTAATTGCCGTCTTACTGAGGTCTGTATACTATAGATTTAACTTGCAACAAATTGAACGCGTGTTCAAGGTAGGTTCACGAACGGCAACATTTATGATACGATGAAGCTTCGTGTATTTCTGTTCACTGCTCACTAAATTTTTTTAGTAGGCTGGCTTGCAGCCCACGTGCTGGACTTTATATGAGAGATATATAGGGGGCCATTCGATTGATCAGTTCCATGTTTTGCAAGTATCATAAAGTTATATCCCATAGGATCATCTGCAATCCAGATGCTCGGTGCCGAGTCTGACAGTTCTCGGTGCTTCCTGGCAGTCGGTGGCTAATCTCATCGCCCCAACCCAAGGGGTGAATTGGAAGGGAAAGACTTAGGACTATCTCATAGAAATAGGTTAGTTAAGAAACCTGCTTCACGGTTTCGCTCTTAACATTAGCTAAATTCTGAAAAGTGGGAGGAAGTCGAATCATTTAGCTCTTTGTAGTGTTTCGTCTTGTCGAGTAGATACATCTCAGCCAATATGGAGGTAATTTCTTGAAGCATCCTAGTTTGTAAAGATTGTCTTATAAACTATCATTCCAGTAGTTTGTTCTTGGATAGATGAATGATCTTTCGAGCTAAATAGTCAGTTCTAACTTAATTGACACACCATGTGCAAACTCCAACCTCCAAGGAATTACACCTTGTGAAAGCTTGCGATTCGAAGTTCTTCTGAGCAACTAAGTATGCATGCCCAAATTGGGACCCGGTTGGAGACACACACAACGCCTTCGCTCACAGCAGCACCTAACTTATAATAAAGGACGTGAACGCAAGCCTTGCTTCAGTTTTGGTTGCTGTATTCTCCGTGTGCAGTTGCGAGAGTTTCTGGCATCTCTGGATTTGTCGTTTGCGATGCGGGGCAAGGCGGCAGTCTTTTGTTGTCCAACCCGTGCAGATGTTGCGCGAAGTCTTCGATGTGGCGGTGGATACCGTCAGTACGGTGCAGGGCGTTCCGCGTACGGTCATACGTAGGCCTCTGTTCCTCTTTTTAGTGTGATGTGCTGGTGGTGATGCCCATGAACTTTGCGATGGTCACATCACTCCTGGCTTGGTCATCGTCTCGTATCCTGCCACCTGCTTTGCGCGTCGAGCGAAGATGAGGTGTCGAGGTTTACTGAAGATGGAAGGGCCGTTCCGTGTTCGTCGTAGCGGCAGGGTCCAGATTGTAACAGTCTTAGATTCGCGATGATGGAAGTCTCGGTAGCGCTATCACGGTAACACCTCTTTTGTTTCTGTAGATCACGTCGGGGGTCACCAATTTGAGTTGTATTGGTCGTGATAGGCGCGGGAGTCTGTGTGCAAGCCGATATAGGTTCTGCTGCGGTTGTAGATGTCGCTGCTGAGGTACTGCTGTTTTTCTCCTCATTTAAGAATCGTGAAGAAAAATCGGACTCCGGTCGCCGGGATTCGAACCCGGGTTCCGAACGTTCGTTACCTAAGGCGCTAACCACTGCGCTGCCGTTGTCCGACGCTAGTTAGTGTCGAGTGGTGATATTTGCTGTCAAGTGCCGCCACTTATATATATGTCGGAGATGAAAGAGACACCGGGCCTTCCCTTCGGAATTCTTGGGAAAATCTTCAATACTTTAATTTTCATAATTCAATCCGATTATAAATTGTCCGAGATTTGTGATAGTGATCTTGGGCTCGAAGTGACAACAAGTCGCTGAACGTAGCCGCGGCCACGGGATGAACGTTTTTACCTAATATAGGGATGGGGTAATTCTATTGCTCTCCTTAACCTTTTCGCTTCTGCAGTCCAGTCCGCCTAAGTGCTCTCCCTGTACGGAAGTGCATAAAACATAATACGTCGTCGTTTAGATATATGAAATATATTGCGTGAAATGTTTTGATGTTGTTTCAACAATGAGTAACTTTTAAGAAGCGATTAATCCAATATATAAATAAAATCAACAGAAAATGTTCTGCTGGTAACGAAAAAATATATTATTGACTACAGATGGCACTGGTGTATGCCTGATATATGGGGTGCCGATCGTCGCGTGGTACGTCGCACCCGTACCCACAGGTCATCTAGCCGGCGCCGCCTATAAGCGGCACCCGAAGCGAAAGGGTTAAAAAGGAATAGTTGTAGCGGCACGCGACAGTGAACATTCCAACGATGTCTGTCTCGTGGCTCGCCACGCCATCGAGATTCTTCGGGTAAGATGATTACCAGATGTCGATGCATCTCCACAGTACATGTTCAGCTAGCCTGAGGACCCGCTATAAATCTTAGGATTTTGTTAACTAAGGTCCTTCAAACGGACAAACAGTCTTTATTCTAACAGTCCGTAAATCTACCACCTACTACAGGAAGATACGGGAAATCTGTTTTCTCACGAACGACGCTGCCGCTAGCAATTCTCTTTCTCTCTCTCTCTCTCAAGGATGGTTAGCATACTTCTTCAACCACCAACATAGAAATTAACCAATTAACAGGAACGTCCATTTCCCTCACTTTCCGAACGAAGGTTTTTCTCTACGAATCCGATGATCTCGTGTCCTTAGATACACCCCATCATAGTTTTCCTTTGCAGAATCATCATGATGGAAAGGCATTCTCTCGTGAGGTCTCATTAGCGAATTACATAGCATCTTTACGCTCGGAATATATTCTACGTTTTAACAAAGAGTTAGTTTAGAAATACTTGTACCGTAGACAAGGAAGTTGAGTATACTTGGACTTTGGAAGAAAGCGCATTTTGTTATCCCGTTGACCGCGGATTCGTTATAGGACCTAAGATCATTGCCATTAGTATCCCGAGTATCTAATTAGCACGGTTACTTGTCAAATTCTGTATTAATCGTATTTGTACTAGTAAATATCTTCTTTATTGCATAACAACAATGTCTAATCCAAACGAAGACTCGTTACACGCTTCTAACACTAATCACAATGTGAACACGTCATATATATAAGAAGCATAGTGATCGGACAACGTCTTTTTAAAATGACATTATTCTATTATATTTTAAGCCAATACGGTTGAGATGCATAAACAATGACCTGAAAATTAGAGAAAGTATATATAGCTTGCTGGAAGTTTTGTTTCATTGCTGGAGGGTTATAGATAATTATGTAGATGGTGAATTATTTTATAAAATTTAATGCGCCAAGCCGAACTACTCTAACAAACACAACTGCAACTACCTAATAAAAATTAATAATGAAAAAAATTAATTATAAATGTAGTATCGCGGACATAAGGCTTAGGAGTTATCGAGTGAACCACATACAATGTCGCGAGAGCCGCGGCGTTCTTCAATCATATAGTTTTGTAAAAAGCGGTCGTGGGGCACGTGCGTGGTGGGTATACGGAAAGACAAAAGATATGCGAAAGGAGTCAGTTTTAGTTTGGAAGTCGGAGAGTGTAAGTCGAGAAGCAAAAGAGTGCGAGTTGCGTTGTAGAGATAGTGCTGTTAGCGAGAGAGTGTGGTCCGCGTAAGAGAGAACATTGGATCTATTCTGTCGAGAGTTGTCTAAGTTGTAGCGTGTTATTGCGATTAATTCCTATTAAACTACTATCGTTTCTTCTGTCTATACTTGTACAATCCATTCACTGTAAATAAATTACCAATACTAGGATATAATAACACTATATTCCATAGAAGATACTACATAAATAAAAATTATATAATACACAACACACACATATGAAATTGAAAAAAACATAAAGCAAGGTACAAATACAGGGAGTTAACTGATTTAATCACTTCGATTAAAATCTACTAGGTTTAGAATATAATAAGTGAAGATATAACCTAGATATACTAAATTTTAACTCAAATTAGTAGTATTATTCAATATAATATACGAAATTTATCTTATAATGTTAATAACGGAAGTCAACTTGAACGGAAAATAATGTTCATATAAAAATAGAATTACTTACAGTCTAAAATGATAAAATAATAATTGGAGACAGAATTGAATAGTATTGAGAAATAAGTTACTCTAGCCAATGTTATGTAAAATATACATTAGAAATAATACACTGCGGTAAGATTTCTAGAAACATAATATATAATAATTAATAATTATCTTCTGTCAATGATCCCATAATTAATTATGGATAAGATGCTATGCGACAGACGGTGAATCTTTAGGAATGTTCCTGATTGAACAAAAATTTTCCTGAATCCCTATTGGTAATATCGGAAAATCAGAAAATATTATTGGTACAATGATAAGCGTATTAATAAATTTACGGACATGGGAAGATAATTTATAAATAGATTAATAAGTTAATTAGTAATTAAGTATATAAGTAAGTATATATGTAATTAATGAATAATGGAATAATACAAAGTAAGTATGCTCATAGATCATGTATTAGCCTACAAACATAGAGATATAATTTATTATGTACTTCAATTATAGAATGTTCTCATTGATAGTTATCTGACATATGTTTTCTATGGGATAAATAAAGATAAGTTCAATTGATAATAATATGAAATAACGTCTACAACAGTTATTCGCTGATATAGTAGCCATGTTGATTGGACAACAAGACGCTAAGAGGCGTATGAAGTATCCTATTTGGCGAATTCTGGGCTAACTATTGGCTGACTGAAAACCCAATGTGCCATTGGCTCGTTTTAGGATATGGAAGATGCAATAGTGGCTTACTTATGATGAAAGTATGGAAATTAAAATTAGGACCAAATCAGGAGTATTGACAAGGAATTAGCAATAACACTAAGGGTGTACGAGGCACATTCTAAATATAAACAGGGCAACAACCCATGCTTGTTACAAATTTATTTTTATTCATAATCTATAAGCCATATATAAGTTACTGGAACATTATATAAGGAATACTGCATATAGTAGTATATTCTACATGTTAGAGTTATACAACATAATTAATTGCATACTATATCAATTATCTATGAGGAAAGTTGAGATAATTTGGTTTTTTGGTTGGTAATTTTTGGTAATGAATAAGAATATTATATGACTGAATCGGATAGGTTGATCCGGGAATTCATTATAAATAACTACAAGGAATACGTATTTATAATAGCAGATCACGAAGATAATTTATTGGTTGATATTTTATAGTTGGATACTTTATAGAGACTTTAGCATCAATACCATTAGGACGATCACGATTACTATTATTATATCTGATTTTATAATATTTTATAATATTATTCAATATTGGCTTCAATTATCGTTTATTACTGTATAAACTGTTTTTATGGAAATTTATTGGTTTGACTACTTTAACGTTTTAAAATGTTTCATTATTTATGGTATTGATGATGACATGCATTGTTTTATACTGTTATAAGTTTAATTATTAGATTACTGATTGGGAAGATGATGATCCATTGATCGATATGACAGTTTCTGAAAAGATTACTGAAAACAATAATATAGAAATTCTTCACAGCTTGAGGATATTCCTACAATATCAGAATGATTGCATATAAACACGTTACAACGCTGTTAGTAAGTGGACAGACAATATAATATGAAGAATACGAAGGATGATCTCACCCTATGATCATGAGATTTATTCTGTTTTATATATATAACTAATGTTTATTTTATTTTATACATTATATCCTCTTAGTTAACTTTAATGTATATTTTATACAAATAATACACTTGACATATTTTATTCATGTGACTTATTTACGGTATTTTATTTTTCCTTTTTTATACTGTGGCGGCACTCGACAGCACAAATACCGCTACTCGACACTAACAACCAACGGACGACGGCAGCGCAGTGGTTAGCGACTTAGGTTACGAACGTTCGGAACCCGGGACGAATCCTTTTTTTTGCACGTGGAGAAATCCTCATGGACACTCCGCTGCCGCCAACAGTAGCAGCAGAGTAGTATCGGACTCCTACCGACTAAAACTCCATGTTGGCCATCCTACGCGTATGACAGGGGGTGCTCTAGGTACCTCGGGTGAATTACTTCTGTTGCATCCCCTCCCGCGTTCTCTCTTCGAGCCAGTCTTGTATATTCCTTGGCTGTTGAATTTGGCGCTAGGGGGGGAGGCATTGCCCCTGGCACCGTCCCTCCTTCTAGTCGCGGTTCGTTGTGGTGACAGTGAGTTAGGTCTGGGCCGCCTCACTGCCATCCTCCACCATCGCGTTATCCTACACGGGTGAGAGTTTCTCTTTCTCACCCTTTCTGCTCGCTCTTTTGCGAGCATAACTCGCTCGCAGAAGAGGCGGACAGCTTCATATTCCTGTGGCCCGCTCAGCATCGCTGCTATGATCCCTGAGGGGGTCAGCCTCTCGCCTATGACTTGCCGCAGGGTGTAGCGGGGCAGCTCCCATGCCGGTCAGGCCTCCAGCGTATGCTGTGCCGTGTCCCTGTCTTCCCAGCCGGGACGAATCCTGGCGACCGAAGTCCGATTTTTCTTCCACGATTCTTAAATGGGAAGAAAATACTGCAGTATCGCAGCAGCGTCACCTACAGCCCAGCAGCTGCTATTATCACGGACAACACACATTATCCACCTCAATACATTTTTGCGCTCATAGTGTAAATTCAATGACTCAACACACATTAAATAATCCCCATATGCCCTTACATTATATATATTCATATCGTATATATACTTATATGTAGTTACTCTAACTAATATATAACTATTATAATGTTATATATATATGTCGGCTCTTCCTCAGAAGAAAGGTATTGGGCATATAACGATTCTTCACTGGAACTATACATCTTCCTCGTAAAATTGAAACGACTTTTATTAACACGAGTATGGGTTTTACAGAGTTAACAAACAACCGCGTTGATAAGACACTTATGACAATGGCCTAAGGTTCGATAACGAATCCACGGTCAACAGGATAACTCTGTATTAAACGTAAAATACCTTAACCGAAAAAACACGTTTAATGGGACGCTCTATATATACTGCTCGATGTGTAACTCTCCAAGGCGATCGCACGAATACTAGACTGATGGAAATTTTTCTTCCTTCTCGATTGCGTTCGTTTGTTATATACTGGACCGAAGCTTCTAGAAGGTTTCAATCGCCGTTGCTAGGCAATCTTTGCTTGGAGTTTGATTGTTAATACAACGTGTGTCCCATTATATTGACACCTCCGAGAAAAATGTCCATCCCGTGACCGCGGCTACGTTCGGCGACCAGTTGTGTCACCTCGAACCCAATCCCACTATCGCAAGTCTCGAACAAATACAATTAGATTGAATGACAATTGTTTAATTACGGTTATAGTAGAGTCTAGAGTACAATTATTACGGGATTTTCCCACATTTCCAAAGGGGAGGCTCCAGTGTCCTTCCATCTCCGACATATATATTATATATAGTATAATATAATAACTAATATCTCATATTTGCACATTGTATATTATAATGGTGTGATTTATATGTGATTTGTGTCGTAAGTTACATTTATATTAGGTTATCCGAAAAGTGTCTTTCTTTCGCAGTGCATCTTCGTATAAACGTAAAACCAAGTCTGTGAAATGTCGCAGTGTTTATCTCAACAGAATAAAATGGATCGTACGTAATTCGACAAAATCATATAAAACAAAAAATGTTGTGCGTCTATTATTTCCTCATAAAACGAAAGAAACTTTTCGGACAACCTAAAGTTATCCCATAGGTGATACTTCTGTGATCTCATAATATACAAGGTATAATTCTAATATCATGTAATTGTATTTCAAATATTGTAGAATGGTATAACCTATGTTTGATTATTATTGGCGACCCTGTTGGGTACTATTTAGGAAAGATTATATGAATATTAGTAATGACCTTGGCAAGAAAAATGGTTAATGAAAATGGAATAACGATCTTATGACAACCTTTTTTTTATACCTTATACCTTAAAGTAAGTAAAAGCATAGTAAAATAATAATAAAACAAAAATATAATTACAGAATGTGAAGATCGAGAGCTGCGTGACAAAGAAAATTGACTTCAGTGGCGTTTTGTTTATTTATGTGTTTATTTATACTGGTCGGGGAGAGTCGGAAAATTTGAATTCATCTTTGATCTACGATTGCACGTAGCGGCGACATTGTTTTGCCCGGAGTTTATTTATCGTTATGTTTCGTGCGTCAAGGCGGTGTCCATGTTCCGAGGCAAAACAATGACATGAGTTGCTCTCGATTCGCATCGTCCTCTGACTCATGTGCTGCTACATCATCCCCTACCAGTGATAGCATTTTTATTAGGTAATATTCAAAAAATTATTTACACTATTTTTTCTCTTAGTCGTGGCTGTTATAAAAGTTGAATACATATTTCCGATGCATACGATACATCCTGTCTCCAACAATTTACGACTCTGAACCGAAACCTGCCTGCAACCAATCGGGAAAACGGAATCTTCGCTCAAACCGCATAACGTACCTGTTAGAATTTAATCTTAAAGTTAAGATAAATAATCTGTGGAAGACACAATGTTTATGTTGAAATAATATTAGGTGATATTTATTAAAGAAAATTACAGAACCAAATATATTTAAAATATAAGTGAGTGATATGGATTGTTGACAGTTGGCCAGTTACTCTCAGACTGACTGTAGGTAGTGACCCATGGTCCCTTAAAGATTTTGAACCTCACTCTCTATACAGTAGTGAGTATGTCTGTGTAAGTGTCCTGTTCAAATGCCTGTGTAGGTGCCTATGTGTGTAATATCGTTGTATTCCAACAGTACCTATTCCTGGTGTTTTCTTCCGTCGTTCGATTGTTATTGTTTGCGCCGCTTTCATCGCGGGCGTTCATTTGTCCTACCGGAATCATTACGTTACGAGTTTCGGCAGTTTTTCCTCTAAATCGTCCGGTACTATAAACGCGGGTTTCAATCGATCTACGGAAACAGTCACGTCGCGCTTATTTATTTTTATGGTATAATTTTTCTCGTCTCTTTTTAGTACTTTAAACGGCTTGTCGTACGGCGGCTGTAAAGGGCCTCCAATCGCGTCATGGCTCAAGAAAACATACGGCGATGATTCTAACTCTTTAACACGTTGACTGCCACGCCTGTTTTCAAAAAAATCTCGGTCAGGCCACGCTTGCAGCAGTACCAAACGTTCTCTGCTCGGTGCATCGATATTTTCGTAATGCGAGTCGCTCAACTGGTGGTCTTACCTCTCGTTTCTTTGGTTTCCATTCCTTCGCATTTGTTTCTCATTTCTCCACTTTATACAAAATCAGTTTGAATCTTGGCCGAGCAACGAACGGTATAACTTAAAAGCTCTGCCCTAATTTGTTACAATGTTGAAAAGAAAAATTGAAAATTTATTTCTTAGTGAGTCAGATAGCAGTGAAAAAGAAAGCTTTTACGAGGTTTATGATTCCGGAAGAAGCATTTGACGCGCATGTAAACTGTGTTATGCAAATAAAAGACGTCGAATGGACCGAACAAAGGCATAAAAGAATTTGAAGAAAACAACAACTTATTGACCAAATTGTCCCGACCGACCTCAGCTATGTATACAATGCTTTAAAGTTTTACATTCTAAATAATTTTACGGTCTTTTCTACGTCCTCCGGCGAGATTGGATTTGATGATAAGCGCGAACGAGATCGATTTTAGAAAACATACGGTTACCATAGAAATTCTACGCGAAGTCCTCTATATGTTCATTCAGTGCCCGATAGTTGCCATAAGGTCGAATCCCTCCGTCCTTCTTTGGTACGATGTGCAAGGGTGAGGCCCTTCTCGATGGTTGCATCACGCCTTGCTCTATTACGACTTCAAATTCCGCCTTCGCCAGTTTGAGTCGGTCGTGACTCGAGGCGACGTGGTTTGGCGTGGACGGGGGGTCCAGGCGTCGTACTGATATGGCGTTGCACACCATGCCGTAGAGAACTTCCCCGGAAAACGGCGGTCTCGTTAAATCAGGGAATTCCGCTAGTAGTCTATGGTACGCTGATTCTCCGTCGATGGTTTTGATTGACGCTACGTCGGCTGTGATGGCGAATCCCTTTGTCGACAGTTGTGTAGTCGTGTCCAGGAGACGTTTGTTTCGTGGGTCTACGAGGAACCCGTAATGGCTTAGGAAATCGACACCGATGATAGGCGTTTATACGCGATACATCCGCAACTACAAAACCCCACCTAAAGGCTCGACGTAATGACAGATTGAGGGACACGGTGATGGTGCCATACGTTGCAATCCGCGTTCTGTTGGTCGCGAACAGTTCGCAGTCGCTCTTATTGCGCGGATAAACACGTGTGTCGGCACCGGTGTCCACTAGAAACGAAATGTTAGAGTAAGATAATAAACGTGCAATATTCACTTTATTATTGTGTTGGAAGTGCTGTGTATAAGTATGGTGTATATCCATTGCAATAACGGACTGGCGTGGCTACTGCGGTGAGATGCAAATGGAGCGAGCGGAGAATACTCAATACGGACGAATATTAGTAAAAAACACCTTGATCTAACAGAGTATCGTGAGTATACGCTTTGAATTTACGTGGTTGTTATGAACTTGCACGACGTGTACCTGGATCACGGCCTGTCACCATCTTATTTGGTGGCGTACCGGTAGAACCATGGACTAGAAAACTATAAGAGTTTCGACTTGTGGTGGTACATTAAATTGTCACGGAATATGTAAGGCATAGAGCCGAACACAGTTGTAAAAGTTGGTTTTTAAAGTAAAATACAAATTTAAATAAAATATGAAGGTTAATAAGCGAAAATTATATGTATATTCAATTATTAAGTTATTATAACTGTATAAATTATAATAACGTTAATCTATTGGTGCACACACATTATTCATAATTCATAGTTTAACATAATTCATAATTTAATAATTCATAGTCCATAAATTATAATTAATAATGGATAATATGGATGATGCATTAATTCAATTTATAATTCGATATATTATGACGACGTTGGCTTGTATTGGGATTATGATTATCTTTCGTTCGGGTGGAGATTATGGTAGATACATATATACGACTGGCTATGTTTCTGGATAATGCGATTAAATATGAATTAATATGATGGACAAGTTGAAAAAAGGATTAAAAATTACGACACAGGGTTTCGAGGCCCGGGGGCTCCAGGGAGGGCTACGTGTCTGGTGACCTTACATTGCTGGCACGATATACATTGTCGTGCCCAGTTTCTACGGTCTTTGTTTATAGACGGCAAACGAAACGCGTTGTCACCAGTTTTTGCGTGGAGCATATCCCAGGATGGGAAAGTCCGTGGAGCGAATTGAATACGCTACGCCGCAAGGATCTTGGTACATACGGTCGTGTGATGTCGCCCGATACGTCGCGGTATATTTCTACGTCGTGATCGGAAAAACGTATCGGATTTGACTAATTCGCGTAGCTTGATGTTATTTTTTTGCGCGGCGGCGAGCGTTTGGTGGTCCACGACTTCCCCATCGCTTTGATGCGTGACAGAGCGTCGGCTACATTGTTGTCTAGACCTTTTATATAACGGATGTCGGTCGTGAATTGTCCGATGTAGTCGAGATACCGAAGTTGTACCGAGCGGCGAACATTTCTCTAGCTTCTGATTGAATGCATATGTCAAGGGCTTGTGATCGGTGTCTATTGCGAAGTTTCTGCCTTTTACGGCGTGTCGAAAATGTTTGACCGTTGTGTATATCGCGAGTAATTCGCGGTCGTACGCGCTATATTTCTGCTGCGCGGGAGACAAGGATTTTGTAACGAACCCTAGCGGCTGCCACTTGTCATTCACGCGTTGTTGCAGTACTACACCTATTGCGTAGTCGGACGCATCTACCGTGAAGCTGACGGGCGCACCTGGTATCGATGCGCTAACATCGTGGCGTGCGCGAGAGCACGTTTTGATTCGCTAAAACAGTTTTCGATTTGTTCCGACCACTCGATGGTCGCGTTGCCCTTTTTCGCATCTTTTAAGAGATCATTAAGTGGTCGAAGTAATTTTGCAGTCTCCGGTATGAAACGTCGGTAGAAGTTGATCATATCGAGGCACCTACGTAGCTGCTTAACGTTCGCAGGCTTCGAAATATTTACGATCGCTTCGACAGGTTCGGCCAATGGTTTTATTCCGTCGGCGTTTACCGTATATCCGAGGAATGTGATTTCGCGCGCGCCGAATTCGCATTTCGCGGAATTGATTACGAAACCGTAGTCGTTTAGGCGATTAAATAGGGTTCGCAAGTGTTCGCAATGTTGCTTCTCGTCTTCCGAAGCTATGAGGAAGTCGTCGATGTACGCATAGACGAAATCGAGACCTCTCGTGATTTCGTCCACGTATCGCTGGCACGTTTGAGCGGCGTTCCGAAGTCCAAACATCATATTGGCTGCTTCGAAAAGTCCGGTGTATAACGCACGATAATCGCCGCAAGATCGTATGCCTCCATCCTTCTTCGGTACGACGTGCAGAGATGATGGCAGTGGGCTTTTCGATGACCGCATCACTTCTTGCTCGATCATCAGCGTTGTTAAGTTGCAAGAGATGTTTGAGATAAAGATTTTTGTATTTAGTTCCAGTTAAACAACCATCGTTTTCTGTCTAATTAATATCTGTACAATCAATTTATTGTAAATAAATTGTAAATAGTCGGGGAAAAATTTATACCTAGATTTCCCCGATACTACAATATATTTTAATTTTGACTTTATTTCGAATGTAGCTGACTTTTAAGATCAAAATTTTCTTTTTAAAACCAATCGAATCTAAAAAATATAATAACTAAAATATACTTTAAACGCGAAACAAAACCTTCAATTTCATATATTGTTAATAGTATTGATCAAAATGATTGAAGAGAATTGACCATATTATTTTCAAACTGTATTGTCAATATTATTATCAATATCATTGATCATATTTTGTCTATTTCCCCTAAACTATAAATCAGAATGTATAAATTTTATGTTTCTTTTACTTACTTTGTCTGTGTTCATTGTGTTCATACATGATGTTTTCTCCAATTTATGATACGAACTTATTAGGCGCCCTAATATTTACAATAAAATGCACTGCACAACTGTTAAAAAGGCACATCTGCGCAATGTAACAGTCTTATTTGAACTAGGGAAAGCATCATAACCATTTCGGCGAAGAGGAGCGCCTCTGCCCAGCCTTTGCATGGACATTGGTGGAGGGGATGTCCGTGTAGGGCTCCAAATGAGATATTTGGGCCTCACCATCGACAGTCTGTGGACGTTCGGGCCGCACTTCGAGCTCCGGGTACCTAAAATAACGGCCGCAGCCAAAGCCTTATGCAGCCTGGTGCCGAATATCGGCGGAACCGGAGTCGGAGTTCGTCGGCTGCATGAGGGGGTGGCTCAATCCCGTGTTCTTTACGGGGGCTCGGTGTGGGCGGAAAATCTGATAGCAAACCGTCGCAGTCCACTTCTGTTGAGGAGGCTGCACAGGACGACCGCCATCAGGATCGTTATAGGATATCGAACCATATCCTATGTGTCGGCATCTGTCCTGGCGGCTTCCCTTCCGATCGAGCTTCAGACCTTGGTGCTCCGACGTGTCTATCAAGACCTAAGAGGCCTGGGCTCGAGCGGGCTTATTCCCTCTGTTGAGAGCGGTGACACACCGATCTCCTCGCCGAGGATGCGGTGCGGGCTCACCGTGGTGTGAGAGCTGTTCTCCCTAATTGGGAGGCTTGGAGGGACCGTGGCGGGTTCCCGCTGACCTTCAGGATGACGCAGGTACTCGCCAGACATGGAGCGTTCGGAGAGTACCTGCTAAGGATTTGGCGAGAGGTGACTGACACTTGTCACCAGTGTCAGGGAGAGCGGGACGGCACAGCACATGTTGTAATTCTGTCTAGCGTGGGCAGATCATCGCCGTGTACTGCAGCTCGTCATCTGTGAGAGTTTGGCCCCCTCGGCGATCGTGCACGCTATGCTGAGGGAGCAGCGGTAGTACCTCGCCTTCCGCTCCTTCTGCGAGCAAATCATGCTTGCCAAGGAGTTGGCGGAGAGAGTCAGGGTGCGACAGCGTCATCCGTCCAGAGTCCCGCACCGCGGAGCTTTGGTCGCTAGCCGCCGAAGAGCTGCGGCACCACCGCCGCCCTAGGACGCCATAGGGGTCGTCACGCCAAAGGAGTTTCTGGACCTCCTCGGACTTGTACGACGGCTCATTGTTCGTGGCGTTAAGAGTCGTGGTCCCTCCTGACGGCCAAATCGACAGAAAGGACTCCCTAGAATTCCCGGGGAGTGGACGAAGGAGTGCCCCGACAGTAATTCGAAAGAGGCCCCGGGACACTTCTGCCAAACGTCGGGATGGCCACCATGGGGTTTTAGTCGGTTTAAGTCCGGCACTACCCCGTCGCCTTCCAGACGGCGTTGGGGTGTCCGTGAGGATTTCCCCACGTTAAAAAAAAGTATCATAACCATCCTTTACTGATAAAATTATCGAGATAAAAGAATAAGATTTTATATTTCAGTAACATTCTCATAGTATAGTATAAATAAACTGTTATCCGAAATAACTATTATACAAATAAGCCTTTATTTAGTGATAAATACGTATATGAATAAATTTGTATTCCTTTGGATATTTACTTGTTATTTGCAAACAGAACTTTATTCTCTACTCTTATCCGAAAGTTGCTAGCGGGAAGCATCGTTCGTGAGAAACGCAAATCTCCCGTATCTTCCCGTAGTAGGTGATAGACCGTTAGGATAAAGATTGTTTGTCCATTTGAAGGACGTTAGTTAACAAAATTCTAAGATTTATAGCGTCCTCGGGCTAGCTGAACATGTATTGTGGAGATGCATCGATATCTGGTAATCATCTTGCCCGAAGAATAGGGTCTGTGTGTGGCGAGCCACAAGACAGAAACCGTTGGAATGTTTACTGTCGAGTGCCGCTACAACTATTCCTTTTTAACCCTTTCGCTTCGGGTGCCGCTTATAGGCGGCGCCGGCTAGATGACCTGTGGGTACGGGTGCCGCTTATAGGCGGGGACCACGCGACGATCGGCACCCCATATATCAGGCATACACCAGTGCCATCTGTAGTCAATAATATATTTTTTCGTTACCGGCAGAACATTTTCTGTTGATTTTATTTATATATTGGATTAATCGCTTCTTAAAAGTTACTCATTGTTGAAACAACATCAAAACATTTCACGCAATATATTTCATATATCTAAACGACGACGTATAATGTTTCATGCGCCTCCGTACAGGGAGAGGACTTAGGCGGACGACTGCAGAAGCGAAAAGGTTAAGGAGAGCTATACAATTACTCTATACCTCTGTTAGGTAAAAACGTTCATCCCGTGACCGCGGCTATGTTCAGCGACTAGTTGTCACTTCGAGCCCAAGCTCACAAATCTCGGACAATTATATTCGTATTAAATCATAAAGACAAAGTATTGGGGATTTTCCCAAGAATTCCAAAGGGGAGGCCCCGGTGTCCTTTCATCTCCGACATAGATATATGCAAATGCAAATAGATATTGACAAACTATTGTATATCAATGTATTAGTTGAAGTCCACGGAATTTATTGAAGTCAACAGGAATCGTATAGCTTTTTTAATTTTGCTATAAATTGAGGTCAAAGTTGAAAAATTGCTGTCGTGTCGAACAGTCTTGTGTGACCCAACGCCGCCCTACGAAGCAGATAGTGAATTCCGGCATCGGCGTCAACGTGTTAAATGAGGTCTCTCCAAAATATCTTTCATATCCAGAAAGACTCCTTTTGTTTCGACCATTCGCGGTGAGACGCGATCGCCAGAAAGCACGTCAACGAGAGGCGTAAATTCCCGTTACGATTAGATAATCGACGCCACGAAATGATCGATCCCCTGATTTCTGTTACAATAATAGGGGTGGTTCCAATGATTTTACACTGATTTAACATATATAAATTAAAGTTTATTCCAACAACTTCTTAACTAAAGAGATATAATTCAGTTCAATT
Organism: Bombus lapidarius; assembly: GCA_936014575.1. NCBI lineage: Eukaryota > Metazoa > Arthropoda > Insecta > Hymenoptera > Apidae > Bombus > Bombus lapidarius. Next base: position 920,668 of record CAKXZU010000080.1, read on the forward strand.
AAAATGACAGTGTGCGGTGCGCGACGGAATCTTAGATGTTAACAGTTCAAAGGTTGTAAAAAGACTTCTTTTTCTGTGAAGATGATGCAGCGGAGAAAACTTGCGATGGGTGGGTCTAAGGGCGCGAGAAAAGCTGATTTGTTAACGACAAGTTTTCGTCGGGAGAGTGAGGGAAGGACTTCTCTGTTAATTTCTAGTTTGGGGTGGGTGGAAGGGTGTTGACCGCCCCCGAGAGAAAGCGGCTAGTGGGAAATATCGTACGTGACCAAAACGAACTTTCGGTATCTTCTTGCAATAAACAATAGCCTTTAGGTAACGATTTAGTTTAGAGATGTTTGCTCGGTCTGAAGGACCTTCTAGAATTTCTTAAGATTTATGGTCGGTTCCTAAGATTACTGAAGGCACGCGATGAAGACATGCGGACATCTGGTTGCCATCCGGCCAGCGGCGTGTGGCCTGGTCTAGGTATTGCGTCGCCCGACGTAACACCTTTAATGATGCCATTCGCTGATCCTGACTATCATCACACAGTCTTCTTTGTTTTGTTCCGCGCTCGTTGTACTTTTTTGCTTCTTCAGCGCCGATTTGATGAATCGCTCCTTTGAACGCCTATTTCTGTTTACCATCAGAGTACTGTAACAGCTACTATCCGATACGGTAACTTTTCTTTCAGATGCGCTGGCCTCCTCATCAATGGCTTTACTAACCGATTTCCCAGCTATACTCAACCAAGTTACAAGGGAGTTTTCCTCCACTTCGCTTGTTCACTATTCACTACCGAGCCATATACCCTTCCTTGATAGTGGCCACGGAGACAATCTTGGGCGGTACCCCTCCGTCATTGCCTCTTACTTCTAGGTTGCCGGGTTCCTTTCCCTCCACCTCCTCTCGAATGTCTTTACTAAATTTGAGAAGTTTCGTATATTTCTTCGAGGAGGGTGGGGTACCCGACGCTCTTTTCTTTATTGTTCCTCTACGCCTCTCTTTACCTCCTCCAACTTCGCTCTCGCTATCTTCAAAACTCTGGTCTCCGGTCGCATTTACCAAACGAGAGGGGGCTACAGGACCCAGCCTCTTCTCGTCGTTTGACCAGTCGCAGGATGACAGTCGGGTCGAGTCTGAACACCACTGGAAACAGCGACGGGGCTTGGAGGCTCCGAAACCCCCTATGCCGTAACCTTAATACTCTTATTTGTACTATGCATATTTATCTTATCACAAAAGAAAAGGTATCATTGTCCAGGGACAGAACCGCGTTCGTCATAATTGAGTAACACCAATGTCGTGTCCTTAAAACGTAGCCAAACTGATTGGTAATCGTTACCAATCAGTCCAAGTGAGTCTTCTCGAGTCCGTCAATACGTGTGGTCCTTGGCCCTGTATTCTCTTATTTCATCGCGATATATCTAAAATCAACCCTAACCTTGTCCTTGGAACCGGCTAAATATCACAATAGAAAGCTAAATCCCGAAATCAGCGCGTCGAAGATCACCTTATAGGGGAAATCTTCACGCTTATACCGCAGCAACATAGCTCAACAGTGACCCGGCTCCTTTCACTTCACTAAATAAAAAGGTGACGATCCCCTAGAAGAGTCCAATAACTCGTCAATAAGAACAGAGCATCGCTTGTAGCATCCAAGACTTCCAAACATATCCTATCGCCACGTATAGCCAATGGGAAGCTGCATCTGTATATGCATCATTAAACTGTGTCTTCATCCTCGACAATCAACCATCCAATCAACCAAAAAATTTAAGAGAAAACCGCGCTTGCCATCCTTATAAATGAAATATCAAAATGGAACTTTCAAGTAGCCGACTATATCAGGCCGACTTTCTCAGGGTTCTAAAGTAATTTCCCGTGTTTCCAAATTTTTTCCTGAAACGCGACTTGGCAAATAGATATCTGTCACTGTAAATCATTATTTAAAATAGATTTGAACCGCGAGAAAACTTCGGAAATACCCAAAAACATCTCCAAAGTAACGGCTCAACAACGGTGGAACTCAATTAGAGCAGACTCTACTTCTATCAACAAACAAGAGGTCAGTAATGTGGCGACCTCTACTCGAGGTTGCAAGTGGACATCGAGCACCGTGCCTGGAAACATACCGACCCGTACAACAACGTGGCGTCTCAAGAAGCAAACTTCGCAAACCACCATTTTGTCGGGAATTTTCGCTTAGTAAATTCCTTTCATTCCAGCTAATTACATGTAATTAACTCTTGTGATTGGAATAGACCCACTCTCCCAAACTTAAACTAAAAGAGGCGATAGGCCAATGACAAAGAGTGAAGAGAATAAATACTCTTACAATGCTGCTTATCATATGACTCTCGATACACCGTAGTACGCGCCCAGTTCCTATTCCGTGCTCGAATACCTAACTGTTGTGACTAGCAATAGTCCCCAGATGGCACGACACGTTCCGTGTACTCGTCTAAGGCTACGTATCGTAAGTTATACGTACAGATTCTATAACCCTGCCCTGAGTAACGGGGCCTCCATACCAAAATGGCGACCGCCTGCAGACCCGTGCGCGTTTCTTTACATCGATACCGTTGACTATCGCGATAAAAACACCTGCCGTGCCAAGTGAGTGCTACCCTCCACGTTGGCATCCTATCTACAGTGATCGAAACTTTTCGTTCAAAAGTTGGGGTGTCGGTCGGATGTTGTGAAGTGGAGGATCATTGTGTATAAAATAGAGGAAGTGATGACTCTGCCGTGGTATAATTTCACGTAATTCGTTTAGAAGATGACATTACAAGATGAGAGTGTAAAAATCGCAATTAGGTTTCCCTTGTTATCGATGTTATCGAGGCGAAAAGATAGGGACATGAATATAATTTCGGACAATTCCTGCCCATACATTTATGGTAAATCGTCCTTGGTTAAATCTCTCAACCGTTGCATGTGGATTTCTGTAAGCCCAAATCCTGGCATTTTGTCGATCGAGGATACTGCAATTTGAGAAACTACCTTTATCCGTAAATATTACACATTCGAAAAAATGTGAATCGTGTTATAACTTATGTAGCATTCAATATCAGATACTCCGTCGAATACCATACTGGTTGGATCTATCATGTGATTGATTTTCATTTGAACAATCTGTTCTTCTTTAATTCATGCAGGGTCGACCTGCAGTCAGACGTCGCAATATTAATTCATGATCAATATTCTTATATATTTTACGAGCTAATCTCTAATTTGCTGTTGCTTCGTAAATAGTACGCTACTTTCTTATTAAATGTGAAATATAAACATATTATGGATAAAGCCAGTCTAAGAATTATTAAAACTTTAATATTCTTTTCCGGGAGACGAAGTCATTTGCAACCTATGGTTCCTTTGCAACTTTTTTTAATAACTTTGATCATGTTAATAACCTTATAAAATAAATTTGTTGCAATAAAAAAATGTTGATTTTAAAAATCATGTTCAAGATTAGGTTTGCACGAACTTTTTTTTACAAATGTCCATCGATCCAGAGGTGCAGAATCGTGCACAATCATGATACGGTGGTTTTTATACCTGCATTTTATACATCTTGCACTGACAATCTGTTCACATTACTAACTACAGTGGGTCACAAAAGTATTCGTACACTTGTCGACACTTTTTCTCGACCTATTATGTGTGTTATATAAAACATTTTGATATTGATACGGCAGCCAATTATCATGATTATATTGGAGAATAAACAATTCTGAAAATGTATAAAGTAATTATAATTGCATAAAGGTATTTAGTATAAGTATACATTTTGCAGACAGGACAAAAGAATTTAAACAGGCAGTCATTTACAATAAGTCTGAATATTCGGTAGGTATTCATACTACTCAGTATTATTTCATATTTGACAGCTATTATATGCTTCAGGTAATTATTCATACTGTTTACCGATTTTTCACGAAATATGAATTTGTAGTAAATATCTTGTAATTGTAATATATATTTATAATATATATGTAAATTTTATAGAATTTAGAATACCAACTGACGGGTTCACTTTCCTTGTGTTTACTGGGAGTCGGTCGAACAATATGAATAGAGAAGGACGGGAACTTAGGAGAGAGAACAAAACAGGATTTCAAGAAGCGAAGATTGAACAAAGAAGAAGAAACGCAAGTTAAGAGTTAGAAGGAGAAAGAGAAGGGGGATTAGAACCAGAGAGTTTTCAGGAGATACGGAAGAAGACTTAGAAAATCGATTCTTGAGTTTTCACGAATCGATCGCCTGATTTTGAAAAATATTACATCATTACATATATATATTTTTCAATTGAAATTATGTCTGATATAATATATCATTATAGTGCTAATGAAATTTCAACATGTTTTATATAACAGGGAGAAAATACACATAACGATTCTCTATTTTAACTGTACGAATCCTTTGTACTGTAAATATATCGCCACACAATGGTCTGGGAACCGGAATATGGAGGTCAAGATTAAAAACTTTTATGTTTTGCAGGTGGGTCTATTTTTATCATTTTTAAATATTTAATTTTATTATAAATAATGTAAATAGAATTTGTTTTTTCTCTAATCGGAAATCTTATTTCTATTGAATAAACATTTTTGAAATGATTTTGTGTAAGATTTTGCAAACATTGCGTATTAAAATAAAAAGAAATTATTAACTTTCAAAATTATAACTTTTTACGTTTTCATTTCCATAGAAGCTTGAAGTATTGTAAACCAACACCTGATACATCATATTATTAAAGAATCTATATAAATAACTATATTCCTTAGAGTTTTTAACGTACGTATTCAATTCTATAGTAACTTTCATGAAAAATTATGGTTATAAGTAACTTTGTGTCGGTAACAGAGATTTCTACTTTCGAAACACAGAGATAAAAAGTAGATATCATGTAATTACTTTTTCATATTTTGTTCATATCATTACATACCGTTTCCTGATATAATTCCATGAAAGTAAAACGATTATTACATTATTGAAAATTTAACATGATTTTTGGCAATAAGATATTAATAAGTTTTACGTATAATTTGCTCCTGCTACAGGCAAGTAGTCTTCTAATCAAACACTTTCGGGCGCGTTGCTGCACGACGGTTGGTCCAGTTGATAAGAGGTATTTTTATCTTCTTCGAGTATATATTTGGCAAATTTCTCCTTTTTCTTTTCATATACCGCTTCGTCGACAGATGCTGCCTTCTCGATTTTCTCAACGCCATTGCTGCTTAGACGCCGTGCTATTTGATTACCTTTTGCTGCTCCCTCGTCTTTCTCGAAAAAATTACTCATGCCGACGCGTCTTTCGCTCATCGAGATTTTGCCAAGAGAAAAATTTGGCCTAGCCAGAACATCCATTCTATCAAAACGGTAAGCAGTACCTATACGATCTCTTTGCAGCGGTCTGGCTAACACGTCCATTCTATCGAAGTGACAAATACTTCCACCACGATTTCTTTGCAAAGGTCTGGCAAGTACCTCCATCCTGTCAAATTGGCAGACACTCATCCGACGGTCTCGTTGCCATAATTTTGGGGAAGCATCGAATTGACAGATACTCATTCCTCTGTCTCGAAAGGCAGACTTAGACGTTTCGATTCTGTTCAATTGACCGATACTAGCCTTTCGTTCGTCTTGTAACAATTTCGTGGACTCGTTGGCTGGCTTCAGGTTTTTTAAAGCATTCTGTTCGTTGGAGGTGTTGTTCTCCGAAAACATTAAGAACTGAAGATCGAGAGCGCTTTTTGTGCGACGCGGTATACCTTCACCTCCAGGGAGGAAGGACATGCTAGATCCAACGAACACACTGTTTTGCCTTGGTCGCATTTGACGCGAAATATAATTTAATTCGTGCCCCGCCGGATAGTCCCCGCAGAGCAGGTTGCATTTCGAGAATGTGCACCGACTCTGCGAACAAATAAATCAATGACTTACGAATAGTTTTATTTGACGATCGAAACAGAGAAATTTTTTATGATTGAACAGATCTGTGCATCCTGCATTTAATAGTAGTCATAAGGAAGAGAGTTATGATGGATGAACATTGAGAAATATGTATAGAATATGTCTCAAGATTTTGCAGCCAAACCTTGTTAGGATATTCTATGAGTATAATCAAGCAAAAGTGTTATATAAACATAGATGATTTACAACTTTATTGAAAGCTCAAAATCATATGTTGTCTGTAAAAATTATCTCAATACTAAAATTTTTATGTTAATTTTAAAAATATACATTTCGTGGTTTTGTATTTCTCGTTCTAATAAACAATGATATTAACACCGAATGATGTTACACTTTATGGATTTATTATTTTTGCATTCTTGTACATATGTGGACTACAAAAGATAAGATGTTCAACCATCCTTGAAATAATTCTCGTTAATTTTACTTATTTTCATTTTACTGAAAATTAATATGACTTTTATATATACACTGGTGAGCAAAATGAAAGGAACACTCAATATTCGGCTAAGGATTGCTGATATTTAAGCTGTTATGATTTTGTAACAAGAAATAACAATCATTTTAGACTCATTTCACAACATAAAGCATCTACTTTCAGAATCGTTAGTTAGCTTTTCTTCCAGAGGTTCCAGGAAATTTAAGGAGTGATTCTTGAAGCCGAAATAAGACGAAAATTAAGAATAAATAAATAAGGAAAAATACAAATTGCAATAGGTGTTCGATGTATCCTCCGTCTTCTTGTAAACAGAGCCTGACTCTTGTTTTAAAATTTTGCCGCATTGTGCGAAAATTTCTCATCGTATTCTGTTCGATTTCCGCCACGGAGAAAATGTGGCGTTACAATTCAATCACCGTAGACAGCGGTAATGCATACACTAATCTCTTCGTGTGTCTTCAGAAGTAAAAGTCGAGGGGATTTAAATCTGGGGACTGAGCAGGTCAACGCACAGGTCCTCTTCGACCGATCCACATGTTTCCAAAAGAGCTAGTCAAGTGCACTTGCACTGCGTTGTTAGAATGTGGTGGTATACTATTCTCCATGAATCATCTCCTGATGTATGTGAATTTTCACATGCCAAAAAATGCTCGCTAACGTATATTCGTTATTCCACATTTATTAAATGTTGCCTCATTAGTAAATAATATTCTCGCGGCGAAATTAGAATTGTGTTGTCACCATTTGTAAGAATCTTTTCTTTTGAGAACATCCACTGCTTGTAACTCCTGAACATTCTGAAAGCTATACGAGTGCAGATTTTCCCACTTCAATACGGGCCATACGGTGTTTTTGCGGACACATTCTTCGGCAGCAATAATCTTCGTATTTAGCCTATGATTTTCTTGAATATAGCACAGTATTCTATTTCTCAGATCCGGATCGTCGTGCTGAATTCGTCCGCCAGATTTTGTAGGTTTTAATGTACCTGTATCCCACAATCGTTTTGCAAAATATCTTTGCGCTGAGTATAGTCCTATTAGGATATTTTTCGCCGCATAAACGTTGCGCTTTTGTGCTATTGCTGTCCGCCGCAACGTTCTCCAAACGATACATTCTCCAAATGTACACGACATTCTGTAATAAATGTGACGATATAAATAATAAACAACGTATAGTACTACTACACTGTATATAACACTCACTACGCGCACTGCACACACAATACACCCAAGTAACGTTTTCAAAAACTGTTGTTCTAACCTCTTGCCACGAAATGGCTAAAATATGGTAAAATAGTGATGGGAAATTCACTCAGAAAGAAAAATTTGTGATATGTGACTTGATTGTTTTTCTTTTTAACTATCTACAGGGGGCTGAGATTTCAATAAAAACCATATGTAATCAACTGTATTTAAAACTTTTTACATGAAAAAGCAAATGTCTTGTCAAGAATTATCCGCAATATTTGAACATCCGCTGTTATACATCAATAGTAATCGGTAATCATCCAGATTATAAACGAATTAACTACTAATCTTGATAATTGTCTGTTAAGCTTAAAAACAAATATCACTTAATTTTTAAAACTGATGAATATTTATTCCTTACATGAACAAACTAGCAATCAATCTCGCATTCTTTATTGTAAACTAAAGTAAATAAATTACATACTTTATTTTCTAACGTTTAAGACTGATTTATAACATTATTTAAATAATGCGAGGCATTATTTAAGTGTCTATGTAATATAAATACATGCGACACATACTGTTTTATCAAGCCTTTCGATTCTGTCAATCCCCTATTATATTGTTTGACGGGGGACTAAAACCAGCAGACTGAGAAAATATTTGTAGCGGCACTCGACAACGAAACCATCCGACGGTTTCGCGACACAAAGATATCACCGAAGCGTAAAGCCGACACGCCTAATGAGCCATCGATATCCCTACGGTCTTTTCGCCGAATATTTGGAAGAAAGCGTACTTGGCAACGGTCGCGGACGCCTAACAAACGCGTGGATAGTGGGGATATTGAGGGGTGACAAAGGAAAAAGAAACAGATCCGATTAAAAGTCAAGCTGTAAGAGCTTCAGTCTTGGAAAGTCACGGCTAGAGTTCAGAAGCAAATCGTAATTAGTGTAAACCAAGTGTAAAAAAAATTAATTCTGTTTTTATTTTTTTTATATTTTATTTCTTTTTTCATCTTCAATTTCCTTTTTTTATTTTAGGTGACACGAGCGCCGATAATCTAGGTATTCCCCGACATCGAACCGTTGATGATCGGTGTCACGTCCCGCGCCCCGCACGATCCGTAGCGCGAAAGTAAAATTGGTAATTTTTTTCAAATCAAGGTAATTTAAAACGTTTATTTGATACCCTGTTTACAGTATTTGAAGTGAAAGGCAGTTAAAGCCGCTAAAAGCCATATCTTGCGATAAATTTATCCAACTATGTTTTTATAACGACATTAAGACAGTTTAAAACTGTAAACAAAGTCGGCAGTTTGAACAAACTTTGGGGATCTTCCCAAACATTTTCAAAAGAAAGACCCCGATGTTTTTTCATCTCCGACAGATATGAATAAATGTAGCGATTCAGAGAAGTAATAATTAATTACCGTTCGTCTATCGAGTAATAATAAATTACCATTCGTCTATCGAGTAATAATTGATTACCGTTTGTCAACCGAATAGTTACCAGTGCCTATCGAAGAGTTTTGTTTATCGAAGAATCATGATTTTGTTAACCGAAGAGTTTTACATCAGTCTGCCAGTCAATTGTCAATATCGAAATCGAGTAAGATTCGAATAAATCATTACATATTGTTAATTTACTTTCGAACAACTTTAATTCCAGTGTCAGTATTTCCGCACGTAGCAGGTTAGCCGAAAGTGGAACTTATTGCCAGTTGCATTAAACGCCAGTTAACGCTACCGAACGCGGCAACTAAATGGAACGTGATAATCGGTTTTATCCCATCGCCAAGCAAATGTCAAAAGGGCTAGATCCGAGACTTCGGTCGCTTTTGTCACGTTAAATAGTTAAGTAAATGAATGTGACCCATTTTTTAGAATCATTAATGCCTCTCCTTAAAATATAAAAGAGAAAAATTATAAATATTTTCAAATTTATTCAATGGGTATGAGTTGTAGAGTAAATATAAACGTAGTTGTGACAAGCGTAGTTGTGACATGACAAGAGACTGAGAATTTCATGTACAAAATGTCATTTTTTAGACATAAATAAATTAAATTGGTAGTTTTTTATCATTTTTCTGTGAAGTTACAGTTATTATCTTTCTCTGTCATGCAAATATGATATAATTTAACATGTTTAAAAGCGTTAAAAAGTGAGAGCCAGAAAAATTCCCAGTTTTGTAGAATCATTCATCTAGATCCATATTATATGAAAAAGGTTTTGAAATTTTAATAAATATTGTTGGCGACATTTTGAATCGTCATGTTGAAAAAAAGGAATTAGAATGAAAGTGGTGGTAAGAAACCTCCTTATTTTGAAGCGTTTACGACATTAGAAAGAGGACTTATTTTTGTTAATATACTGAGCAGTTTAATTGTAAGTAATTTGATTAAACAATAAAAATGATATAGAATTACTAAAAAAATTTAGTTGTTCTTATATTATTCTTATTGAAATATAAAATAATAATTATATCAAAAAGATGCGAGTCCTACTGTCCGAAAATTCTTTCATCCGAACAGTCATGTTTCCCCATTATTTCGGATACTGGTGATTCCACTGCAATCCTAATTATAGCGTATATTGAATAAAGTGCCACAAAAAAACATAATATGTTTTCATGCAAATTGACAGTATCTAGGGTATCTTGTTGTAACGTATTCTCCCTACGGAAAATGATAAACTGGTGCTGACAGATCTCGAGCAGCAGCAACGATATCAGTTTAACGCATTATTGAACTTAAAAGAGGATGTATGCTACCTAATTCAGTCGATGCTATTTACTCATAAGAATAGTATACCATGCAAACTTGACGGGACACAAATATGGCAATTGATTTAGAAATTTCCTTAGACGTGTCCGTCAAATCTTCCGTTAAAACTAGATTTCAATAATTCACATTTTACTATGTCGATTGTAAGAGAAAACGGATGTTTCTGCTCCATCGCAGCACTGATAAATCGATTTAAAGTTAGAGATAGCCTGTAAAAACGTTCATTCTGTATTTAAATTAATGTTGCTTTGGAAAGAAAGTTGTAAAGCATTTTCCAATTGCGAATTGTTTTTACTGTGAATTATTTATGTAAAATACAATAGAACCTTCCATATCCGAAATAATAGGGACACAAAAAAGTTTGGATAATGAAACTTCCCGATAACAGAACAATCACCTCTCTGATATTTAATTTCATTTTTTCAAATAGAAAACATGGATATTGTCAGCTTATTTTAATATCCCATATTTTTTTCTCCGCTGAACCATATAAATGTTCATCGTAAAAAATAAAATCGGTCCTCATCATTATTGCGATCTGCAACTTCTGCTAAATAATACTTACATTATGGATATTTATAAAAAATGCATACTTTATAATATAAGTACCGTAAAACATGATCATCTTGACATCAGTTAATACTAAAATGATATATTAATTACATGTGTACGCGTGTATTTAGGTACACGTAAAACAGAGGCCTCTAATAGAAATATAACTGGTGCTTCTAATTATCAATTCGCCATTAATTTGCACACATTGATAACATTCACACACTGTTTTTTAAATTGATTAAAGTGTCCGAATGCTCATTAGCGGTTATATATAGATATCGATTCAGTCATACAAGCGAAAACATATCCACCAAGGAGAAAGCGTAAACTAAAGAAAGAAAATGATCGTTGTATGATCGTACGTTTCCGTTACTTCGATGTGTCATTGACGAAAACCATATTATCCGAATTCTTGAAGTCGCCAATTTCAGAAATAGCTTACTCTTCTCTATCTGAAGTTATATATTGGAAAAGGCTGCTCCTGACACGAACCCCTGATTGGAAATTGCAGAGATTGCGACGAATTGAGCCTCTTGTAGTACAAGGTTTCTCTGCAATCCTGATACGACCGGGAAGAAGTAATTTCTCGTGAAAAATTTTATTAGATACGTAGAATAGAGTTTTTGCACATGCTTTATTTTTGAGAGAAATGGCTTTGGAAACTTTCGACTTGACGCATTTCTATCTGCAGAATTTTATTAAATCAAGAGCGTATTTTAGAAATGACATCATCGAAAAATGAAAATGAAGAATTAGAAAATGCAAATTAATACATAACGACGACTATATGATGATTTAGATTAAAAAGCACGACTGTGAATGCAATATGGTTCACGTTTTTAACAATTTCTACATTAATAAAATTAATATTAGGTTGTCCCGAAAGATCCTTTCGTTTTATAAGGAAGTAGTAGATGCACAACATTTTTTGTTTTATATTATTTTATTGAATTACGTTTGATCCATTTTATTCTATTACTATAAAATGGATCATACATAAATCCAGTCAGAACAGAGGTCCGTCAAGTAGAAACTTACAAGTAGTATACAGTGACTAGTAAAAGCATTTTTAAACTTTCCATAGAATTTATATGTGTATATTATTGTATATGTATTATAAACTCCTCGTCAAAAAGATAACCCAGGTGTGTTATCTTTAATTTCTCAATGACGCGTGCAAAGTATTTCGTCTGTAACATATAATATCAAAACATTATGAGCTCAGAATATGCTTTTCGTTGAAAATAATTAAAAATATTATAAGGTTTAGTGTGTAACAAAAAAAGTCGTTTTATTTTAAGAACGAAATGATAACACATGTACAATAAGAAAATAATAATCAACATAAATTGTAACTAACAATAATTACTTATCAAACATATATACTTGTTTAATAATTGGTACATCCTCCTTTATTTTCTATTACTTCTATTGTACGATTTGGTATCGATTTTTATAGTTTCTGGATATAATTTTAACTTAACATATCCCATTCGCGTACAATTGCAGCATTTTTTAATTCTTGTACGTGTTGATACTGCTTTCCATTCGCGTATACACCGTGAAAAAGTTCTGCGTAGCAATTTTCAATAATATTAAGTTCCGGGGAGCATTAAGGCCACGGCAAAATAGATATATTATTTTCATTAAAGTATGATTGGACCAATCTTGATGTGTGTACAGGTGCATTATCTTGTCGAAAGATTTAATCAGGTTCAGAAATGCGTTCTGCATGATTATTTATTTGTTCTTTGATCAAATTTATGTATCGGACACTATTCATTCTTCCAACGATGAACTTGATACTTGTCTTGCCGGAATAACCGATCCCGGCTCCAACCATCACGCTGCCCCCTCCTATTTATCGTCGAATTGCTGACATTGTTTCTTTTCTTGTGTCATGACAATAATATTGGAACCCATTAGGACCATCCAAGTTGAATCTTTTTCATCTGAAAATAGTACCCTTCTCCATTTCTTTTTCCAATGCATTCTTTCTTTTGCAAAGCATAAACGTTCTACTTTGTATTTCGTTGTTAACGAAGGTTTCTTTTTCAATTTTAGCCTTTTAATATCTTTTCAGGATAGTAGATCTCGACGAACACTTGAAACACTGGCACGAGCACTAGATTTTTCCATTATTTGCTTCGTTGTTAACTGCGAATTGGAAGCTACACGCAAAATCACTCGCTTATCACGATCGGCTAACGATGACGGTCGACCAATACTTTTCTTTTTGCCATAATCTTCAATATTTTTTAAGAAATTGTGTATTACTCTACGACTTCATTTTATTACTTTCGATATTTTTGCTACTGATAACTGTTGCTGTTTTAGTTCAAGAATTTCCTTTTTTTCAGACTCGTTTAATTTTTTCCGCGTCTCACATACTTACAAATTTATATGATATTGTACTATAATCTTTACTCGTTCATAGATCATGAACTACTGAGCAATTTTTAAACGTATGAATAGAGTGTGTTATCATTTCGACCTTAGTATGGAATAGTTTTTCTTTGTTACATACTAAACCTCATAATATTTTTAATTATTTTCAACGAATCGCATATTCTGAGCTCATAATGTTTCGATATTATACGTTACAGACGACAAACTTTAAATGCGTCATTGAGAAATTAAAGATAACACACCTGGGTTATCTTTTTGACGAGAAGTGTAATAATAGCATTTGTAAAAGGAAAGAACATTTGTTACTAGGAGACATTCTATCCTGTCCTGTTCAACTCTAAATGTAAGTGTAGTTTCGGTAAATTAGATTGTTTTTCAAAATCATTAAGAAAGTTATCAGCAGTTAATAATTCTTACATAGGATTCGATGGTGTTAAAATTTTAAGAATGCTACGAATAACGAAAACGATAAGCTCAATTGTCTCAAGATTCTTCTAACTTTTAGTGAAGGTACGTTGACTTCGTAAAAAATTAGAGTAACCGGGCTCGTACAGTAAGCTCCGGTTCCTATCCTAGTTCCAGCATTATTTATACATGATAAGATTTTAGGATGCATGGTCTAGCAGAACCATACACGATTGGTCCGTAATCTACTTTAGATAGTATTAAAGACCTTGTACGATTTAACTAAAACTTGAAATTCGGCTCTCCAATTTTTTGATGTGATGATAATATGTTTAGTCTTCTATAATATTCAATTTTAATATTTCTTAGAAATGGGACCCAAGTGTGTTTCCTGTCAAAAATTAGACCAAGAATTATAGGTGCAGCTGTTGTCATAATTTGATATTAATGCAGGTGAATCTGCGGTGATGGCTTTCAATTGTTCTAGCATTCGAGAAGATGGTTACGATAGTTTTGCTTTTAGAAAATTTAAAACCAGTCTGTAAGGCATAATTTTGGAGTTTATCCAGGCTAGCTAGAAGAATGTTGTGTTTAGTGCTTAAGTTCTTTCCAGTAATAAAAAATATACGACAATAAGCGAATAGAGCATATTTTACTGATTTGGCAAACGCTTCCGTAATATCATTTATTGCAATCAAGGATAAGGTTACCCTTTAAACTGACCTTTCCGGGACCTCATTTGAGTCTCGGTTTTCTTTGATAGTTTGCCATTGACACGGGCGTAAATGAATTTGCCTTTTAAAGAATTTCATGCAATTTATTAAATTTATTACATACATGTAAACTCCCTAGAGAGTTTAAGGCTAACAGGGGCTTTCTCTGTTTCACGGACAGACCGACTTTCTTTGTTTTACGGACAACCATTTTGAGAGACGCTCATTTCCCAAACGGACGGACAGAGAGCAACATCAGAGATAGACAAGACCATAGTAGAAAGAGTAATTATTTAAAACATTGAAGATTGACGGAGAAAGATCGGTAGCTCAGGACGTTGAAAATCGATTCTCAATTTTCAGGTAGACACTGCACAAAACTTGTTACTTATTGTTTACTGTTATTAATTGGTTGCTGTTTATTTAATTATTACTGCTATTAATTGTTATTTACTCCTGTATTTCATTTAAGTATTTTCACAATAAACTCGATTTTCAGACTTCAGAATCGATCCTCTGAATTACCACGTGATTAATGATTTTACATACATATATAAAATAATTATCACATACATGTTTATGTTCCACTGTTTGAGTTGCATAGTTCGGTGTCTCCAGGGCATGTTGTATATCTTTTCAATATCCAGACAAATCGCTATTAGATGCTATTTTTTAAGGAAGACTTCACAAATGGTCGAGTCAAGCATAACAAGATATTGTCTAAACTCATTTTGGTCTTTTTCAATAAGGTATTGATTTCAAATTACCATCGCAGTCTTTTGTTTAATACATTTTCTAACAGTTTGTACATACAACACGTAAGGGAGATAAGTCTGTAACTATCAGGATGAATTTTGTTTTTTTCTTCAAGTTGTAATATGAGGACGATTATTGCTTCTTGCAACTTGACGGGAAAAGATGTCCAACCGTATGCGGTTATAAATATTTAACAGATACACTAGTTCTGATTTTGGTAGTTGTTGAATAAAAAGTTTTGGGAATGTTGTTAGATCCTGGACTAGAGTTCTTTGATAGATCTTATCGTAGATTAGAGTTCGCTGATCAAGATTAGTGTGTAAAGAGTGATTACTTTGCTGATGATATGAGGATATCAAGATGCGTATCTTGAACTTTCTTCTACACTTGTATTGATTTTAAGAAATCTTCAATTGAAATTCACATTACTTGAGTTATTCGCAAAGGTATTTGTACTTTTCCGAACACTCACAGTTGTGAGCGGGTTGACGGAGGAAAGGAGTTGCAATCCAGACAGATAGATTAGAAAGTGGACTAAGGGCTTGAGGATTGTGGAGTGCAAGTGTGAGAAAGGACAGAGCCGTGAACATGGTCGAAATCTCTGGGAAACTAGAGAATCCGAACAAGGAAGGCAAGCAGAGGGAAGGGCTAGTGCATGAGAGCAATAGGGGGTATAAAATCCGAAGAAATTCGGTCGTGAAAGGTGTGACAGGCGAAATAAAACCTCGTGTGAGGTTAGGATAGCGAGGAAGCCACATTGGGACGCGTGACAACAGCGCCGCTCTACGAGCTACTCAGGGAACCACACGGACGCAGCCATATTGGCACGCGCGCCGAAGGTGCGCCGCGCGGGCTATTCGAAAGGGACAGCGACCGGTGGCAGTGACAAGCGCGTCTTGCGCATCCAATGGTAAAAGAGGAAAAGAAGGTAAGGAAGGACAAAGAGGAAAGGATGAGAAGAGAGGGGGAAGCGGAGTCGGCTGTCGGGCCGACGCAGGTCAGCACCAGAAGCATGAGGAAGGCGATTCCCCCCAAGGAAGGGTTCGTATGCTCCGCACCAAATGCGGGGAACTCGCAGACCGAGGAAGCTGCAGAAAGTCATTAAGGCCGCGAAGAGCCGTGCGTGGTTCGAACTGGTTGAAGCGGTAGAGGCCGACCCATGGGGAAGGCCATACAAGACGTTGACGCGGAAACTTCGCGCGAGGGTCCCCTGGAAACGGCGGAGATGCTGCAACAGATAGTTGAGACGCTCTTCCCGCCGCAAGAGGACAGTGCAGCAGAACAGCTGTAGGACACAAGCTGGACAGGGGAGTGGACGGACGACTGGGAAGTCACGGAGGAAGAACTGCGGAAGGCGACCAGAAGAATAGCCTCCCGCGATGTGGCGCCGAATCCGGACGGAATACCGGGCCGGATCTGGGGGGAAATAATGGGGATCGTGGCTCCCAAACTTCGGCGCCTCTACACAAAATGTTTGAAAGAGGGAGTCTACCCCCGGGCATGGCGAACAGCAAGGCTGGTCCTGCTCCGTAAAGAGGGACGACCGATGAATGCGCCGTCCGCGTACCGTCCGATATGCCTGCTGGACGAGGTCGGTAAAATCCTCGAGAGAGTCTTCGCCGCCCGACTGGAACGACACATGGCGGAGCAAGTACCGAGCTGGCAGGAAAGCCAGTACGGCTTCCGGAAGGGGCGCTCTACGATCGACGCGATCAGGCGCGTGCGGGCACGCACAGAAGACACGACTTCCCGTGGCGGCGTGGCGTTGGCGGTATCTCTGGACATCGTCAACGCGTTCAACTCCTTAACGTGGGACAGGATAGTGGCGGCCCTGGAACACTTCGAGGTTCCTAGCTACCTCGTTCGGCTGATCCGCGCCTACCTCGACGACAGGTGGGTATGCTACACCGGCAGGGAAGGGGAGGAAAGGCTGCCAGTCGAGCGCGGCGTACCGCAGGGTTCGGTATTGGGGCCGATCTTGTGGATCATTACGTATGACGAGGTACTGCGCTGCCCGATGCCTCCGGGCGCGACTATGGTGTGTTACGCTGACGACACTTTGGTCCTGGTCGGGGGCCGCGGGTGGCACGAGACGTTGCGCGTCGGCGAAGTCGCAACGACATGCGCGATACGTGCGTTGCGCGGACTGGGCCTAAGAGTCTCCCCTGTGAAGTCGGAGGCCATCTGGTTCTACGACAAGAACAAGCGGGGGGCTCCCGCGCCCGGTCTGAGCATAAGCATGGAGGGAGAAACCGTCGGGGTGGGATCGCGAATGCGATACCTGGGTCTCGACATCGACAGCCAGTGGACGTTCGAGCCGCACTTCGACTCCCTGGTCCAGAGGGTGACGGCGGCCGCCAACGCCTTATGCCCCCTAGCGCCAAATTCAACAGTCAAGGAATATCCAGGACTGGCTTGAAGAGAGAACGCGGGGGGGATGCAACAGAAGTAATTCACCCGAGGTTCCTGGAGCACCCCCTGTCATACGCGTAGGATGGCCAACGTGGAGTTTTAGTCGGTAGGAGTCCGACACTACTCTGTTGCTACAGTAGCGGCAGCGGAGTGTCCGTGAGGATTTCTCCACGTCCAAAAAAAAAGATTAGAAAGTGGACTGTATAAATTTATTGAATGCGTGACTATCAAGGGACTGTCCCTTCTAGATGTGATTATATGAATTGTCATGTCGTGTCTGACAGTCAGACCGTCGTGTCAGACGACGAATGATTGTTCGTATGTAACTACCCTGCCATGTCCGCCGGTTGGACGACAATCGTTGAACCTCGTGAGACGCAAGAGAACCATACTTGACGAATGACTATTGGTAACTGCCCTGAATATACCTCATTGTGTCCGACGGTCATACCATCACCTAAGGGTGTCGTAAGGCAGAGGAACAACCCTAGTTATATTGATGACTGCTCCTTGTCGCTTCTGTCCTTCGTGTATAGCGGTCAAACCACGACCTTTGGTTTACATCAAAAGGGAAACAGCTATTGACGCCTGAGTCTAGCGTGAAGTGAGATAGCGTCAAGTAATTTGGAGATCTTATATTAGTTTATCATGCGGCATTTTATCAAATGCTTTCTCTAGATCAAGGAAGACGCAATTACAGATCTCTTTGTCTAAAAATGATTATACTATTTTATTTAGAAACTTGTACGCCTGTTCGATGTACCATGGTGCTCTCTAAGTCCAAGTTTGGGATTATACCTTAGCCTTCATTATACAGTCTCGTATAAATTATTTTCTCCAGGATCATATACATGTTGGAACCAGGGACAAGATCCGTAATTTGTCGCTAATATCGGTAATTTCTTGAATTTTGGTATTAGGATAATCTTTGCACACTTCCATGCAATGGGAAAATAACTGAGTCTTAATATGGCGTGATATATGCTTTATCCGGCTACTATTGTAAAATTTCGCCAATTATTAGGCCTGTCCAGGTACTTTCATAGGATTAGGTTTTTTATTAACACTAAATCTATCAACACTTCGTGTAAATCTACTCCTACCGTGTACGGTAGGTCAAAATGACAGGTCATTAAAGAAGTAATAGTTTTTATGATTTAACTTAGATAATGGTTAATTTATAATTGAATGTATATAAAATGATGAACTTTCATAAAATTTCGTCCAAATTTACTTTTGTTTAATTTCAATTACAGACTTAAATTTTTGCGCGAGGAGAGGAAAATGCTGTTACGCGTGCCCAGATTGGACTATGTTGGACTCTACCGATGGCGTTGTCATACCCACT
This sequence comes from Bombus lapidarius, assembly GCA_936014575.1. Lineage (NCBI taxonomy): Eukaryota > Metazoa > Arthropoda > Insecta > Hymenoptera > Apidae > Bombus > Bombus lapidarius. The sequence goes on from CAKXZU010000080.1 coordinate 939,639, forward strand.
AAAAAAACCCCTCCTCTTTCTACTCCTCTTCTGTGCAAGCATCAATTCAGGGTTGGGCTTAACTACGTACCGCTCCCTTATACTTGAGTCCCATTTCTTCTTCTTCTTCCCCTTGTTCCTCTCCTCTCTTTGAATCTCTCCTGCATCATTCTTGATAGCATGATTTTCCTGCACAAGGCCTGGAACCTTGCTCAGTCGTCTTCCTTCTTCACCACTAGCCCTATTAAAATTTCCGTTGTTTGTGGTATGCCGACGTAATTTTCTAGCTCCGTCCTCTCACGTATCCACCCTGGGCAGTGGAAAAGCGCATGTTCAACGTCATCGCCTTCGCCATTGCAGTCCCAACATCTGGAGTGGTCCTCTTTATTAATCATCTTACGATAAACATTAAAAATCCCATTCCCTGTCAGGATCTGTATGGTGAAGTGATCAATATTCCTCCCATATCTTCTAAATAATCATACATCAGTTATCAGTCGCTTCGTTCAATTGTCTTTTCTGTAAAATCGCCACTCCTTCTTCCATTTCTCCACGCTGCGCTCCTCCACTGCCATAATTTTCTCTTGATAGACCGAGGCGGCACCAGCTCTTGACCGGGCATTATACTGCTCTTGATGATCCTCCTTAACGCGATATTTTTCGGCCCGAAGCTCAGCTGTGAAATAAATGGGCATAATGCCCATAAGCACGCACAGTGCTCCATGGGACACTGTACGGTAGGCCGTCGAAACTTTTGTCAATGCCGCCCTTTGGGCGCTTTTCAAGATGTTCCTATTCTTCTTAATTTTTACTACCTTGGCCCATACAGGCGCCGCATATAACACCACCGACTCCCAGATCCCATAATAGACTCTTCTAACAGCCGGTGGGCCCGTTGAAATTGGGAAGCAAAGATCTAAATGCCCCCATAAGGGCGTCGGTCTTCCCGCATACCATTTCCAAGTGAGCTCCGAACCTTCTTTTGCAATCCAGCTGGACCCTAAGGTATCTCACTTCCTGTCTCGTCTTCAGGAGGTATCCCTCGACGTTCATCTCGATTACCTTGGGGATCCGTTTGCCCGTCAGGAATATCACCTCCGTCTTCTCACAAGCAATTCTTAGTCCACAATCGGCACACCACCGCGAAATCACGCCTATCGCATCGGATAACTTTGTGGTCGCCCCTTCCTGCTTAAGCACGTCAAGTATGACCGCTAGGTCACCGGCAAATGCCACCACGTTCAGGTGAGGCATCGACTTTAACACCTTTAATAACCCATCGTACACCAGGTTCCAAAGCAGCGGTCCCAGTATTGATCCCCGAGGGACACCCGCGTACACGTTCTTCCTAACTGTTCCTCCCTTCGTTCTGAATATAATCCTTCTGTCTACGAAATAATTTTTCAATAACGTTAGCAGTTTCTTAGGTATCTCACTAACATCCACTTCTCTCAAGATGAACTTCTCTCAAGTTGGAACTGAGGGTATTAAACGCGTTCTTCACATCGACTGCAACCAACACAGTTATCCTGTTTCTTCTTTTGGTTCCGTCGACAAGATCAATCACACGGTGAAGAGCGTCTACAGTGCTCCTCCTCCTTCCGAACCCATATTGGTTTACATGAAATAGGTCCAGCCCCAGACTTTCCTCGATCAGAATCTTACTCAGTGCTGGAAGCACGCTGATCGGCCGGAATGATGATGTCAGTGGTGGGTCCTTACCCGGTTTGGGAATGAGGATCCTCGCCTTCTTCCATTTTGCCGGAATCTTGTCCTCGGAGTTCACCGCGTTCAATACCCTCAGTACTTCCTCCGCTCTTTCTTCTATCAATACTCTGGCCACTGTCCCTGGTATACCGTCTACACCGACCGCCTTCTTCGGATTAATCTTCTTGCCAGCGTCCCGCAAGTCTTCCACCATAATTCTGCAGCCGTCGTCATCCACGTCACCACCTTCGTTCGCATTCCTAGACCTAGTGTCACTACTTTCCGTCGCCTTCGTCAAGTATGTCACGGGCCCTATCCACGTGGAGGCCTTCCGTTCTCGTTCTCAGATTCTGGACATGATAGCTCTGTACGACCTTCCGGCATGGATCCTAATACAGAGTCGCACAGGATTACGTCCAACACCTTTCCTTAGAGTTCTTAATCGTCCTCGTCAACTTTTTCTTGTTCTCCTTAAATTCTTTGCTCAATCGAGCCGCATCGTTTGTACCTCTCATCCAGGCTCTCTGCGCCTTTCTCCTTCTCTTCATCGTCATTCTTCTCAAGTTGCCGATTTCATCACTCCACCAATAGTTGATGCATTTGTAGCGTCACTCGACAGCAACTACTGTCGGACGACGGCAGCGCAGTGGTTAGCGCCTTAGGTTATGAACGTTCGGGACCTGGGTTAAAATCCCGGCGATCGTAGTCCGATTTATCTTTCCACATCATCTAAATGAGAAGAAAAAGCAGTAGTACCCCAGCAGCGACATCTAGTCCAGCAGTAGCACTATTACCACAACTAATTACACATAACACCTCAAATTGGTGACCCCGACGTGATCGACAGCGAAAAGGAGGTGACCGTGATAGCGCTACCGAGACTTCGATCACCGCAAATCTAAGACTATGGAAACTGGACCTACTGCTACGACGAACACGAAACGGTCCTTCCATTTTCAGCAAACCTCGACGCCTTACCTTGTTTCTTGTTCATCGCACAATCTTCTTCTATGTTTGTTATTTTTTTTATAATTTTATTTTGAGAAGTCTTAACATTTTTAGGGTATATATTTATCACAGAATAACACCATGTACGGAATGCAAAATTATTGTCAAATTTTATATGCTTTACTTTTTCTTTTATAACAACTTTACACAAAACGATCTGAGATGTTTTCTTTTTGAGTTTTAGAGATAACAAGTTCAGATGTCGACTGATTATCTAACAAACTGAGATTTATTCTAGCCGAAAGGGCGATAGCAAGTAAGAATACGGTCTGTAACGCCGATATTTATACGAAAATATTGATGAGCATTGGCCGTTCTCCACCAACGGTTACTCGAGGGTGGGGTTGGAAAATCCCGCTTTTTTCGTGTTTCACCTAACAAACTTCTCGACTTTTAAAATGTTTGTAATAATGGACTGTAAAAATGCTAAATTTTATGGTGGTTCCTTAGGATTATTATGGGCCTGAGTTGATATCTCTTGACAGCTGGTGGCCATCTTGATCGAGGGATGGATTATGTTTTATAACAAGATTACGGGCGTAACTGCTGTTACTATTTGTTATTAACGTTTTCGTTTATCATCTGACCTTGAGATAGTCTTTTCTTTGTACTGATTGCATATATTTTAAGAATATCTAAAATATTTTGTCAGCCGGTCAAATTGACTGCTTGCGGTAAACAAGACATTATACAAATTTTCTTAGAAAATAAAAGAGCAAACTAAAAGTAAATACCGAAAAATATATTGTATGCAAGTTTTAGGAAATGTCAGAAATTATGAAGCGATATGATAACGTTCAAATATGGTTAAATTTGTATAGAAGTTCGAGAGCGGGCAATTTGACCGGCGCTGGTAGGTTTAGTGTTAAATCTTTGACTTGTTTTGACGTTAGTCTTAATCAGAATAAAAAGTGATTTCTGATTTGATAAATATATTTTTAAGTTATTTGAGTTATAGACATCTGTATTTGTTGAATCATATTGTATCATCATATTATTACACCACATTATATTATGGTTGTTCAGATCTCCCACTGATAAAAATGATTTATGGAGTTGCTTTATAAGCTTGATCAACTTCTTCTAGTTGGTGATTGTTGAGGATATACACATTACAGATACATATCTCTCGTTGATACAAAACTACTAAAATGGCAATTGCTTTAATATTAGTATTAAGCGATATTTCTGTGCAATTGATGTTTTGCTTCAAATGGATTGCAACTTCGTCACTTGCAATCGGAGAGTTCGTTCTATTTCGATGAGCTACATTGAAACATTTAATGTTTATGAGCTCATTCGCTTTGAAATTTGTTTCCTGGAGACATAATATACATGGCCGGTGATCTTGGTGCAACTTTTCTAAGAATTCAAACCATGCTTTAAGGCTATTCCATTGTAAAATTTTGCTTAGCATTAAGATAATTTAGAATAGTATTGTATTTATGTTTACTCTACACGTTCGTCTTCTGAGCAGCAGAGCCTGTTGGAAAATAAACATTAGTAAATATAACTAGTTTTTTTGATAATTTTCATGGATCCATTTTTGATAATACGATCTGTGAGACAGGGACAAAGCTCTCTCATGAAAATTGTTAGAAATTTTACGTCATCTGTATACTCTCTTTTTAGTGCTGGAAGATACAAATGATTTTTCAAGAAAGGTTTTTAATAGGTAGAAGTTTAACATTTTACCTGGTTCTTCTAGTTTATGTTTAACTAGTTGTAACATATCTTCCATACTTCCAATTATTTCTTCTCATACGTCTATGTTTTCAATGTTAGGTATGGATGAGACTGTTTCGGTAACTTACAAATTTGTGGAAGAATTTGTTGGAGTAATTTATTGGTAATTGTTTGTGGGATGTCTAGAGGCATGGACTGATTTTCTTTAACTTTGTAATATTTTGCTAAATGCTCATCTTGTTTATATATAAAAGCGTTTTAATGTATTTGTGGTAAGACAGATCCAATACATAGTTTGGTCGTATTCAATCTTGACGATGTCCGGAGGTTTGTGTATGCCATATGGGTGAATAAAAATTTGGCGACAGAAGCTGCTCGTAAAAATGAGACCGCTAATGCCTAGTTTGTAAAAGATGCCTCGAATTATTAAGTGGGGAATTGCTGGGTAAACATTTGACAATTTTATACGCTGAGATTTGAGATTGATAAACGATCTCAAGGATAGGTTACCGTCGTTGGTTGGACGTGTTTATTTTTATTAGCGAGATCGTCTGCAAACTTGCTCACTAGGAAAACATATCCTGCCGCTAGATACTCGTGAAATAAATTTTATATTAGCTGGTTTAGTAATTCTGCCTAATGCATGAGCGTATTCTTTTAATTGAATCCCATCTTTGGGTTCAACTATTATAGCCTGATTTTTTTGGGAAAACAGTCGGTTTGCACTATATTGGCGCAACTTCGTCGTCGGTGTGTGTTGGAATCATTACTGTTAATTTGTGGTACACGGTTTCCATATTCAGAGACCAGTTCGGTGAATAGATTGCACCGAAGTGTGAAGACTTATGTTAAAAGATTGTAGATTGTCGTAATTCACTAATATCCACTATATATATATTCACTCAGGATTCACAATTGTATAAGCTCTCACGAATAAAACGAATTCAGTTTAGTGGAATGTACGATACTATCACGGTCTCCGAGCAACCCCGGGAGAAACTGCTTGTCCATTGGGCGACGAATGTTTCGCCCGATATGAACGGGTTAGAAATATAATACCCGATTCGTTCGAATAAGTTCATATCACCATCACTTTTTGCAGATGTTAGTATAAGCTTTTAGTATAGATTTTGTAATGCTTGAACAATTCATGATATAATATCAAATATTTGTGACTGCTATGCGGTGGCTATTATTCCATAACAGTTATATTCGCTTTAAGATGATATCGGAATACAGCAATCACGAATAGAGGAGGTGTTTCGCTTTAATATCACAGAAGTATGTCCTCGCGATCACGTATGGATTCGCCCAATGAATTCACACCTCTTGCTTCTAGCATAAAAAACTTACGAACGAATAGTGCCGAACAGGATTCCCACTGCCATTGTCATTGGCTATAGCAATATGATTTTATCTTATCTTTATGATTGTATTGAGAGCGATAGTGGGAGTAGGAAGGAACCCTTCCTCCGAAAATCGATGAGCGCGCGTTTCTAAGATTCGTGGACGCATTATCTATGCTTCTTTGTTCCTTTAGCTGATGATTAGATGAAGCCACTGGGTATCAAGCTAGAGTGGGAGCGATTACTTCCTCACTATATTTATAGGCGGTTACTATTTATGTAACTGGTACAGCTATAATATAATATAAAAGCATTATTATCTAATTATTATATATTAAATGTTAATTGTCTATTATAATCTATTTAAGAGCAAACATGCTGTCACAAAACATACAATTACCCGTATCGTCCCAATTTCGGTAACATGCCTTAACGAATAACGTACGAATATTGTGGCGCATATAGCGAATTTCAGTTCACCATACGAGTTAGATCGACTACAAGAGAATTTAAAAAGAGATAATATCGAAACTAATTCATGTAAGTATCTTGCATTTATTTTATTCTCGTTTCACGAACGTTAGTTCACTATAATTTTTAATATTTTTAATATTTTCAAAATATTAAAGAAAATCATCGAGTCCGCTGAAGTTGGTAACCGTGCCTGCGACTGTATGTTGTATATGTGTGTGAGGGGAACAATGGCTAAGCAACTGCGTGTCCAACAATGATCGCGTGTCTGCAGGCTTGATCTACAAGCGTGGGCTCTCTTATTTCCTCTTTGGTATAACATTGTGTTCATTAGATTTTAAATAATATAAAACATTATTTGCTCGTTCATATGCTGATATCAATAATTCTGTAGTTTGACACTTTATTATTGATTTTTGCCTTTTTTTTAACTTTTCTTCACATTCAATTTCTTATTAGCGAACTTGTAGAAAAGTTGCCTCGTCGTGGATTTTCACCAGTTAACCGCGAAATTTAGTTTTAGAAATCTCTCATGGGGTTAAGTCGTGGAGTACATAAATAAATACAAGCGACGATAAGTATACACTTCAAATGCATCGAAATAAAGTTTTTGTTTCTCATGTATAATCGTCCAGTTATGATCGTTAAATCGTTAAATCGCAGTTAACTGGTTAATAGAATCTGCTGACGCGTATAAACAATGGGAAATATTAAAAATGTGATCGAACCTATTGTAAATATCTGTCCAAATAATATTGGCTTGGTTTTGTTAGTAATATAAAATGTTGTAGAATGTGGAAGAATGGAATATACAATGCACACAGTGTGCCAATCGAATATTCATCAAACTTGGGCATATTTTATTTGGAATGAAATAAAAAATAACAATTTGAAATAATGGATATTTTAAATTAATTTATTGGTTTTATTTGAAAACTAATTTGGAGGAAGTAATTTTATTCGTTTAAAATTTACATAAATCATATTCAAACAATTTCTTATTTGAATGAATGTAATTAAATCGTTCAAATAAAATAATAAATAATCTGACATAAGAGAGTGTGATGAGATTACCTGTTCTTTATTTGAATGAACTTGTTTTTACTTGGCCATAATATATCATTATTCGTAGAATCCGTAAATTTTTACAATGTAATCGTACTTGTGCTCCAAATTGATCTTGTTTCAAACATTTCACCTGAAAGACATTTATATTGTGATTTTACCATTGTAATAAATGAAAACAATCTTCTCATACGAGTGGTAGTATAATGATACACTTAACAACAATTTCCTTTATATTTGGATAGTTGTGGAGAATTTTTGTTTCTCTACTTCCTATTTCTATTCCTCAAAAACATTTAAATACTCAATGCGTGTATTTCTCTTCGAAGATGTTTTTACATCATATAACGGGTGAAAAAGTGATAATATTTTTGTCTTCAAAAATTTTAACGTAATTATTGAGATAGAGCGACCTCATTCATTTCAATAAGTTTAGAATATATTATCAAGAACGATATTCTTAATCACTTTTTCCTATGCATATAATGGCCGTTCTTCCTTAGTTTCCAAGATAGAAACTTTAATTAAATTTTACGCTATGACTACACTTCATTGTGGATTAAACGGCCACATTTTCATATAGCCCAACCTAAACATAACTCATTAACGAAAGTGATAACCATTCTTAATATTGTATAAATAAAAAAGAAAAATTAATGGGTTATACATTAGGCCAGAGTAGTATTTGGACGCCATTAGGCGGGCGACAACGCTTGCGTGAAATAATTTTCAATGAATCAATTGATATCTATATGGAGTGTCATACTTTATTCTGATCTCAAATCGCTCAAAAAATGTAACAAATATATCTACCTTCAATGAAAAATTCTTTACAGAATATAATTTTATTAAATAGATTTTTAAGGAATATTGAACATAAATTGCTTTGAAATTTCTGAAATGAAAAATTGCTATAAGATGTTTATTGTACGTACAAAAGTGGCATAAAGTTCCAAAGTGTGTTATTTAAATTTTCATTATTAAAATTTCAGATTAAAATGTTACAAAAAGTGACATTTATTTTTTTCTTTATAATTTCGATCAATTGATTGAAGAGTATTCAACAATGGAGCATCAATTGCAAAATCAAATATGAAAAAGATGGAACAGATACGAACAATTTATCTCAAGCAGATAACCAATGCATCCTGGTACATTCGGAGTGATGATATCACGAAGAATTTGAAAATTGTTTCAGAGCAAAAGAAAATAACCTGTTATTCGAAAGAGCACTATGGAAAGATAAGTATCCACAGCAAGTCAGCAATTCTATCTTGCCCCGAATCAAAACCCTAGAAGATTAAGAGAACAGCATCCGCCGGACCTTATCAAATAAATAATCATACATAAAACATTAAGAAACATCAATTAAACATGTAACATTAAATTAAGTGCTAATTCCACAGTGGTGCGAAAAATCGTATGCTATAGAAATAAAACATTTTCATATATTTATTTATTGTCTCATTTTAACAAATTGTAAATACAAAAGAAGAGCGTAGTTCGTGGTTTTCTATACTAGTAAACACTGGAAGGTTCAATTTTTAAATGTGAGCTTTATTTATTCCAGACAGTCAATGATAATGGTGTATTCCTAGTGGGAAAATGTAAAACATGGGTGTTGTCCGATTTTTTAAGCGTGAATATATTTTGATAGTATATTTATATACATATATAAGTATTATATATGTCGGAGATGAAAGGACACCGGAGCCTTCCCTTTGGAACTTTGGGAAAATCCCGTAACACTGTAATCTAGATTCTACCATAGCCGTAGTTAAGCGGTTGTCGTCATTCAATCCGATTGTATTTGTTCGAGACTTGTGACAGTGAGCTTGGGCTTGAGGCGACAATCAGTCGTCAAACGTAGCCGCGGTCAAGGAATGAACGTTTTGCCTAACAAAGGTATGGTGTAATAGTATAGCTCTCCTTAAAAAGAAATAGTTGTAGTGGCACTCGACAATAAACATTCCAACGGTTTCTGTCCCGTGGCTCGCCACACACAGACCCTATTCTCTGGATAAGATGATTACCACATGTCGATGCATCTCCACGGTACATATTCAGCTAGACTAAGGACCCGTTACAAATCTTAAGATTTAGTTAACTAAAGTCCTTCAAACAGACAAACAGTCTTTGTTCCAACTACGGGAAGATAGGGGAAACCTACTTTCTCACGAACGACGCTTTCCGCTAGCAACTTTTCCTCAAGGGCGGTTAGCATCCTTTTCTAACCACCGACATGGAAATTGACCAATTAACAGCAACGTCAATTTCCCTCACCTTCTGAACGAAAGCATCGCTCCACGAATCCGATGATCTCGTGCCCTTAGACACACCCCGTCATAGTTTTCCTCTGTGGCATCATCGCGACGGAAAGTCATTCCTTCATATGACCTCATTGACGAGAAAGAATAACGTCTTTACGATCAGTGAATAATTCACGTTTTGTTAACCAAGAGTCGGACTTAGATTTTGTGAGAGCGTACATCTGTTATCCCGTTGACCGCGGATTCGTTATCGAACCCAGGATCATTGTCATTAGCGTCTCGAATATCTAATTACCACGGTTACTTGTCGATATCTGTAACAATCATATTTGCTCTAGACAATATCTTCTCTATTGCATGAAAACGATGTCTAATCACAACGAAGATTCGTTTCACGTCCTTAACCCCAACCCTAATTATAACGCTAACCCGACATATATATTATATATATATTATATATATATGTGTCGGATATTCGCTGGGGATATATAAGGATATTTTTAATACTATTTAGGCATATTTTTCTTTCATGTGGTTCGCTTCAAAACAATAGTGTATATACGGTATTTTTGTATTAAGAAAATTGTTCGATGTCAGAACTTTTACGATTTTATGTCTTGTACAAAAAAACTGTTATGTACGTGTATGTCAGAGTTACTACAAATGTTTCCACTATTCGGAAACGGTTTCTGACGTTCTGACGATATTTATTGACGTTTAAAGCAATTTACACAGATTTACAAGTATTTATACGATTCTTACTCATTCTAGTGATTTTGTCTGAGATCTTACGAGTTTATGTAAAATAAGTAAAATAAATAATCAAAGTCGTGATACTAAAAGTATGATATGGGTGTTGCTAGTTCATACTAATGCATTTCCTATACACGGAAAACAACTATTTGTCTTCCTTTTACTTCCCTTAGTATCTAAAATAATAAAATATTTAGCAAACAAATTATTTGATAATAATTCATTTCTCATATAAAATTTTGGAATTTATTAATACTCTATTTTCAAATAAATTTGTTTGTTATTTTATTTTAAGTTATTAATCATCTTTTTATTTAATATTTTCAGTTCAAACAAAAGGTGCTGTTCGAAATTAGTGTTTTCGAGATAATTGAAATGAATATTTTTCATGTAAATAATTTTAAAAAATTCTTCATAATAAAATTTATTAAAAATACAATTTTTGTGATTTGTTAATAAGGATTTTGATATTGCCCTCATATGATAAATACAAAAATGTAACACGTTTGTCCCCTATGATCTATAAATAAAATATATATTACCTGGAGTTGATTTTGTTCAATCGTAGTACGGCTTTGTCTATGTTCTTGTTGAAATTTCGGTTGATATGGCTCCAACATTCTAATCTTCCGCCAGCGATTGAAGAATAACGCAATTGCCGCAACCCAAAGAAGGAGGACCAAAATAACAATCAAAGCCTCCTCAGCTCTGACTATAACTGCATTTGGTTTCGGAATGCCTGTTGCAACATTATATTCTATTATTATACATTTATCACTGGAACAAGCATAGATTAATATATTTTTCATATTTTCTCTATTTAAACGTAACGTATTCAAGTTTTAAATGAATAGTGAATTACGAAAATATTTGAACACTTACCGCAAGAAATCTTAAAAAATGTATTACATGCATTATTCGAAACTTTTTGAAATTTTGTTAGCATCGTAATGAGACATGACTACTGTTATCACATAGCAATAATAAAATTTGGAACCAATCCGAAAATGTATATAGAAGTTGCAAGACATTTATTGCAAACATATTTACTTTTCACTAATATAATTAGTGAAAAAGTAGTATAATCTCGTTACATATTTATGGTATAGTGAATAAGTGATTATTCATATATTTTGGTGATTTTAAATCCGTTTTAAATACAAATATAATCGCGATAGCAGTGTCTTGTTACAGTGCTAATGAGATCTCAAAATGCTTTACATAATACAATGCACGAGAAGTTTCTGAGGGTGTCTGAATATTTTTATGAGCCATTGCAGGTATAAAGTTTCTACGAATATTCAAGTACTTTTCTGAGTAACGGTATACACCAGATCACGCGCCATTATAATATTTAACATTGTCTAATAAAGTCTTTTTTCCATAAACTTCAACATTTATTAATTTTTAATGGATTCAGAAAGTCTTACAAATTTTGAATCTCACTCGTAAAGTAATTCTAAAACACATCAACAACAAATAGAATGGAAGATCTTATAATACAGATGTCAAAATTATTTAAAATACTGATCAAAGAAATACGCTGGCTTATGAAAGTATTCGAACATCCTTTAAAACAGAATAGCTTTTTAAAAATTGAACGTAAATTTTTGTGAAAAGTTAGGATTAATTTACTAAGTAAGATATGAAAAATTGTAATTAGTTGAAATCACGAAGAGAATAGTAATAGGAAAATTTGAACAATAATTTCGTAGATTTATGGTAGTTGTGTACATGCTAGAAGTTTTATCGAATATATTATCATGAATAGACCGCGGATCTTTATACAAATACATATTTTTATAGGAAGTAAGTACAGTTATGAAACTTGGTTAGAAATTTGTTTTGTCATTAGAAGATCTTAAAAATACAGTGTTTATTCTGGCGATTGGTAGGAGAGCCCCGGGACCATCTTTTTCATACTGCTGCTGGGGCACTTCTTCGTCTTTTCCCTGATGGTGTAATCGGGAGTTATCCTTGGCTGATTGGGCCGTTAGGAGGAACCACTCCTCCTAACGCCAAGTTGCCTGGACTGTCGTGCAAGTCCGAAGGGAAGAACTAGACCCTCTTCGGCATGACGGCACTCTCGATGGATGTTGTCCTCTCACCTTTTCTCTCTCGGCGCGCTCTTTTGCGAGCATGACTTGCTCGTAGTAGGAGCGGACGGCGATGTACTCCTCGATGTTGCCCCCCAGCATGGCTTCTACGATCGCCTCGGGGGCCAAACTCTCGCCGATATCGAGTCGTAGGACACGGCGGGGTTCCTTCCACGCCGGGCAGAACTCCAGCGTGCGCTGTGCCGTGTCTTCTTCTTCCTCGCAGTGGTGGCATGTATTAGTCACCTCCCGCCGAATCCTTAGCAGGAACTCCCCGAACACTCCCTGCGTGGTGAGCACCTGCGTCATCCTGTATGCGCCGCACCGTATCCTCGGCGACGAGCTGAATGCGCCACCGTTCCCAGGTCTCGAGCCTTGTCTCCCCCGGACGTCGTGAACCGACCACCCGGCAGAGGGCGATCCACCCAGCCGATCACAGGCCCCGAAGTAGATGGTACACCCGTCGGAGCGCTAGGGCGTGGATCTCGAACGGAGGAGACGCCGCCAGGACAGACGCCGACGCATATGATATCGTCCGGTATCTTTGCGATCCTGATGGCGGTCGTCCTATGAAGCCTCCTCAGCAAGAGTAGACTGCGTCGACTTTTCATCAGATCCTCTGCCCACACCGGAGCCCCGTAGAGGACCCGAGAACGGAAGACTCCCTCATACAGTCGGCGCACTCCGACTTCTGCCCCACCGATATTCGGCAGCAGTTCGCATATAGCTGGTCGTCGCTTGGCTGTCGTCGTCACTTTGGGAACCAGGAGCTTGAAGTGCGGCCCGAATGTCCATTGACTGTCGATGGTGAGGCCCAAGTATTTCATGTAGGGTCCTACCTCAACCTCCTCTCCGCTTATGTCCAAACACAGGTCGGGCGGAGGAGTCCCCCTACGTCGGTAGTCATAAAACTCCGACTTGGCTAGGGACACCTTCAGGCCCAGCATTCGTATAGCCTGTATCACGCAAACGGCGGCAAGCTCTTCGTGGCGCAGCGTCGCGTGCCACCAGCGTCCTCCGGCCAAGACTAATGTGTCGTCCACGTAATATACCATGCCTGAGTCTGGGAGCATAGGGCAACGAAGCACTGTGTCGTATCCGATGATCCACAGAATCGGACCCAAAATCGAGCCCTGCGGAACGCCGCGCTCAACGGGCCACCGCCTTTCTCCATCCTTGCCGGTGTAGCTGACCCATCTGTCGCTCAGGTAGGCTCGTATGACACGAATGATGTAGGGAGACACCTCGAAAAATTCACCTCTATATTCTCTAATATCCCGTCCCAGGGTATGGTGTTGAATGCATTGACTATGTCTAAAGAGTCTGCCAGCGCTATCCCACCCCGGGAAACCATGGCCCGTGACATCTTTCGTACCGCATCTATCGTCAATCGGCCCCGCCAGAAGCCGTACTGGCTTTCGTGCCAACCGGGCACTCACCTTGACATGTGGGCCCCCAGACGGGCGGCAATGACTCTTTTGAAAAGCTTGCCCACTTCATCCAGTAGGCCCACAGAATGATATGCGTACGGCGAATCTGTCGGTCGTCCTTCCTTCCCAAGCAGGACCAGCCTCGCCATACGCCATATCCGAGGGTAGACTCCCTCCCTCAGACATCTTGTAAATAGGTAACGTAGTCTGCGGGCCATAACCGCCATCGTCTCCGCCGATATCCGTCCCGGGACTCCGTTCGGGCCCGGCGCCACGTTGCGGGAGGCCATCTTCCTCGCCGCATCCAGCATCTCCCCCTCCGCAATCCCTAGCTCCACTCTCCCTTCCACTGTCCAAGTCGAGGTAGTGCGCGGCTGCCCCGGACTGTCATCCTGTGGCGGGAACAGTGTGCGAATGACCTCCTCCAACAATGCCGGATCCATATCTGCCGTCAGTGGTGAGGCCCTTGGATGCAGTTTCTTCACCACCATCCTATACGGCTGCCCCCAGGGGTCGGATTCGACTGACTGGACGAGGTCCATCCAGGATCGGGGTTTAGCGCTCTTGATCCTCCGCTATAAGCTGTATCGCGACTCTCTATATGTCTCGTAGCAGAGGGAGATCTCTTCCTCGTCATGAAGCCACCGATGGCGGGCTCTCTGGAACCGCCTGCGGGCCCGAATGCACCTCACCCGTAGTTCTGCAATCTCCAGGGTCCACCAGTACACATTCCCGTTCTGTCTAGCCCCAAGCACGGAGCGCGGCATTGACGCATCACGTGCCGCTTTCATGTCTCGACGAAGGTTCTCTGCCTCCTCGTCCACGCTTGTGTCCTCTGTACGGGCGTCCCAGTTCCAGGCCGCGACAATGGCTGCTGCCTGGAGCATCTCGTTGTCTCCATCCTTGAGGCGCCATCTTGGTGGCGGACGGGAGCGTTCCGTTCCCCTATTGCCGCGGGCCTCTCTCGCGGGCACTATCTCCGGACCGACCTCCATGAATATATACAGGTGGTCTGGGAGAGTCTCCACCCCTTCAGCTACTCTCCAGCCTGACACCCGCCGGAAGGCAATAGGGGTACCCCATGTAATATCGACGACGTAACACCCTCTCCACGCCACGCATGTGCTCGTCGAGCCTCTGTTAAGTTAGAGGAGCCCGAGGCCCGTAGCCCAGTCTGACACGAGCATCTGTCCTTGTGTTCCCCCATTGCGAGGAGTGAGCATTAAAGTCTCCCAGGACGAGGACCTGACGTGAAAAGTATCGTCTCACGCAATCACTTCAATTACCTACCTCGTCTTTATTTCATACTGTGTTTTCCTCCGGAAGAGATTTAAATAATTTAGTTACATGAGTAATAGATTACATAGGTTACATTTAGTTAAGAGTGAAATACTCACGATTAAGTATTTAAGTATTAATAAGATGCTTAAGTAAAAAAATTGCAAATGTGTAACAGTGTTCAACCGAATTACGTCATTATTGCAGAGAGAGAAGACGTTTATTGCAAAATATATAACAAGCAGATTCAATTGCGATAGAAAATCGCAAATGGAACAACTGCGCAGGAAAGATATTACAGAGCATAATAAACTTATTTTTACTGCTTCAAATAACGATCCACAAAATGAGATAGGTTCGTCAGGAAGAAAAAATAATTTTTATATTGACATGTGCCAAGCTATGATGAAAATTTCTGAACAATAAATTCGCGCAAAATCAATTGAACATGATTTTCAAGGTAAACAATTTTTTTACTGCAATGTATTCTACTCATCACAAGAACCAAAAGTCTCACAGGAGCCATAAGTCGCAAATGAACCCCTCTCCCAGAAAAGATGTTTTAATAATTCTTAAACTGGCTTTATTTCCAATGTGTTTACATTTATATTCACATTTAATGAGAAAGCAGCGCGTTATTTGCATAACAACCAGAAATTACATTATCTTATGAAATATGTCAGAATTCAGGAATAATGAAAGATCTGTACGTGTAGAAGACATTCTGTGACAATGCAATTTTCAATGGCTATGTTAACAATTTTGTGACCAAGAATTAATATTGCGATGTCTGAATGCAGGCCAAACCCGTATCAATTGACTTAAATAAGAACAAGATAATTATCGCTTTTGCGCATGCTTATTCACTATTGGACTTATATGAAGTAGTTCGTCGAGTGAGAATCAATCACATGACATGAATAAGCCAGGTTACAACCTTACAAAATTTGTCGCATTCAAGCACTCTAAACAAATGACTATGCTACTGGGCGAAGTTTTTCTTGTTCGATACTACATATGTTGCAAGACACATTTTTGCAACACAGTTGCAGTTCCACACTTTTTTGGAGCGTGTATCATTTACGGATGGAAGCAGTTTCTCAAGTTATAGTATCCTCAATTGACAAAATGCCAGGATTTGGGCTTACAGAAATCCACATGCAATGGCTGAAAAATATAATCAAGAACCATAACTATAAATTCATGGGAAACTTTTCCTATATCGACTTTTACGGTTTTATCTTCTAAGTGAATTACGTAAAATTATGACCACGATAGAGACATTACTTCATCTCTTTTATATACGATGGTGCTCCACTTCGTCATGCCCAATTGGTACCCTAATTTTTGAAAGAAAAATTTAGATTACCGTGGATAGAATGCCGCGCAGCTCCTCACATCCAGCGTTTTCATCCATGAGAACTGACGGCAATGGACTTCTTTCTTTACGAGAAAAAATTGTTTATAATTCAAGTGAGCAGATTACATCCGTTGAACAATTATAACATCCGATACGATGTGATTTTTACCATAGAAGATCAATACGTAATCTTTGGGAAATACTTGACGGAAATGTAGAAATGCGAGTTCGGGTGCAGAGAGAGAGAAAAAGAAAAAAGGAAGAATGAAAGAAAGGAAGATACGGGATGCATAGTGATGAAGCTGGAGCATCTACGTGAAACAAGAGATGCTATTGTTCCTACATCTGACTACAGAATGTAAATATATTATGAATAAAGCTAGTTTAAGAATTATTAGAACCTTAACATTTTTTCCGGGAGAAGGGGTCATTTGCGACTTTTGTTCTCCCTCATGAATAGAATACGTTCTAATAAAAAATGTTGACCTTGGATTTTAAAATCAAGATTGTTGTTGCGCAAACATTTTTTTACAAATTTCCACCTATCCGAAGATTTAGAACCATTCTACGACACTCTTTACACTTATTTACATTATAGCCTGTACATACTATTGTTCGTGGCTAAATTTGAATCGTGCTGGATATTGTAACATCAATCCACATCAGAGACCAGGCCACACACTGCGGGTAAGATGGCAGCCAAGATGTCTGTACATCCTTGGCGCGTATCCTCAATAGTCTTAGGGACCCACCATGGGTCTTGGCATTTTCATAGTTAAGGTCCTTCAGACCAAACAAGTATCTTTTGTTTCAGGTTTCCTTTACATTTATTATTTGCTACGGGTTGCGTAGTTTTCCTCACGTTTGGTATCTCCCGTTAGCAACTTTCTCTCTTTCTAAAACCCTTCCTAGCCCACCAACCTTCTTATTATCCAATCGGAAGCGGTGTCTACTGCCCTCACTTTCCTAAATTGTCATTAACAAATCCGATAGTCCTGTGTCCTTAGACAGTAAAACTTCACTTATTCTGTATCTGTTTACCAGTCGCGTACTTAACGTATCAGTGTAACTAGGTTTTACATAAAGTTGTTGGAGTGAATTGTGATTTATGTGTGTTAATTCAGTGTGTATCCCATTGTGATTGCTGAATTCATAATAAAGTTTAATAAAAGCAAAATTGATAGTTGTGTTACGACTCAGCTGTTTTATTTTCTCATCCAACCCTCAAGTTTACGTGACAATATCGTGGCTAAAATACAGAACATCACGCAAATCTTATATATTTTGCCGCGAAGACCGAAATAGTTTGAAAAGGTCTATAAAAAAGGCGACTGTATACAAATTGACAGTTTTGTTACAAACTTTAGTCTGTCACAACTCATCCAGCATAAAGTATAGAACAATTCTCAATTTAACTTTACGAAAATAACTGACATAAAGTTAATTCAGCATACGAGATATCGTCGACATCTGCTCATACGAACAGAAAATGGTAAGGAGGCATTTAAATTTAAGAAATTTGTGACCAAAATTGATTTAAAATAAAAACACTAGTAATAAACTTTTGTTTTAAGAGTATTAGTCTTTCATCTAAAACTAATGCTAAGTTTCATTGTTATAAAAAGTACAATTATTTGTATATGCATTTAAATTTAATAATTTATATTTATTATATTCATATTTATATTGCGTGCACAAATCTGTGGCGTTCCTTATATAGCTTTACCATTAGCAATTTTGATTTTTGTAAACTTTTGTAAATTTTGATGTTGATTAAAAGAAAGAAGACAAAGATACATGGAACAAAAAATATTATAGAAGAAAAGTTTAAGCAAGAAGATAACTGTGCGATTATCGGGGATGTAATCACAAATAATAGCAGTACTTTGGAGACAACACATATGTTAACACTTCAAGTATTTTACTTAATTTTGAAAGTTTGCTTAACTTGCATGCTTAATTACTTTTAATCTGTGACACGTGTAAGCGACAAAAGCGCCACTTACTATAAAATTGAAATATACTATAAAAAACGATAAACTTTTTTAGTTATCTCTTTTTGAAAAATGTATATCTTTATTGTTTAAAGATTCATGAATATTATATGCAGAATTTTAAATCTGACCAATTTGTAAACGAAACAGATAATCAGTATTTGAAACTAAATATTTTTTTGTACTAAATAATCAATATTTGAAACTGAAAATGTTTTTATACTAAATAATCAAATCTTTGGAAAAGAAAAAGTATAAATTAAAAATTTAATTTGTTTTTAGAGAAGAGGATGATATTCTTCAAAAGAAGGAAGTACACGTAGTGCTATGTCCTATGTAGGGCGTTTTATTTATTAACGTTCAGTTCATTTATTATTCTAGAATGTGTTAGAATTATGAATATGTTTCTTGGTTCACCTAAATATTACTTTAAATAGCAAAATCAAATTTTTTTTCTCTTTAACGAGTATGTCCGATATGAAACAAAAAATTGCCATTTTCGTTAATTATTTTTATAAAAATAAAGATCAAAATAGGTGGAAAATATTTATTTTTATTTCTGAATATGTGCACACCGGTTAAAAATTTTATTTTACTTTTTTCAATAAAAATTTGTATTACAAAATTTTTATACATTTCTCGAATATTCTTCATTAAATCTAATCTAATGTTTTTATAATTCAGTTTTTTGAGGATAAAATTTGTTTATAATGTAACATTAATATTAAATGTCAATGGATAGTACCCGATATTGTTTGTTGATTCGTATATCGAAAAGTGAAATGAGAACGTAATAATCACGATACTATCAACTAATATAAATAAAATTATTTTAATAATAATTATTCTATCGAAGTACAAAATAAAAAGTTCTGTAACATTAAGTTGCTTGATTAACCTTAGTTACTAAATAAGCATGTGTCATACTGTTTTTCCTAGAATACTTAAATATACAACAAAGTCTGTTTCACTGTCCCAAGGTCTGTCTTCCTAACGATGCCAACCAATAAACACCGTGTTGATCGAACATCTAAAGCTATGCGCGGTCGCTACGAAGCTGTTTCACCCGAAAGCTGCTTCACTTGAATTGTTTCATATCTTAACGTAGAGTGTAGCTTACGCAACACAAGTAAGCGAAGCAAGGTGAACCGCGCTTGAATTCACCGAATTTTGGGAAATAGAAAAACAAGGCGAAGATGATGGCGGTGGATCGAAGAATATTATAAGAAACAACTCCAATATAAAAATAGGTTAAATATGGCGTTTAAATTCGACTTTTACGATGATCCCCGAAAATTAGGAGTTCTTATAACTATAAAACAAACTTAAACGATATATGGTAAAGTATATGTAAAAATATGAAATTCAGAAATAATATTCAAGTCACATCTCTATCATAAATACTGTTTAAACCTATTTCTAGCGTCTTCACGTCGTTCCATGCCAAATCGATCCCTTCTTTTCATTTTTGTTCAAAATGGGATATGGTGCGGTTTACGTGAAATTAAGAAGATGGATGAAATTAAATCATCGGTTCTAGAAACATGAGTCAGTAGAATTTTGCGATTTTTATCAATTTTGATAAAACTGGATTGTGCATTTGAACTTTTATTTCGAAAAATATTTATCGCACTGAATAAACTATTTTTTGTTTTAACCGAATAGAATCGCTTTGCTCGAATAAATTCTTATTGTGTTGAAAACTGCTTTTTAAAATATTAAAAATTATAAAGAAATTTTTATTTTACAAATTGCATCTCAAGGTCACACATCTTTCACCTCTAATTTCACGTGAACTGCACTATATCCTATTTTGAACAAAATTCGAGACTCAGAAGAAAGAATGATTAATCTGGCTGGGAATGACAAATAAATCGAGTAAAGTATGCCCTGCATAATATGATTTACCTTGAGGTATGCCCCAGATTAGATTTCATGTGAGGAAAAAGTGGGAGCTTGAACTCATGTGACCTACTCGTAAGAGTAATGTTCTAAAATGTAAAATCCAAGCAATGATATATCATTTATACGCTAAAAAAATTGTCACTATTCAGGTATAGCCGTGATATGTGTTTCGATCACTCGCGGAGAGACGCAATCGCGAGGAAGCACGTCAACGGGAGTCGTAAATTCCCGTTACGATTAGACAATATGTGTATTGAAGAGCAAAAAGTATCTTGTGAAAAAGAAGAAATCCTGAATCAATTGGCTGATTGGCAATATAATAATTTTTGTCTCCTTTAATCAGAAAAATCTTACCAGTATGTTCAAGAAATTTTTATTCGCTAAATATTTAACTCCAACAAATTTCATCTCACCTCACCGATACGAGAGCGAAATATACGATTCAGTCAAGTGCTCGAAACAAAATCATAGGGGCAGGGATAATGCAATGATATAAACCGATGATATAAACAAAGTAGTATCATTGTATCCTATCGGGATATCAAAACGGATATCAAAGCGGGAGACCAAAAGTGGTCATGAGGCCAGATAATATCTTGTCGACTAATAAATAACATGCGTCTGTTCTAACGAAACACAACTTGCCGCTATAATTCAGTAACTTTCGGTCCATTTTTATGGCTTTGTATCTACGTCATGAAGCACAAGAAATATAATCATGTTCTATTATTGAGTTCAATTAGTATTAAACTATGGACTACGGAAAATGACCTCAATGTTACTCGTATAGTCTCATTGGTATATCTGTGTTCGATAATTGCTCTCGTCTTTTATAATCTTGTAACGGTACATTTTGTAATAATGTTTCGGCTATTTAAAGTTTATACTCGGTGTAATTCTGTTTCTTTTCCATATTGTGTTTTGTTGTACAGAATATATGAATTAACAAGTGCCATATCGAATATGTAAAAAAAGATTTTTCGGTACCCTTTCAAGTATTTCCTCATAACAGGGAAATACGCTAATATCTGAACTTGGCTATTATCTTGATCTTCTCCGTTGTAATCAAGAATACATTTTGGCTTGAAAGAAGGGTTTAGTTGACTTCCGTTTTGTTCAGTCATTTCTACAGTTTTGTACCTTTGTAGAAATAATATGGATGTCTCGTTTATCCTTCCACTTCAACGCTAATATGTCATTGCAGCTTCCTATCCTGCATTCCCCTTTTTTAAATTTTGCTTTAACAAAATCTTTCGGCATATTTTTTCTATTAAAACATCCTGTCCCAACAGCATCTGTCCCATTTTCAACTAAAATTTAAAATAGTTTCGGCAAAGAATAGCAATTATCTATATGCAAAGTGTGTCCTTTGTATAGTATTGACTTTGATAACTCCATGACAACACTTTGAGATGCACTATAACCAAGATTTGTTTTATCGTTACCTGAATACATTTTAAAATTATAGTAATAGCCCGATGTTGATTCGCACAGTTTATTAAATTTTCTCTCGAACTTTGTCTTCTTCGAGGGATTAAATTGTTTGTAAAACACGCGTCCCTCAAATTTCATTAACGATCCATCGATCGCGATGTTCTCTTTCATTGCATATACTTCTTTGAATTTTTTATTAAAATAGTTTATTACAGGTTTGACTTTACGTAATTTATCCATCTCGTCAGTCGTATCGTTATTTACAAAATGGAAAAACTCAGTGATTTGCAAAAATCTTTTCAGTGGCATAGTTTTCCTGGATATCGGTGTTTCTATAATGGCTTTTTTAGAGCAGTTTATCTGAATTTTTGATTTTTTAACTTGAGCCATTATTATGCATAATGCAAAGTATATTTTAATTTCATTACAATTTATATGGATCTAAGTCTCATCAATGTTCTTTCTTTTATTTTCATTGATTATTGTTTGTCCTATGTAGCGATTCGTTTCCGTGACAATATTATCCCAAAACACATTGTCAAACATTATATAAAAAAAGTCTAACTCTCTTTTATTTCCACCTAACTGATCTAAAATTGCTACTCTTATACCAGGAGTCTGTATATACTTCCAGATTTTTGGTTTGTAATTTTCTTCTCTCCAAATCCATTGCTTCAATAATTGATGATTGATACTCTCTTGTAACACACTTCTCGCTACTACCATTAATATTAGATTTTTTCTTTTTACTAACACGATACGTATAAGGGTTGTTTAATTCTTTTAGGGAATTATAATCCAAACATGTGAACGTAACGAAGAATTACACGTAGCTAAAGTAAGAAAATATCGAGAGCAACTGAATCACGAGTATGACTCGTATTGTTTATGTTTGCCCCAAATGAAGCACCACGAGCCAGGCTCGTGTTGTTTACGTTTGGTCCGAAGGAAGTACCACGAGTTATTCTCGTATTTATTGTTTTTGGCCCAAATTTCTTACCACGAGTCTCACTCAGGCGTTAAATGCGATAGTTCACTAAAACACGAAAAAGTCGATGTCTTCGTGGTAGATTTCGAAGATACGTTCGGCTCTTCAGTCTTCCTGAATCGTGATCACGCGTAATCTTCGAATTAAGTACAAGCAACGAAAGTTCGTCTGCTGCGTTTTATGTGATTTTAAACTCACCATCCGGATAAGTCGAATTGATTTCAGCGATGACGCCCAATTTGGATGGCATTGATCCGACAAGAATCATGTCTTCCGGAGCTTCCTTTAGCTCTAGTTCTATTTCTGTCAAGTCTCCTAAACAAACGAAAACGATATGATATATGTACAGGATATCAAAAATTATTTATCGTGGCTCTGGAAGATGATTCTACAGTTCCGGATCGATGGAGATCTGTTAAAAAACTGGATCGCGAAAATGACCTCGAGCATGATTTTCATGGTCAAACTTTTGTATTGTATCGTATGATAGTCATTAATGGGAACGAATGTCTGAGAGGAACCCGCTAGTCGCAAATAAATCATCTTCTTAGAAAAAATGTTTAAAGCTTCTTTAATCATTGAACTGGTCTTACGTATTTTAATGTTGGATATGGCACAAAATAACGTCGGTGTTAGAATCTACTTACTAGTGAACGTATAATATGTATTATTCAAAATATTAAACTGACTTTATTTACATGTTACAGTCAGATATGGAATAAATCAAGCCTGCCTAAGTTATCATCCCCGCGAGCGGTTTTCAAGTGCGAGGAACGAAAGAACGATTTACTATATTCTCCCTGTTCAACGAATCGAATCGATAGAAGTAAGCAGAACATTCGCGTGAAAATGCAAGATGAATATGAAGAAGTATATAGCATACACGATAAATGTAAGGGAATACAGATATTTGTTGGCTATTTATTACAGCAAAGTGCAGAGAAGCGACACAGCAGAGAGATCGTGATAGGGCAAATTGTGAGGCTAAAAGGCTATTTGGGATCAGTCTGGATCAGTATGAACAACTTCAAGTGCGATGAAACATTAACAGGTAAGGATAATGAAAATACGTCAGCGTAAAATCACTCGCCTCTGGAAAATACTCCGTAAATATAGAAATATTCGTTCGGTGACAAGAATTAATAGAGGATCGCAGCGTCGAGTTCCAGATCGTCATGATTTTCAAAGGGTTCAGCGATCCACAATTGTGACACTAATATCTCACTCGACGCTCCTCGTGTCTATTAGCGTAAGAAAGAGCACGTTATCGTTTATGGACGTATGTACCCATTAATGTGTTTGCGAAGAATATCTCGTCAAATAAGGATTTTACACGAATCAGTGAGGAAAATAATACGTAAAGAAGGTCTATGTCTTTATAAGGTTCACCGTGTGCAAGAACTACGTAGAATGGATTATGTACCGACGTATTTGTCTCCGATAATCCCTTCACGTCGACAAGAACGTTGTGGATGGAATAGGTGTTATCAGCCACGACATAGGAAGGAGTAATAATTGAATTGAATAGGAATAGAACTGAAATAATAACAACCAATAAAAAATTTTGACTTTAATAAGAAACCACATGGAAATGAGTACAACACAGCATATGTATGTGTTTGATGGCTGATTTTTAAAAAAAAGTACGTATTTTATGTTGCCTGATTAGTTTTCCCGTTACAGTGTCAAGAAAATGATAAATATATATTATGTTTTGAATTTACATCATTATACAAACTCCATAAAACATATTTATATGTAGAGTCATTACGGATGGAGAATATCTTCCTACATCCACACTTCTGAAACTCTTTTTCATAAAACATCTAAAAAACATCTGCAAACAGTGCTTCCGAATGGGGCCAAAAACCGCCCCACTTTCTTCACGTAAGCCCGAGCTCGTAATCTCAAGAACATTCTTAGTGCCCACATTTAATTAATGTCTTCAACTGTACCTTTGAGTGAGATCGCTTTATGGAGCATATTGTATATTTTTAAATTTGCTTAAAGAAAAGGAGAAAACTATTAAAAGATTATGAAGACCTAGGTTTTTAACAGAAGGTTGTCAGTAGATTGAATTTTTATGCATTTATAGGAAATTAGAAAGTATGCACAGAATAGAAGTATGCAGAAATTGCACAGAATGCACATAATATGAAAAAATATGTGAAGTACATAAAGCGTAATGTTTCTCATAATACTTGGTAAGTAAAGGAATTTTTTGCCGAATCAATATTTTTTAATTATATTCTCAAAATTATAAGCTTGTATAGGAACCCGCAATCTAGCTATGAGTATGGAAAAAATCTTCTTGCAGACATAAGTCTAGAAGACGCTCCTGGAATTATACTCCTCGTTGAAGAGATAGCCTAGGTGTGCTATCCTTAATTTCTCAATGAGCGTGTAAAGTTTTTCGTCTGTAACGTATAATATCAAAACATTAGGAGCGGTTTGTCGGAGATATATGTATGTCGGAGATGAAAGGACACCGGGGCTTTCCCTCTGGAATTCTTCGCAAAACCCCCAATATTTTAGTCTCTTTAATTTAACTCGATTATAATTGCCCGAGATTTGTGATACTGAAATTGGGCTCGAGGCGACAAACAGTCGCTGAGCGTAGTCGCGGTCACGGGATGAACGCTTTTACCTAACATAGGCATGAAGTAATTCTATAGCTCTTCTTAAAAGAAATAGTTGTAGCGGCACGCGACAGTAAACATTCCAACGGTTTCGTCTTGTGGCTCGCCACACACAGACCCTATTCTTTGGGCATGCTGATTATCAGATGTCGATGCATCTTCACAGTACATGTTCAGCTAGCCTGAGGACCCGCTATAAATCTTAGGATTTTGTTAACTAAGGTCCTTCAAACGGACAAACAGTTTTTATTCTAACAGTCCCTAAATCTACCACCTACTACGGGAAGATACGGGAAATCTGTTTTCTCACGAACGACGCTTCCCGTTAGCAACTTTCTCTCAAGGGCGGTTAGCATCCTTTTTCAACCACTAACATAGAAATTAACCAATTAACAGCAACGTCCATTTCCCTCACTTTTCCTCGACGAATCCGATGATGTCGTGTTCTTAGACACACCCCATCATAGTTTTCCTCTGCAGTATCATCGCGACGGAAAGTCATTCTCTCGTGAGGTCTCGTTAGCGAGTTACATAGCGTCTTTGCGCTCGGTGAATATTTTGTTTTAACAAAGAGTTAATTTAGTATTGTAGTTAATGTAGTAAGCGCATTTTGTTATCCCATTGACCGCGGATTCGTTATTGAACCTAAGATCATTGTCATTATCATCTCGAGTATCTAATTACCACGGTTACTTGTCAAATTCTATAATACTCATATTTATACTAGTAAATATCTTCTCTATTGCATAACAACAATGCCTAATCCAAATGAAGATTCGTTTCACGCCCCTAACCCCAACCCTAATCATAATGTGAACGCGACATGTATATACATACCACTGTGATTGGCATCGACATACACATTCTTGTCGATGATTCTTGTCGACATACAGAGTGTCATATTCTTCAGATCGATTTCTTTCCTCCACAACGATCCTCCCTAACGATCTACTTTTATGTTTCTCTGAAACACCAAAGAAATATATAATAAACATAGAGAACTAAATAGTGTGCTTAATAATTTATTTATTTTTTCAGAGTTTACAAAGTGTCTTTGGTATCAGAAACTACCACAAAATATACAGAAAATGATTTTTCTTATTTTCCCACTAAGTCGCATATTAATTTTAATGCTTTTATGAATTCTACTGCTAATAATCGTTATCAAGACTATTTCTAATGTTATATGCGAGTACATGAAATAAAAACCTTTTATAAAGTAAGCCAAAAATAGCAAACATATTTTCATATTTGTTTATGACAAGCGTTAAAAAGACTTGAAGGGAACAAATAAACACTTAGCGACTTTTTTTGACGTAGCATTACGTATGTTATTCGAAACATTTTGAAATTTCATTAATATTGTAATGACACCTGACTATCATAATTGTATTGATAAAATTTTAAATGACTATAAAAATGTAGGCAGAAGTTACATGTTATGTTTAATATAAGTACATACATGTTTCAGAGAGACGACAAAAGTATTTAAACAAACAACAATCCACAATGTTAATAAATCTCAGTATTTAGTGGCACGGTCTTTAATATTTATTATAGGCTTCAGATGACGATTCATAATGTATACCAATTTTTTACTAAATACTTATAAGTTCATAGTAAATGTCTTGTAACTTCTATATATATGTAGTATCGCGGACATAAGGCCTAGGAGTTAGCGGGTAGACCACACACAATGTCGCGAGAGCCGAGACGCTTTTAAACTATAAACAATGTCCCGAGAGCCGAGGTGCAGATGGGCCCGTAAATGTGTCATCGGTCCTTCGAAGGAATAGGTTCCATAGAAAAGGTCTACGTGGCTTTGGCCACGAGCGGTCGCAGAACACGTGTGTGGTGGGTCTACGGGAAGACAAAAGACATGCGAGAGCAGGGCAGTTTGAGTTGAGAAGTCGAAGACGGTGAATCGAGAAGTCGGAGAGTGCGAGTTGCGTTGTGGAGATAGTGTTGCTAGCGTTGTCGAGAGAGTGTGGTCCGCGTGAGAGAGAACGTTGGATCCGTTGTGTCGAGAGTTGTCTAGGTTGTAGCGTGTTATTGCGATTAGTTCCTATTAAACTACCATCGTTTTTCTGTCTATATTTGTACAATCCATTCATTGTAAATAAATTACAAAATACTAGGATATAATAACATTATATTCCATTGAAGATACTACATATATTTTCAGACTGGGTCCAAATTTTTTCAATAGAATCAATGCAATCACATCTCATTATGGTACAATGAAATTTCAAAATGTTTCATATAACACGCACCATATACATCTAGAAGTTTTTTTATGGCAAGTGTACCAATTCCTTTTGTATAGATCTCGGAAAAGAAGAAAGGTATCTAAGTTTGACATGTATACTTTTCTTCTTTCTTTTTTATGTGCGATTGCTGACTTCTCCAAAAGGGCGTGATCAATCGGGATGATTCTTTTCCCATCTTGTACTGCATCTTATTCCGTTGACCCAGTTAGATTAATTTTCTCGATTTTGTCATCGTGAACTATTCTCTTTCTTTTTTTTGTAAAAATCTGTTTCTTTTTTGCTTAAAATAAGTTTTTATGTATGTTCATCGATTACTTTGATTTGGATTATCTATTGGAATGAAACCTTGTGACAATGAAAATCATGTTACGTTGGCCCTGTAATATCGATCATTTTACTAAGAAATTTGAAATAAAAGATTTTTTGCCAAGAAAATATTACAGACTTCGAGGAACACTGAAAAGTATGAAACAATTTCTATTTTGTTTGTATTTTATTTAGAGATATATGCAACAAAAGTTAGATTACCGATTTTGTAACTAAACAATGTATTAAATATATTGCAACCTTTGCAAGGTGGGGCAAAATTAAAAATACTTCTAATATATAATCTATTTCCATCTCTAATTGTATAAAATCACTAACGACTGGATCTTAAATAAGTGACAAGCTTTTTGTATATATAATTCATATATATTAATACATTGAGCATAATCTGTATCTGCATGGATACAAGCGGCGTATTTCAATTCGCACACTATTAACACATCTCTTTAGTCACTCTATATTATAATATATTGCAATTTAATGCAACTAAATACATATTTGCTGAAATTTGAAAATGAAAAACATTTTTTATGTACCGCCTTCGAGAAGGTTGCATATATATATATTTAGTATGCTGGTTAATTAGTAAATGGATAGTTTAACCGTTGTTGTATATGTGTCCAAACAAAATACAAATAAAAAAGAAATTCTTTCATACTCTTTAGCGCTTTTTGGAGTCGATGATATTTCTTTGGCAAAAAATCTTTCTACGAACCACAATACATAGTTCAATGTAAATAGCTTCACTGAGTTGAATGGAACCTGTCTGTTTAAAGAAATAAAAAGAAAACGATTTTTTCAATATCTTATAACAGCTTTTCTGTTAAAATTTTCGTTTCCATAAAAAAACATATTTTTCTATTTCGATCAGAGTTTAGACAACCCACTTAACCGCGAGAGAGGGAACGTCTAGTGAATTACAGTCTCGTACTTGTGGAACGAAAGCTCACTTGTCACGAAAAGCTTGACAGATAATGGACAAAGGTCGGAAAATCTGTGCAGAAGAAGGATAAAAGGAAGATAATTACATCAAGACATCATCAGCTTCTGCCATCTCTCTTACATCCTTCTTTATTCACCGGTCTGGGAACGTTTCCCTCTTTCTTGATACTTTTTCTGACAAAAGTAGTGTAGTTAATTTCGAAAATTATATCGTGTCTTTGGACATTTTAAACAAATTTAAACTGAAGGACACATAGAATACCATAACATAAAATTACTTTTTTCAGATGTATAAAGGGATTTACAGAATATTTCTCTTTAAGATTTTATACTAAGATGATAAGCAACGCTCGTAATGCAATATTGTGCTACATATACACGTGCAATAATAAGTGAACTGGAAGCTGTAAATTGTCTTTTCTAAAAGCCGTAACTTTCTTAAAGAGAATAATTAACTAAAACGTTTCACACTGCTGTGAATGTAATTATAGTAAAACTATAATTTATAATTATACTCATATAATTTATAACTGTTATCTAGACTAGTTTATATTTATCTAACATATAATAATGATCCTTTATTCATATCTAATCTTATATAAGCAAAGTATATTATATAAACTATAAAGTCATGAATTTATGAAGCGTTAATTATTTAACGAGAAAATTAAAATTTTGTCACAAGACACTTGGTTTCTGCGAAAAATAAATTTGAAAACTGTGTACTAGGCCAATTCTTAACTAAACTTGTTTAAACTCTATTTCCTAGAAAACTAAGCTTCGAGCAAAAATATTGTATTCTACTTTTTCTTTACATTCTTTCCCTTTTTCTTTACATGTTATTCTATCGAACCCTGTATAACACCGCACCTGAGTCAACTATCTAAAGTATGAAATCCAGTCATCTATTAGGGGCTCTTAGAGTTTATTACGTGTAATGAAATATATAACTATATAAGTATATAATTATAATTGTAATTGTAATATAACATATTTACTAGAGCATAACGAAAATCAATTCGTTGGATCAAAACTTCCCAACAATGGACAAGTTTTATGTATACTATTTCATTATCTATGAAAACTACAAGTAGATCTTCGAACAAGTGCCGTGAAAGTGATAAAAGAGATCAAAGACTTTTGGGGCAAAGCACTTACCGCTGTAAAGCAAATCACAGTACTGTTGCAAAATTATTAGCATTATATTATAATTGCCAACAACTGTAATATTCGCTGAAATATCGAAGTGAATCACAAGAAAGAAAAAAAAAATTCGTTAAGTTGCTAGACGACCTTTTTGATATCGTTCATAACAATGCGGTAAATAGAATTGATATTGAAGAAGACAAACTTCTGTAAATCACAGAAAAAATCAGAATACAGTCAATAATTGGAGTGGATAGCAAAATGGAAACGGAATAGTGAGAAACAATTCGACAAGAGGCAAAGCCGCGAAGACAACTATCTGATATAGTGGCGGGAATAGAAGGTATATATTCTGAAATTTGATGTACATAATCCGGCTAAATAATATATACAAGCGGGCACAAGGTAGTTTCTTACGGAAAAGTAAAAAGAAATGAAAGATTTTCCGTTTGAAGCTTAGTTTCCGACAAAATGGAGTTTGAAAAGTTGTCAGGTGTACTTGAATATAACTAATTACTGACTGGGAATGTCAAAACTAAGTGAAAAATGTAAAATCAAATTTGTCTGTTTATTGCTTCATGAGAAAGAAAAATAGAGTTTGAATATGTTTAATTAAGAATTAGCTTAATACACGCGTGCGATAAATTTTCAAATTTACTTTTTGTGGAAACAAAGCGTCTTGTGAAGAAATTTGTTATTCTACATTTTCGACTTATTTTCACATGTGTAATAACATTCTATCGATTATTTACGTCTGTTCAGTCCGGAGTTATTTAATACTTTTTCATAAAAAGCTACCTCATGCCCGCTTGTATATGTCATGCCTGTATATTTATATTTCTGAATATGTTTCAATGTATTTGTAGATATATTGAGATAAATATTGTTCATGCATTACAACATTAGCACAACGTCATCTAGCGATGAACCAAAGAATTGCATTCGTAGGTTCTATTGAGAATGAGCTTCATTGTCTTAACGTACCAAGTCCGTGCAAACTGAAAAAGCCAAAGGGAAAATAACAAGTTATTAACAGAAAACGCACCGCAACTTTGAACACATACAAAGAAAGTGATCGCAATGTTCGTATTACAATTAATACTGCCGAAAAGTTCGATGTGTTACATGATTTTATTATAATTAATTTATTATAATTATCTGATCTTTGGTACAGCGTTATGGTCAAATGCCTTTCAACCAACATTAAATAACAATAGTATCTATGCGACTTTTGAAAATTGCAGAAATTAAGTCTATGAAGACGGCTTTTGGTTGATAAATAACTCTTTGCTAAAACTAATAAACATTTAGGGATGAATCGATCTTAACGTGTCAAGCATCATGTGACAGATTTTTAACACCTACAATTTTTATTCGAAACTTTTCGCGATCCGATTATTAGAATCTGATTATCGTTGTTACACGCAAGTTTTCGATATCTATGGAGATCGTTTACAAAATCCATACAAGAAGTTTCGAATTGTAAATATATCGGATTTATTCTTGAACATAATTTCTATAAGGTTGCGCAGTAATCCGTAATAGGATAATCAATTTATGATGAAGACGAATTAATTATCTATCTGCTTCAACTATCTGCCAATTAACAGGCATATTAAACAGTGAATGTTTACTCTTGAATACTCGGAAATCGAGCTAATTTTCGATCAATCGAGATAATTTTTATAATAACCTTGCACGTGTACGAATACCTACATAGATATTCCGCTGATTTCTGGATATTTGTGAATATTTTCACAAAAATGTAAATAAATAATATAATATTTTTGTATGAATTTCACTTTGAAGATTTTTAAGAATATGTACACACCGTTATTTTGTGGGAACGTCTCAAATAAACAAAACAAAGTATTTATCAAAATTAACTACTGTGCGATTAAAATTTTTAATATGCGTTTTCAACTTATTTTTGTCGAATAAATGTATCCTTTATATGAATTGTACCGCCAATTTAATAATATCCAGTATTCATTCTATTATTTGATATTTAATTTAACATGAATGTTCGGTTTGGTTAACCCGAAGACTAGACCCGCGAGAGACTAGAAGATATTAATATTCAAGAAAGGCAGAAGAAAAGAGAAAAATGGAAATAGGGCGATGAAGTGATAGGAGGTCTAAAAGACTTTAAGGATCGGATGAGCATTTGAGTAAGATGGCTGAGAAGGCTATGAAACTAGGCGAAGAATAGGGGGAAAGAGCTTCAAAAGTAATCTGAAAAGGAGAATAATGATTTTTGACAATATGGTAAAAGGCATCATGCTATACGCAGCGAAAATATGGGAATGGAAAGAATTGGAAAAGTTAGAAAAATTATAAACAAAATACATAAAGTGGGTTCGAAGGTTAGAGATTAGCTAAGAGTAAAAGCGGACAGAAGAGCTGTAATGTATGAAGAAAATTCGATAATCAAAGATATAAACAACCTAATCGCAAACAATCCTAGCGGGAGATCTGAATGCCGCGTGGCGCAATATATCACAAAATCCTAGAAGCGTAGCCTTACATAAGTGGCTCAATAACAACGAACGAGAATATAAAATATCACTTATACGGCAACAGAATAAAACACTACGCTCTCATTAACAGCAGACTAATACCCTTGCATTCGACAACGACTACAACGACATAAATATAAGAATATCTATCCAAAACCTACTTAAAGCCAAATTCCTCCAATACCCAATAAACACTTTTAAAAAAAACATTGATACAAATAAATGAGATAAAAATCCCATATGACAGAAACCTAAACAATAAGGAAATTGACACAGGACTAGAAAAGATAGAATCAGTTATAAAACAAACAATGACATCCATCGTTCCAAAGATGTAATCTTTCAACTTCTCTGAACAATATATCAATAGGAAAATCCGTAAGCTGTAGAAATATAAAAGTCATCTAATCATCCAAATAAAGAACATAAAGAAAGCAAACGAACCCAGTAAAAATAACTTACTCCGTAGATACCAACAGATCCTAAAAAGAATAAAAGCAATTATTTAAAAAGAATTCCAAAAAACTATAAAAAATCATCAAAAATAGATAAACAAAATCATATGCTATTGCTAAAAACCGGAATAGATTCAACGAAATTCACACAAGAAAACATTAACTCCGCTATCGAAAAATTTGAAAGCAATAGGAATGCAATTCAAATTAATAAATCCCGAAACAGCAAACTACGAAATAAACAGCTCGAGAAATTTGTTAATAATAGAGTAACAGCGCTTAAAATAAGATTAAAGATAGACGAAATCAGTAACCAAGCATTTACTCAATTTTAGCGGCATTTCAATCACGGTACTAAAAAACTGCCAGAGAAATACATTTTCCTGTATGTTGAAAACTCGTATTAGATTTCCAACATAGTACGCTTAAATCCCGTTTAATTCATTATTTATTTAATTATTTCGCCGAATCTACTTTGGTTTAATCCGAATAAACATTTTTTGTATTGTCCGTCGTACGAAATCCGTCATCGTCATTCTGCTCCTCATTTTAACCCTTAACGCTCCGACCTTTAATTGTGAATATCGACCGACAACTCCAACTTATTCTCATCATACTTCGATTTGCAAGTTTTTAAGTGTCAGATTTTAAATACTACAATGACGTGTAAATAATAATATTAAAGTCATTCAAAACAACCTTTATTCATCCCAGAAGTAATATAATTTTGATTACAATATTTATATTGATTGTAATTGAGTAATGTATGGAATTTTTTAAAACATTCATTGGAATGCAAACCGGGTTTGCGTTCACAGGTCTCATAGTAGAAAACTGTTTGCTTTTTACCGCATTATACTTCCTTTTGGTAAAATAACAAGACATTTTTTCTTTTTCCCTTTCGGCAACTGATTTATTGTATGGAATTTCCCATCTAAACGTTTTTCCTTATCTGTTCCGGAAGGCCTGTCATACACATTGTTATTCCGAAAGTTACCTACGAGTTGACTTACTAATAATTCGACAAACTTGTAGTGTGACAAAGCGCTTTCTCCTTTCCTTTCCTGAGAAATCTTGTAAACTATATAAGCATTTATTACGCTTGTTTCTAGTCCCCAAAAGAACAATTTCCGCCACCATTTCAACGATTTTCTCAGGAAACAATATGTTGATGCATATTGATCGGCTTTATCTACACTGCTTAAGAGGCACACTTGGAGTAGAGCGCCGCACATCGGTGGTGCTTGAGAGGCATACTTGGAGCGTTAAAGGTTAATCAACCTGTAGCTAGATTCTCGGTTCTCATGTTTTCCTTTCGATTGGATTCTCTACTAGGGAATTTTATATGACGATCTTTTTTTTAAAGTCGCGTTTCTATAACCGTATGATCTAACTCTGTCCATAATCCTATTCAATAATGCACTATACAATGTCAAATTTCCTAACAAATGAAAACTAACAAGATTAATAGTATTAAAAAAGAAAGGAAAAAACCTTCTTCCCAACACTAGCAAGCTAAATATATGAAAAAATCATAAACAGATCAATAATAACACTTACAAACAACAACGAAATAATATACAACCAATAATTCGATTTTAGAAAGCGACATTCTGTGATACATGCTATCAACAAATTTGCCTTAGACATTTATTTGCTTGGCTCTCCATAGCGGACAATGTCTAAATGCCTGGTCGATCGATTTGGAGAAGGTTTCGGTATGGCTGCACCGTATGGCTAGAAGTTATAACTTATAAACTCAACATACTGAAATTTCCTCCTTATGTAATAAAAATAATCTGAAGTATGGTTAAAAACAAAAGGTTCAAAATACGCGGCAGCACAGACATCTCAACAAAAACATTCAACGTAAAGAATGAATTACAACAGAGGACAGTCAACTTTCCAATTCTATTTAACACTTTTGCAGTCAATCTGCTAACACTCTTTGGATAGATACCGACCTTTTCATAAATACAATCTCGTTTGCAGGAAACCTAATAATTTTCGTTACAGGTTACAAAATGTTCAACATATAAAATAAATTATAACGTTTATTCTAAAAAATCGGCACTTGCTTCAAAAGTAGGGAATTAAAAATAAATGCAATGAAATGTGAAACAATATTCTTCGGAACTACACTTAAAATAGCCCATATTATTCAAAAAAACATACCAAATACTCCAAAAACGAAACTAGTCTTGAAGAGCAATTGTAGACATTAAGACTAAAAATGTATGATATAGAAATAAAATTTCTTACCGATGTTTTATAACATTATTCATTCAATGAAACGCCTATTAATGAATAAAAAAATCTAAATAGTGATAGGTTCTCCAATTACTCTATTACAAGTTCAAATCCCTCGTAATTAATAATTTTTTTTGTATTTTTATATACATTTCTTTTATTCATTTTTAATGAATACATTTCTATATGCTTTTTCTTTTTAATATCTTTCCCCATTTTTTATTATTTCCTCCCCTTTGTTCATTTATTATAATTGCGTTGTATTATTTACAATGTATAGTTTATATAAGATGATATATATCGTAAACACATGAAAAACACAAATATTTTCAACAAAACGAACATTTAATAAAAACCGATGCCCAAGAGCACTTTACTCTTCTTACATTTCCTTGGAAACATATTTGGTTAATATTAAAATACATTAATCTATCGAATATTAATCTTTTCATGTGCTAGAGATATTTAATTATGTCTTTAAAAATTCGTACAGATAGCTGGTGATGAATCGGAAAATGTATCTTTATTGCGTCTCCTCTGTTGATAATTATTGGCTGGCATGTAAGACTTCAATAGTAAGTGTTCCTATTGAAATTGTCAATCTCCAATGTCCTAGATTTTTTCAGACCTATTTTCTTTTTCATGATCGGCGGCAGTCAATTACTTACTTTTTATTGTACATATAACGAATAAACATTGATGAAGTGGCTTATTTTTGCTCTAGATTCTTCAGAAAAGATTTCGTCAAAATCAATGATCCAACGACTCTGACGTCACCTTTTAGTAAAAAGAAGTTGAAAAAAAGGACAATGGGCATTTCGGCCATTAGCGAACATTAACGAGACTGAAACCCTGCATTTGAAATCATTGCGCTAAACACTATTTAATCGGTTTTATTGTATATTAAGAACTCATGAGAATTTACAGAAAAGGTAACTTTTCTTATTTGATAATAAATACTACTGTTAATTAATTAACACAACTTTCATTAAATGTTTCCACGTGGTTTCCTCAAATTCACTTTTGTTGCCAGTGATCACGCGTGTGTGATATGAGCAGCCAGCAAGTCTGATCGTAAATGTACGTCATCTCCGTTGCGTAATTGTTTATATGAAACGTGACATCTGATATTTTTTAGACAATGCCCCATCTTCATAGGATGAAATGTATCTCCTAATTCTTCTTTTTCGTTCAGTTCAGATCAGGTGTACAGAGAGACTGTCCTTAATTTTGAATTTTCTCCTTGTATTTGTCTTTTGCATTTTTTCGTATTACACTCATCACGAAAGACATGTGATGCTGTCATCAAAAGTAGTCATCCGATGTTAAATAATACATTTCAAATGATAATTGCTGTTTTCACAATATCGATCTTTTAAACAATTGTCGCACTATAATACGGGGCTTATGTGTGATATACGTTTTTACGTCCCACGAATGTGCAGAATATATACGCTATATTTAAGACGCGACGATTGGGAAGTGTTATTAGACACAGAAAATTTAATAAGAACATTTAGAGAACATTGGCATATAGGAGATATTTCGTCATTATTAAAACAGAATACATCCTTACGATAAATCCTCACTTGACCTTTTTATTGATTGGACGTATCCAAGGAACAATTTCTTATACCCTTCTCGAGTTTGAGAGCCCTATCTAGTCACCGTGAGAAAAATATCTATGGCAATTTATATCATGAAATTACGTATGGGAGAAACGAACGAAAAAATATTCTCTTTATTCATAATATCACGTCGAACATTAGAAAGTAACATGTCAAAAGGAGGAGAGTGCCCGTTAAAAGAGTTTTTTCGTTAAATTTGGGTTTGCGACACTTGACGAGAGAACGAGTTACAGAAAAGACTCTCATAGTTCTGAAAGAACTTTTTCGAATAAATTCTACCGACGAAACAAGTTGGGTTATCATCTGCGACGAAAATTATATTTTTACCTAAAAGGGTTCAAATTATTCTTTTCAAAAAAAGTTATTCCTTGCATAAATATATATATCTCGTTAATCCTCTTTTATTAGTATGTACAAATGGCTATACATATATATAGGTATTCTGCAACTCTTCCCAACAACAACATACGTTGCAGAGATATTAAAAAACGAATTTAGTGACGAAACGAGAAACATTACGAGATACATTAGTGAAAATAAACTTATCAAATATTAAAATTATATAATCTTAAGCTTAATACGAACAAAACGAAAGAATTTATGACAAAATAAGCTCTTTGTAGATAAATCATCAATATTTTTCATCATCTTTATAGAGTGTGTCTTATCATTAATGCTTTAGTAGCTTCTTCAATTACAAAGCAAAAATTTTTATAAAATTTGTGTCCTACAAACTAAGTTCAATATGGGTGTTACGTCGCGGGGGACATCGGCGCGCCATACCTCGCTACCTGGCAGCCGACGGTCAACCTACAGTCTTCCCGACTACCAATAGACCCAAAGATCCACCATAAAACGTTAACCTCTAGCTTAATTGTTCCACACACGTTTGCCGGTCAAATTGCATGTCTGGAGAATTTCCTAATTTTATAAGTATTTTACATTTATGGCTGGGTCTGGGAAAAGTCGTTGAGTTTATGAGGCGCTTTTAAGAATCACGGAGAAAGCGGACAATCACCTGACGGGAAAAACCCACAGTTGTCCATCGAAAAAGGCTGTTTTTCCTCAGGAACAAGGTCACCCCCGCTCTACGTTGGTGGGAGACTTCTGCATATCCTGTTCATTAGAGTGGGTCATAACCAATCGGCATCGCGGATCGTTACCCTCACTTCCTGGACGAAAAGTGTGAACAACGAATCCGCGTTCTTCGGTCAAAGGGCATCGGCACACCAAGTTTTCCTCCGAGACACCATAAGGCAGTTCAGCACTCTAGTTCAGCTCTAGTTCAGCTCTAGTTCAGCTCTAGTTCAGCTCTAGTTCAGCACAGCAGTTCAGCACAGCAGTTCAGCACAGCAGTTCAGCACGGCAGTTCAAGACGCTAGCTCAGGACTCTCGTTCAACTCTCGAGGAAGTGTTCAGGCAGTCATCATCCAGTCACTCTCGGTCAAGTCATCATTAAGTCTTCAAGTGTGTTCGTTCGATCTTCCGCGAATACAGTCAGTCAACGCAACGATACTAAACGAGTCTCAGCTCGTACTCACTCGTCGTTGTTCATACAAACATTCATTATTGTAACACGGAAGTTGTTGGATCGATTAAATATATAGTAACCTGTTCATCGCAGCGTTATTTCAACTTAATCACCCTTATTATCCCACAAGAAATAAGGGATCGTACGATTCGTGGCGTCGATTCGGCAATCGTAA
This sequence comes from Bombus lapidarius, assembly GCA_936014575.1. NCBI lineage: Eukaryota > Metazoa > Arthropoda > Insecta > Hymenoptera > Apidae > Bombus > Bombus lapidarius. The sequence continues at coordinate 978,291 of CAKXZU010000080.1, forward strand.
CGGGAATTTACGACTCTCGTTGGCGCGCTTCGTCGAGAACGCGTCTCCCCGCGAACGTGCGAAAATACAGCATTAAAGTCTCCTGCTGCGATATATTTGTCGCTTAAGGATTGGAAATACTCTTCCCATTTTTTAGGCGTCATTTTGTGTCTCGGTGGTGCATATACTGCTGACATCTGGAAGTAATTGTCATTGGTTTTTAAATGCATTATAACGTACTGCCTCAGATTCATACACAACACTTAAAGAAACGAACGAAATACAGGCTCTCTTACTGTCAGAGAACTCTACACATCATTTATCTCAGTCATCAAATTAGTACAACGTGCAGCAACCGCAATAAAATTTCTCATTTGACAAAGAACTCTGGCGCATGTCAAAATAATTAATTACTATTGTTAAGCCCGTTTATTGATACAGGAGGCATAGTAAGACTTGAAGGCATATTAACGCATGTGGAGCTACTCTTCCTGAACAAAACATGCAGCAATCTTATCACGAAAGCACCATATAACACATTTTATTATTGGACAATAACAACTACATCACGGGCACAGAGGGGTTCAGAATACTTTAAACGCAGTTCGACGATCCTCCTGACCAATCAGTGAAAAAAGTAACGGTCAAAACCATAATTATGAAATGCATACTGTGCCATAAATTAGATTCAGACACGCCACAATATCCAGTAAGGTAATCACTTAAATCTCAACTGAAATTCACTCGATCCCTTCTTGTGGCTAGTGTCACGTAGAAGACACAAGAAATTACATGGCACCACGCAACCAACTATAAAGGAAAGCATGCTGGTCATTCACTCAATTCAAGGCAATACCCACTCAGCCCCCACCGCTCCTCTGCCCGATGGAACGCATTATCATTATCCATTTAAGGGAGGATAGAATAACCCGTGTGGTAACAGATACGATGAATACAAACGAAGTGTCAAAAAGATAATTCTGCCACCAATTGATCACTCTAGCCAAACGGAAATGTAAAACTTTGAGCGTTGTATTTTGTGCATAAGTAGTTATAAGAGTACTTATCATAATTAGACTGGACGCGTATATACGCTTAGTAGTAATATTTCCATTATAACTCTATACGTCACAAAAGTCACAAAAATAAGAAGAAATGAACATAGCATCACTAAGTTAGATAACATTTTGCATGAATGTCGCAATTCTTCAGTAGTTCATGAGTTACATTGCATTATAAATGTATTAGATGTAAGAATTATCTGTATATGTACACATACATCTACACACACACACACACACACACACACACACACACACACACACACACACACACACACACACACAAAAATATATAACAGGTCAGGCGATAATTTTTATAACAACCATTATTGACTCATAGCTTTTATTCCTTATTGCTTTTGAACGTGACTGTTGAAGAAGAGATGACATGTTGCGTGTTATAACGCGATATACCGAGGGTTCCGTTATGCCGCGTTTATGCTACTGTCAAGAACAACCGCTATTTTTAGGAAATAGATTTTTAGCACGACGACAATCAGCACACTAGCACCAAGATGGTGCGTAAGTGATTTGGCGGATTGATAATAGCATGTATTTTTAACTTTTCCGCAATATAACTCGACCCATCTGGAATATTCAACAAGGCTGTGCGCTCCTCGATGTACACACTGCACTCGGTCGTGGTCACCCTTCCAAGAGCACAACGTGTAATGCAAAGGAGGATACGAAGTATTAAGAATACAGAAATGACCGAATCATACAGAACTGCAGGAATCGACAAAATCGCTTCAACGAAAATTCAATCACAGAATGTCAAGAATCAACAAAGTCACATGTAAGAAGACTCGGTCATGTGAAATTAACAAGAATCAGTCAGTTTTCATAATCTCAAAATACACACCAGATATATACACTACTTTGTGCATAAATTTAGTCAATTTATAACCAATCCATCAAGCAATCTACAATACGAGAGCAAACGCTATCGACCGTACCCCTTGTCCGGACGTGCACCCCTTTTCTCGATTCTACACTATTTAAGTTGCAACTATGCTTTTTGGGCCGTAATGAATGCAGTAGCAGCAAGTCACCAAACACTCTGGTGTGATTCTGATCTGGTATCGTGAAAAATTACATGCAATAATAGGAAAAGTTAATCAAGAATGGTTAGGAATTATGTGACTACATTGCTTATAGTTCAACATCCATTGCACAAATGCATAAATGAAATATCGAATTGAACATCGTTTCCATTATCTGAATTGAAGAATTATACGTAATTTTGAAGAGGAATTTGACCGAAATTAGAACTGCGAGTAACAAACCATTTAAATAGCGAGAAAAAATGAAAAGAAAAAACCACACACACACACACATACAAAGAAAGAAATAAACAAAGAAAGCAAGAAATATGCAAGAAAATTTGCAAGAGAATAGTGAGAGAAATCTGGCTGCAAAATGTAAATACATTGTGGATCAATTATGAAATAGTTTAAGAATTATTGAAACATTTTTTCCCGGAAGAAGGGATCATTTGCGACCAATAGTTTCTTCGAGATTTTTGTTCCTCGCGATGAGCAGAATACGTTACAATAAAAAAATTTGGTCTTCAATTTCAAGGTCAAGAACATTTTTGCGTAAACCTTTTTTTACAAATTTCCACCTACGAATTTCCAATTTCCGTGTAGAATCACACTACGATCCTCTTTACACCCTTTATATCCCATACATATAGTCCCCGCTTGACTAGTTTCCACGCTATATGTTACGTCGAGCGACACTCTACCTAGACCAGGCCACATACCGCGGGCAGGATGGCAACCAGATGTCCGCACGTCCTTATCTCGTCCCTCAATAGTCTAACGAACCGACCATAAATCTTACGACATTCTAGAAGGTCCGTCGGACCGAACAAAGATCTCTAAACTAAAATCGATATCTAAAGGCTATTGTTTATGGCAAGAAGATACTGAAAGTTCGTTATGCTCACGTACGATACTTTACACTAGCAACTATCTATCGAGGGCGGCTAAGACCCTTCCTAATCCATCAACCTTCTTGTAACCAATCAGAAACAAGTCTACTGCCCTCACTTTTCCTAACCAAAATCGCCATGGACAAATCAGCTTTCTCACGTCTTTAGACACACCCATCACTAGCGTTCCTCCGACACAACATCGCCACTTTAACTTACTTATTCTTCAGCGTTAGAATAGTCAACATGTTCTTACCGAGTTTCATACCTTAAATCAGTCACTTACATAACTTATACATACGCATCAGTGTAACTATTTTTCTATATAAAGTTGTTGGAATAAACATTAATTTATAGCTGTTAACTCAGTGTAAATTCAGTTGAACCACCTCTATTTAACAGAACTCAGGGGATCGATCATTTCGTGGCGTCGATTATCTAATCGTAACGGGAATTTACGACTCCCGTTGATGTGCCTTCTCGCGATCGCGTCTCTCCGCGAATGGTCGACGAAACACTATATATAAATATTTTTTGAAGTTTGGCTTAAGTTTATATTAGGTTTTGGATAATTGTTCTACCTACCAAATATAATATTATAAAAAGTATTACAATTTGGATATTTTATACATTTTTTTACATTATGTGCATTTTGTGTAATTTTACACTTTCGAATTTGCTATAAATTACAATACAATAGTTGCTACTTTCTAATTAATTCAAATTTCTTTATTCTACACTAGTACCTACATCAGAATAATCTTTAGTCTCTAAAAACCGAACTTAACTTAAATCACTTTCAATTATCAACCTAAGATTACCATTTGTTTATCTACAATGAGTGCATAATAGATATAAAGTAAAATTCAAGTCAAATACGCACTATGTAGCAAAGCAATATCTGATGCTATTTAGGAAGCGGGTAAGTATACATATATCTTACGTTGAATACAAACAGGATACTTTGAGAAAATTGCTTACAATATCGTGAGCTCCAATCTAGACTAACTGCACGTCTTGTGCAAATGAGCATCTTCACATTTCACTATTGCAAGCAAAGCAATTCCGGCTGATTGTATTACAAATTCTACTACAACGTTTGCACATTGATCCATATTCTTCTATCGAGTATTGTAAATATTTTTTGGCAAAATAAATACTCTTAAAGTAAAGGGGTGAGATAGCTTGTAGCCGTTTGAGAGACATTCACTTGTCGGATTTTTGAAAACTGTACTATTCCTTATTACGTTGTGGCGGCATTCGACAGCACAAATACCACCACTCGACACTAACTAATGTCGGACGACGGTAGCGCCATGGTTAGCGCCTTGGGGAGTACGAGGCCGCTATGGGTTCTCAGGGCGTAGGACCACGCTCTGGGAAATCTCGATGGATCTGATGTTCACCTATAGTCGGATGGCGGCTGGTCGGTGCCTTTGGCACCCGTCAGTTCGCTAATTCGGTGGGGAGAATTTCTGAGAAGTTGGTGGACCCATACCTGCCAAGTCCACTCACCTCACCGTCTTGTGGGGCTCCCGGTCATCCTGCACCGGCCTTGACCGGGGTAGGGTGCGAAAGAGTGAGTGGCACCAAGATGGAAACTTTTGTTGAAGACCTTGCCGATATTCTCTTTTGAATTACCATGGACAGTACAACGAATCGGAAAATCGTTTACGGTGCAGGAGAGGGATACCCTAGTATCGGCGCAGTTATGGATAGTCAAGTGGGCCCTGCTGCGTCGTCAGCTCACGACCACGGTCATTCGGGGGCGGACCGCCAGGCACCTGGATCGGTTTCTGCGCATGACGAGGCGAAGAGGAGTTTGAGGTCTGCGAACAGGCAAGAGAGAGCGTTCCCCGCTTCGGCCATGGTCACGGACGCTGGACCATCATACTTGGAAGGATCCTGGAGGACTCGCACGAGGTCCGAAGACGAGGAGTCGGTAGCTTCGTTGAAGTCGAACATTTCTGTAACATCAAGAAGCGCAATATGACCTGCTCTACCCTGGACATGCCCCTCGGCCTCGCTGTTCCTGAGAGGAGGGTCGAAGAGCTCGGACCCTCTATCATAATGACCATTGAAGATCGCCTCAGTGGACGACCCACCCCTGAGGCACGGCCCAGAGAAGAATCGGTGGTCTCGGCTTGCACCACCATCACCACCCAGTAACCATCGCTCCCTCGGGAGCAGCAGGGTGGTGAGTCGAGGGTGGTGCAGTCGAAGGGAAAAAAGGGAAGGAAGAAGAAAGCCATTAGAAGTGTGGCGGAGAACCAAGTCAACACGGCTCCGTCTACAAAAGGTGCACAGCATGGGAGAAGGGCAAATTACACCTCGAAACCCAAGGCCGCCGCATCGACGGAGACTTCAACAAAAACCCGAAAGGAGCGCCGGTTCCAACACCAAGGAAGGTCGTGCTGCCTCGCTTACCGCGATCATCAGCGGTTACTTTGACGCTGAGCGAGGGCGCTAAGACATCGTACGCGGAGATGATAAAGGCGGTTAGAGGGAAAATCCCGCTAGTCGAAGTTGGCATCGAGACTGCTAAGATGCGCAAGGCCATGACTGTATGCTATTATTGTAGAGGTCCCCGGCGACAAAGACAAGAAAAAGGCGTCCACGCTGGCAACGCGTCTTGCACAGCTCTTGGACCCGGCCACGGTCAAGTCGCAGCTCCAGCCAGGGTGGCGGAGCTGCGTGTGGTCGTGTTTGACGTGTCTGTCGACAAGGAAGAGCTGCGGGACGCCCTGACGCTGGCCGCGGGATGTGGCAGTGCGAAGGTGCAGGTCGGGGAGATTGGCACCTCCAGAAGCGTCCTTGGCTCGGCCTGGGTGCGTTGCCCATTGGACGGTGCGCGCAAGCTTTCCCAGGAAAGAAGGGTCGCCCCGGGCTGGTCCACTACAAGGATCGAAGCCATCGGAAAGCGGCCACCGTGCCAGAGGCTGCCCTGCCTCAACACCCAAGTGCGGCTTGTGTGAATCCGTGGGTACACTCGCCGCCCACCGTATGGGCGGGGCGGCGTGCAATTCCCCAAGGCGAGGATGAACAGGAGGGAGCCCGTCGCGGCAGCAAGGCAGGGCGACAACGCGGCTAACCAGCCGCTAGTCGGAGGAAGCACTGCCAAAGCGGTAGGTGGCCGGGAGGAGGCTATAAGTTTGGTACAATAAGTTCTAACGCGTCCTCTAGACAAATTTGGGCCGATCGAGGCGGGCGATAGATCTGCTCTTCCAGACCATCCAGGAGAGCAGGGTCACCTTGCTGGCGGTGGCCGAGCCCTATCGAGTAATCGATTCCCCTATCTGGGTCTCGGATCTGGACTGCTTGGTCGCCATGACTTGGACGTCAACGCCGGGCGCGTCCGTCTCCGGTACTCTTCTCGATCGTGGCAACGGATTCGTCGCGATCGAGTGGGCCGGCATGGTGGTAGTAGGCGTTTACGTTCCCCTCAACAGCGGCCGGGCCGCTTTTGACAGCTTTTTGGGCGGGGTCCGCAACTGCGTGGCTCGATATCTTCCCCGGCAAGTCCTCGTTCTGGGGGACTTTAATGCCCATGCCACGCAGTGGGGAAACTCTAGGACAGACGCCCGCGGCCGGGCGATATTTGATTGGGCTGCTGGACTCGGGCTCTTGCTCATCAGCAGGGGGTCGGTGAGTACTTGTATAGTGTGGAGGGGATGCTCCGTAGTTGATCTTACATGGGCCATCCCTATTGCGTTCCGACGGATCTCGGATTGGAGAGTAGACGAGGAAACTGAGATTCTGTCGGACCACCTTTACATCTTTATATAGGTGGCGCCCGCGGTCTCGCTCGCTATGTGGGCCTGCAGCATTCCTGGAGCGAGGCGCTCCCGCCCACAGCCACTGACCCCCCCCCCACTGACCGCCAACATGGACTCGGAATTGCTTGCCGATGTCATCGGGACATTGTTCCCATAGCAGGATGACATCGCGAGAGAGTCACGGTCATCCTCCACTCGGTCGTTAGAGTGGCGGGAAGAATTGGCCGTGTCCGAAGAAGAGCTCTCGGTAGCGACGAAGAGGATGGCCTCTCGCGATATGGCGCCGGGTCCGGACGGAATCCCAGTCCGGGGCCGGTGGAATCCTTGAACATCTTGGCTCCCCGTCCGCTTCACCTATCTAGCAGATGTCTGAGGAAGGGTGTCTACCCCCGGATATGGCGGAAAGCTAGGCTGGTCCTGATGCGGAAGAAGGGTCATCCGTCTGACTCACCGTCCGCGAATCGGCCGATGTGCCTTCTGGACGAGGTGGGCAAGGTTTTTGAGAGAATATTTGCCGCCCGTCTGGAGACCCATATGGCGGGAGGGTGCCCGGTTGGCACGACAGCCAGTATGGCTTTCGCCGGGGATGCTCGACCGTGGACGCAGTGAATCGCCTGAGGACCATGGCAGCGGCCATGGTATCCCGGACTGATGTGGCGTTGGCTGTGTCCTTGGACATAACCAACGCGTTCAACGCCATACCATGGAAATGCCTCCCTATCTCGTCCGCATCATCCGGGCCTATCTGGATGACAGGTGGGTAGAGTACACTGGCAGATATGGCGAAGAGCGTAGGCCCGTCGAGCGAGGTGTTCCACAGGGTTCCGTTTTGGGCCCTATCCTCTGGATCACCGCTTACGACGCGGTTCTTCACTGTCCCCTGCCACTGGGAACAGGCATGCTGTGTTACACTGACAACACCTTGGTCCTGGCCGGGGGGGCGTTGGTCGTACGAGACGCTGCTCCTTGCCGAGGTCACGGTGGCGTACGCTATTCAGTTCATCTGGAGACTGGGTTCGAGCGTTTCCCCCCGCCAAGTCCGAAGCCATTGGGTTTTACGACCCCCGCCGGAGAGGAACACCTCCGCCCGGCCTTTGCATTGACATTGGTGGAGAGGATTTCCGGGTGGGGCTCCAGATGAGATATTTGGGCCTCACCATTGACAGTCTGTGGCAGTTCGGGCAGCACTTCCAGCTCCTGGTCTCTAAAGTAACGGCCGCAGCCACGTCTGGGCTCGAGCGGGCTTACTCCCTCTGTCGCCAGGCAAGTGGCCTCGGACGTCCATGAAGAGGAGAGGATGGAGACCTGGGAGCAATGGCGCTCCGATCTCCTCGCCGAGGATGCGGTACGGACTCACCGCGGTGTGAGCTCCCGTATCGTGGCGGGCTCCCGCTGACCTTCAGGATGATGCAGATGCTCACCGGACATGGAGCGTTCGGAGAGTATCCGCCAAGGATTCGGCGAGAGGTGACTGACACATGTCACCATGGTCAGGAAGAGCAGAACACGGCGCAGCACACATTGGAATTCTGTCCAGCGTGGGCAGATCAGCGCCTTGTACTGCAGCTCGCCATGTGTGAGAGTTTGACCCCCTCGGCGATCGTGCACGCTATGCTGAGGCAGCAGCGGGAGTACCTCGCCTTTCGCTCCTTCTGCCAGCAAGTCATGCTTGCGAAGGAACTGGCAGAGAGAGTCAGGGTGAGACAGCGTCATGCGTCCAGGGTCCCGTACCGCGGGGCTTCGGTCGGTAGCCGCCGAAGAGCTGCGGCACCACCGCCGCCCTAGGACGCCATAGGGGTCGTCACGCCGGAGGAGTTTCTGAACCTCCTCGGACTTGCACGACGACCCGTTGTCTGTGGCGTTGGGAGGCGTGGTCCCTCCTGGCGGCCAAACCGAAAGGAAGGGCTCCGCAGAATACCTGGGAAGTAGACGAAGGAGTGCCCCGGCAGTAATTCGAAAGAGGCCCCGGGACACTTCTGCCAAACGTCGGGATGGCCACCGTGGGGTTTTGGTCGGTTTGAGTCCGGCACTACCCCGTCGCCTTCCAGAGGGCGGCGGGGTGTCCGTGAGGATTTTCCCACGTAAAAAAAAGTGATTAGCTCCTTAGGTTACGAACGTTCGGGACCCGGGTTCAAATCCCGACGCCCGTAGTCCGATTTTTCTTCCACGACATCTAAATAAGAAGAAAATACTACTATTTTATACGTATTAGGTCCAAATGGGAGATGGAAATTATATGGGAAATAAGACGCGATCCTTGTACGATAACGATATACGTAAGTTCATCGATACACGTTTATCCCCAAAGCCTCGACGATTAACTGATTACGAAGCTGTGCACGCTTGCCATTGTCAGTGTAAGGGCGTGCTCCTGCGAATACAGGGTGTATGATCTTTTACCAAATAATATATATTATTATATGAATAGCGTGCTTTTCCATATTTGAGAAAAGAATTTGCTAAAACACGAAATTTTACTAAAAAAAATACACGATACTGGTTGAACTAGTAATAGATTATACAGGGTATACATAAGTTGGGAACACATAGGAACATATAGTACTCATCAAAATAAGTAAGATAGGTGTTAATAAACATCAGTTCTAAAACCACTATTTTCTGAGTTAGAAGGTGTTCTTGCCAATAACATATGTTCTTCACAATTTTGTATTTGTATTGAATAATTTTGTATTGAACGTATTTATATTCAATATGTTCAACCATACGTTCAATTCAACACAACTTCTGGACACTTTTTTCATGGAATCATGCTGGTATCAAAAGATCCCCGGGATTTGTTGTATCTCTTAACAGCAGTTTCCGCTTCGTTGTATTAATTAACTGAACAACTGTTTTGTAGTATAATCTCATATATTAAACATCTCGTAACTCCGAAACTAATAGTTTTTGAACACGTATTTATTACGACTCCTTTGCTTCTTTTGATGAATACTACATGCTTCCATTTGTTTACAGCTTTTATACAACCTGTATACTCAATTCCGTGATAAATCAACATTCCGTAGTTTATAAAGTTTATAGAAGACCTTACAGGCATAATTTTTGCACAACCTGGAATAACAATAAAGGTAAAGATGCCTCTTCTTATGCCGAAGCAATCAAGGCATTTAGAAAAGGATTTAGATAATTTGAAGCACAAAAAGAACGTAACTCTATAGAATTGCTTGTGTAAAAAAAGTTATGCAACTCAGTAGGCAAAAAATATACAATATTCTTGATATCTTCTATTTCATTTCATGAATTTTAATATCAGAAATGTGGTTGTCTTGTTATCCGAAAATTTAATTAATCAAACATTTTTGTCTACCTTTTAATTCAGATATTCGAGGTTCTATTGCATCAGCAGCTATTATATTGATTACAAACCTACTCTTGTCTTGTAGCGTAATAGCTGCAAATCTATTACTTTTTCTTTCATACTTCGTATTTTAATTCTAACTTTTAATAAGACTTTAAACGTTAATATAACATGCTTTGCTTGATTATATTGTATGAATATCCGAAATACCGACAAAGTTTGGCCCTTAAATACAGTGAAAATTTATACAATTTTAATTTGGCGCGTAAAATGTCATTTTTCTAACATTTAAATTTAGATGATCTGTAAACATTATTTTGATTTGCAAAAAGCTTCAGCCTCTCGTTCTTGAGTACAGAAATCATATAAAACGTATAGTCTCAGAATTTTCAACTTTCGTTTCCCTTACTGTAGTAGCGTACCAACGTGTATCAAACTCCAGGAATTTTGCACAAAAATTAATTTTTAACATTCCTTTAAAATGGATATGAGAGTTTGGAACTGAAAGAAAGTTTTGTTGCTGTGCCAAATTCTATCTGTGTGTAAACTATAGATGCAAGCAAAAACAGTTACGTTTCCTCTCCTCTTCCAATAATAACGGATTGGAAATATATTGGGGAAAAAAGTTTAATCTTCAGACTGCGAAATATTTTGGAGCGATTAAAACTAATTAAAGATAACTGCTTTGTTGTTATGTATGATAACTGCAGTTAAGATAACTGTTTGTTTGTTTGAATGGAATCAAAAATTGGAATATTCGATGAAATTGTTGAAGAAAAATGTTTCAAATAAATTCTAAATCTCGTTGCATAAATTTGTCACCATTTCTATCTTTTATAAGCTTCTGAATCATGCTTTAACATAGGATCAAAACGAGAAAAAATACGAAGAACAATTTCTTTATATCTTCATTTGAATTAGAAAAACTTATAAAGCAAAGTCAGCAAGAATTGCATAGGTATTAGGTATGAGACAAATAATTAACATAAAATTAATTGACATATTTCTGGTTCGTTGAGTTCCAACCTTGTTTTTATTTTTATTAGTCAGTTGCTTTGTTCCGACATTTCGTGAACATATCAATTTACTTCCTCAGAGGAGGTTTGAAAATGTACAGCGCACCATATTAATAAAAATACAAAGCCCCAAGAACCTAGAATATGTCATCTAATCATCGTAAAAATGTAATCTCTAAAATTTAAATTAATTGTGTTACAAAGTAGGGGTGATGTTATTAAAATTTCTGATTTTGATTTTCAGTAAAGAAGTTGTTACATCGTTGCAGCAACCGAATACACAAAATTAAATAAGTTTCTCTCATGATGGAGTTACGGCAGCCACGTAAAATTCTTCTCATTCGTCCCATGTTCAGTTCCCGGCTTCCTTACCACTAATGCTTCTTCTGATAGATATAATTGTATATAAAATCGTTTTATATATAATTATATTTTTTAATTTCTTGTTTATTTTCGAATGTTTCTTCAGTTAATAAAACTCACTCACCAATTAGATCACCTGAACACACCAGCATACCAACAGAACAATTAACCACGAATCTCTGCTCTGCTACCACGGGAAAGTAGGGAGAGGATTTGGAGAGGTATTACAAAGAACTTTATTCTAATATTCACATAACTTAGCTCGCCACGTGGGCTACTCGCCGGAGGCCTATGACACGAGATTTCACTGCACTTCTCTCTTTTGTCTCTACCGACTCCTAGGCTATCATGCGACGCTCACATACATACCAAAGAGGGGATACATACTTGTGTGTTTTCTCTCTACGTTCCCTCACTCTCGCACGTACGATACAAATGTACTATATATTCAACACAAGTAATTACTTCCTTTTAATTAGGCATTCCTTTTAATAAGGCATGAGGAGAAGCAAACTTGAAACTTGTAATTTTCTTTAATCTTCCATAATTTGGAAACTAAGGTATATATAGTGCATATACTTATAAGACCTTTTTCTAATTATTTTAGTATGTAGATCCCCCCCCTCCAAGGATAAAGGAAGGACATGCATTTATGACTCACTCTGTATGAAGTTGTAAATTTTAATTGCGTGTGCTAGTAATAAATTTAATACTTTTCTTTTTAAATCTTTTAAGAAAAGGTTTCATAATGTTTCATTGATCATTTTCTGTCCTCTAATGTGGACATCTTCCAAAATCTTTTCATTCGGTATATTCAGAAGCTTCTTAGAATTTGTAACAAAAAATTTCATTAAAACTTCTTTAAACCGCGAAGAAAAAGAGAATTGGATATTGTCGTGCCTCGTACTCCACACTAGCCGTAATGTGAGACAAGGAAAGGAATACAATATATATAACTCGTGAATAGCGCAGGCCACAACTCTGGGCAAATGGACTTAGGAACAGAAAGCTTAAGGGAAATAAAAAATAAGACGCGTGCGAATACTTTAATATCGCAACAAATCAACGAATATACAAATACTTTAAGAAATACTTTATTATACTAAAGAGCAGGGAAAGATACGTATTAGAATCGACGAAACAGTGAGACATCCGCTGACATGCACCATCTTGCGTGCGCTCTCCCTACCACAATACCCAGTACAATAAGCAGACAACGAAAATTGAGAGACCACGACCTTCCCACGCAGCATTTGCAGAGATAAGCAATTGCCATACGCCAAAGGATCAGGTATCGGCATCAGCAAAGGTAACTGTGTGTCAAGGAGAATACGACTTATCATCGGCAGAAATTAAAACTGCAAGATTAATGCAGCAGCAAGGACTTCCTGAAATAACTTCAACATTTCCAAGAAAGCCACATCAGCGGAGACCAGAAACCCTAACACTTCTGGAAGGACTCAGCAGGAATGAAGAAGGCGAATGAACGAAGACGCAACGTCCACAGAAATAATTACGTTACCATGGAATAAACGGTCACGTGGCAATTATACCATGATGGTTTTAGTATAAAAAGGCGTAGCCACTTAGAGCAAGGTTTAGTTGAGTAAAGAATTGGTTTAGAAAAAGTTAATGATGGACAGAGTTAATATCAAGTTGAATTGAGATTTAGTTGAGTTCAGTTCAGTTAGAGAAGAGTTTAGAGTTTTAAAAGTCAGACTTAACATCCAGAAGCCAGTCTTCAAACAATTATAGTTAGACAGTTTAGTGCGATATTTCCAAAGTACGATCGATAGTATATATAAGCAAGGTGAGAATTTTACACATTGTAACACTCTTTTCTCTAAAAACTTCAGACTTGTAATACATTTATCGTTCGAATAAATTGGGCGTTGACTATTATTGTCAACAATCAAGAATTATTATTGTATATTTAATCAGGCCTTCTTTAAGAATAATAAACATTTAAAACGACCGTTCGCTGTTCTAACTTGTGATTTCAACGCGACTGAAGCAGTCGCGCAGATTACGGTGCTTTCAATAATAGAAGACACCTACGGGTTTATCGTATTTCTCCTCCCACTGCTAGTAGAAACATCTGCCTGTCTTTAGGCAAGACTTGCGAAGCCACACTAGTTGCCACAGGGAGTATTATTGTTACAAACAGTCTTGGTTTATGCTAAATGCCAAAAGCAAGAAGCAATCACGGAGGCGAAGACCACAATAGTAAGAAGCGTGCAGAACATTGGTTTAAACGTTTGTTAGCTGCCAAAATTAAAAGAGAAGAAGAAAGGAGTCAAAAGAATTAAGATTAACGATAGACCAAATAGAAATCAGTTTTTTGCCGTCAATATAGAGAATATAGCGTTTACGATAGCGACAATAATCCCTGTTTTATAACCTACGTAGAGAATTAATATCAGAAATTTGTTAATAAACATATAACTAAATGAATCGAATAAATTACCAATTAAGAAGATATTGAAAATCGTTATTTATTCCAAGAAAACTTTAATGCCTCCCGTGCTAGTACTCGTGTATATAGCGGATAAACCGAAACGTGGAGTTCATTTACCAGTCGCATTGATACGCTAGTTAACGCTACTATTACCATCATATTAACGAATTAAAATATCAAGAATGCAATAGTTTGGAAATTCAAAATAGTGATGTGCTTTAGAAAGGCACGACAAGTCTTTGAGTCTATCCTATCTATTGTAAGTTCGAAGAATTTCGTACAGTTTCATTGTAAAGTCATCGTTGTATTTAATTGTCTGAACGTTGCGTGTATTCATCGCTGTAAATATTTCCCCGTGTAGCGTAATAAATGTCTTATCCATCGTCGGAAAAGGGCGTGATTCGGTTTTGTTCTATCCGCGCAGCCTTCACAATTGTCCTGTTTAGAACAGGACAACTAAACATTCATCAAACAATCACAGTCTACTTCCAACGAAACAGTACATTACTTATGTACGTCTGTTTATTTGCATTCAATTTCAGATTAAAAATTTACACACATCTAATTTGTAATAATAGTATGTAATAAAATGCATTTTCTAGGAAACATGTACTATTCATTAATTTATACTATTGTTTTATCGCAATTATACTATTTATAGATATATTTATAAACTTTTCTGCATATGTATAAACGTTATGAAGTAGACACTTTTGAGATTGCAGCCACAACGCCCATCAAATTCCAAACTTATCGCAACGTTCGCCGCCCATATGTACACGCGAATATGATCTGATCTTTATGAAAAAATAAGAAGAAAATATAGAATAGAATTTTCTCATCTGGTTGCACATATATATATTTGTATATATTTGTTATATATTATATATTTAATGTATATATACACAATTAATACATATAATATGGATGAATATACAGAGTGTTTAGGTATACACCCAATAAGTAATAGCGTTAAATTGTAGACGATAAAAAACATTTCATTCGAAAGAATTAAATGGTCTCGAGTGATGCATCACGTGGTGTATGTATGTATCTCCTCGAAAAGTAGACGTTTCAAGGTCGCCTCTATTGTTTTAAATGAAACTATATACACATTTTTTTATACACCATTCGATGAATTTTTAAATTTTCTACAAAAAAGTATTATGGTCTTGGGTAAACTGATTAGTTTAAAAAATATTTTAGCTTTAATGTACAACATTTTAATGTACATATAACTTATCGTATAAAAAACAATGTAATGCCTTTTTCTTTGTGTTTTCCTTGTCTTTCATTGGAACATTGAATATCTCGTCTTAGAAGTTTCAATGACACGAGGTAGATGCATTTCTTACTGTTAAGATATGGGACTATTGCTATCTAAACGAAAATGTCCAAAAGATGGCAAATATAACATAAAATTAATAAAAAGTTCTCGATAATGCAAACGTGTCAATACACACATTGGTATGCGATGGAGATATCATAAATACAATATGGGTCGTACTATGATCAAGAAATCGTTCTTTGAATACAATAAAATATCAATAGAAGACTTATCATAATGCTATCAATCATAAGGTCTACTTTGCCCCTGGATTTAAATATGAAAACGCTCATAATGAAGTTCAAAGTTTAGGTAGGGTTCATGCTTCGTGCGAATCGATCGCGGATATCTATTCTTATTGCAGGGAGGTGTGCATGCAACAATTGATACAATGCTTAGTACTGACGGTCCAATTGGCGAACAGGGAAGAATTGTAGGAATTAATGAAATGAAATTTGGCCGCCGAAAATGCAAAAGAGGTCACGTAATCGTAGACCGATAGATTTTTGGTGCTTTATACATGAAGAGCAAACAACTTCATCTATCACGTGCTCTGATAACAGACAAGATCATGATACGTTGATTCCAATTATCAAAAAACATATTTTACTACAACGACTTTTCCCCATTGCTGAAGAACGCACGACTGCTTAAAGAGCGAATAATAATTAATAAAAGAGAAATTAATCCGTCAATCACTCTGCTAATTTTATAAATTACGAAACTGGGGTCAATACTCAGACAATTGAATCTCGATGGAGATCGAGTGCTTATGTCTTCAAAGAGGAAGAGTCAGACAAGGCGATTTAAATTATAATCTCTGTGAATATTTGTGGCGAAGGAAAGTAATAAGAAAGGCCTCGACTTATTTGCAGAATAATTCGGTCAATCAAAGTTATCTTAAAGTCAGCTATTAAAATTACTCGTTATAATAACCATTGTCACTATTAATTGACAGAAAGAGTCGTAAATTCAAGTTACAATAGGTTAAGTTGAATAATTTCGAATATTTTTCGAATTTTCAATATTGCTGCCGGATTGTGATATAGATCGGGTTATGTGAGTTTGGATGATCTTGGTTGGTTTTGTTCTTCATGCGATAAATTTGGCAAATTAAAATTAAAATATCTGCCAAACTAATTGATTTTCGATATAGATAGGTTAATATAGCTTTGTTTTATAGAATGTCTAGCTGGATCGAAAAATATTATAAGAGATATATGGCGCTATTTAAAAAACTTAAGATCACCTTGGTATCTCAGAAAATATGGTATAGAAAAAAATAAAATTGCATCCAATCGATGAATTTGAACCAGATGCCACATAATTCATTTAAAACATTTTCCGATCAAACCAATAGGCAATGAATTATTTTAGATAGTACCTCTTATTGATTCACCCTTATATTCTATTATATTTCCAATGCTTTATCGTATATCGTCCGTGTTTTATAAATATTTTGAAATTTTATTGACACTGCAATAAGGCACGATAATTATGTTGATAAAATATGAGCCCGATCTAAAAATATATGTAGGAGTTACGAGATATTCGAGATAGTTTAAATACTGAGGCTTATTAATATCGTGGATGATTGCCAGTTTAAATACTTTAATAATTTCTGCAAAATATATACATACATACTTGTATTAAATATCTCATAGCTTCGATATACATTTTCAGAATCGTTTAAAACTTTACCAGTACAAATTTAAAAAATAAAATTCTAAAATGTTTTGTATAACATAACGATAGTTTACTTCTAAACTCCAGCCGTGACTTTCCAAGACTGAAGCTCTTACAACTTGACTTTCGATCGGATCCGATTCTTTTTTCTTTGTCACAATATTTCTTTAATTCTTTTTTCTATGTCTCAATATCCCCACTATCCACGCGTTTGTTAGGCGTCCGCGACCGTTGCCATGTACGCCTTCTTCTCGAACATTTGGTGTAAGGACCGTTAGGATATTGATGGCTCATTAGGCACTTCGCTTCGGCGATATACATTGTCGCTGAGTGCCGCCACATCTTTATCTCCGTCATCAGCTCATCGGTTATGAAGTGTGCCGGTCGTGACGCATCCATAGCTTCCGACGCGAAATAGAAAAGGATCGGTGACGGAGCTGTGCAAGTAGAAAAAGATAACAAATCTGCCGTATGGTAATTATTATGAGAAAGATTCATAAGTCTGATCATCAGCGACAGCGCCATGCTAAAATAAACATTAACATGATCCAGCTACTTGAGACGGTGTGGCAGTGTCACAGACGAAATCCGACTAAACAAAGCGATAAGATAGCGAAATTCCAAGCGCCTTGGCATGAGTGACCATCGGGATAATATCGGGTCACTCTTTCCGTTCTCAGAAATATATGATCGAAGCCTTTTCCCACTCTCAGGAATAAAAGAATTTAAATACTCCCCCTAAAATCATCCATGTCAGTCTTGAACAGTCATGCCTAGAGCTCGGAAGTGTGATGAGCAAACAAGGAAAAAATAAAGTTTCTTTGTTTCTTAAATTTATTTTTTATTTTTACGTGCCAACAGCATGGCCTCATAGTGGGGTCCGTTTTTGCTTCTGTATCAGTGAGACAACACTATTGCAACGATACGACTTTCCTATATCAAATTTTCTGTTTATAAAAATTTCATTAACATATTAGTGAGATTTCCCTGTTTAAAGTAAAACCAAACACAACATTGTTATCGTGTTGTAGGCGATAATCAGATACAAGCGAACTTTCCGAAACATTATACGTCAAAAGTATTAAAGTACAATATTAAAAAAATCAACAGTGACCGACCTCTAACAAATAAACTTTTTTTAAGTATCACATGTGTGCTACAGACCAGGCTGCCAAAGAAATTTCTTAATGAGCAATTAATAGAACTGAAAATACACAACGCTTGATTATATCACAAAGTTACCGCTGTTTCTAACATTTCTTAAGAATGTTCAAAATAGTGCCTGAACAACAAAATAATGCTTTTCGGAATTCTAACTGACGCGACACACAGTGTAGCCCGATGAGTCTAAACGTGGTATTCAATTCCAATTGAATTACGTTAAAAACTAACACCTGGGATTTCTGACTTGCATTATTAAGGGATTGAGAGTCAGGCATGAAAATCTAAATTATGTCATGGTATATATTTATTTATTCGTATCTGTTTCAAAAGGCAATGTTTTACACGTGGAACTTATCTTGCGAATAAGGTTACTTACCAGGCGAACATAACCCAATCGTACTTCCTATTCCAGCCGAATTTCTTGCGTAAAAATCCGTAAATTTGTAAACTCAATATCTCAAAAACTAATTGAAATTGGTCATACAAATGAAAAGTTAATGAATTCGTCTTAGGAAACATTATGAAACGATTTGAAGAAAAATATATAGTTCGATGTAGAAAAACGAACTTAACATTCTTAGTGCGGAAAATAACTATGTAAAAGCATTCGCCTTCTTCATATAAAATATTTTTTTATCCGTAATACATTAGGAAATCAGTATGTAAATAGCTGTACAGAGTTACCGCAGATACTTTGTATAAATATATAATAAATAATAAGGTTGAACTTTACTTTAGAGAACCAAACACAATCGACTCTTTTATGTGCGATCTTGTAATTTCTGATGCGTTGAATGTAAAATTGTAAATTCTAAGTTGCCGAATTCATTAGTTTAAAAGTTATAACTAGAATAAAGGATAGAATCCAATTGGCGGTCAGCCAACAAAATAAGGGGGAGAAGTAGTTCCTGTGCGATCTTTTTTGGCATCGTTTTTATTATCATAACAATATTGATTTAGTATTGTGGATGGAAGTGATTCGAAGACAGCACGTTATTTAAAAAGGTAAGCAGAAGTCGAGAACTTGTTGTGACTGCTCATTTGTGCGGACCAACTACATGTCACTTGTACAGTCCACTTATTAAGCGAAACATGAATAATAGTCAATGTGGCGCCAAAGTAAAGTGTAAAATATCCTAAAAATTCTTAGTGTTACATAGATATAATTTTTTAATCTCTGGATTTAGCAACTTCAAACATGCATTTTCAGATTTTACGCATCGAAAACAATTAGATTGCACATAAAAAGGTCAATAACTTTTGGTCCTATGAAGTAAAGTTCAGCCAGTAATAATATTCTATACACAATAATGTCCGAATGTAAGTAATTTTCTCTTTCATAGTTACTATAATTTAATTAATGTAATATATTATAATTTTATAATTACTAAAATGTTTATGGCAAATAGTTTGTTAAAAAGTAATGTTCTGTAATATTATGAAAATTACGCTTCTTTAATCCTGCAAATTTCCTCTATTTAGTAAAGATGACATTGTCAATGATATTTAATTCCATAAAAAGGCAGTTCTTTCCAATGATTATATTAGTGAGGAGAACTTTTTAAAATAAAACAATTCTTCCAAACACTTAACAGAAATCGTGAATTGCGGTCATAAATCGTCTATACTGCTCGCCGCATATTCACACTCATAAGACTGCTAAGTGTTACGTGTTGAGTATCAATTTTGGTTACTTGAAGAAAAACTAAAAAGACATAGCGTATTATAATCACGTAGGACCACAAACTGTTCGAATTTTTACAATTTTTAAAGTTACAGATGTTTAACGACTTTATTTATATAGAATCGACAATAATAACAAAAATTTTCTTACTATGCTGATAATACAAGTTTCAGTTTATCTGTATTCTGTACAATTGCTTGTAACTTATGGATTCTAGTGAAAATGGAGCAATAATAACGTCATTCGGTAGGATTTAGGTATTTATTAAGAAATTGTGTACACATAATTATATTGAAATTGAAAAAATTATAAAAGACAATTATAAAGAAAGGAAGAAAATTATAAAAAGTAGTAAAAACTAAAACAAAAGATTACAAAAGTATACACATACCTACACTACTTCATCAATAAATATTCGACACAGCTGTAAAACATTCAGGGTACAGATTTTCCATGTTCTTTATATCTTACCGATAGCGATAGACGTAGAGAAGCATAGCGAAGGAAAAGAAAGATTTCAATTTAAAATATCTTATGAATTGTTAATTTTTAATATGCTATCTTAACACTTTCTAACGTAGAATATTCGAAAGAATGAAAAAAAATAAGGTTGATCATCATATATCCTCTACGCATTGCCCTACAAAAGCTCTAATTATGTCAAATTATATCCCCTTCGAAATCATCCAACTTTTATTTGAAACATTTTTCATTAAAATCATTACTTGCGCAATGATCGAAGTGATGGGCCCTGTATAGACATTTTAAAAATGAGGTCAAACTCGATATTGTTATAAAGTTTTAGTTTACAGTAAACTTTATATAAAAGTATGTGGATACTGTCGCATTGCCCGATTATAAAATCTCGTCAATATGTCGATGAATATTGTATTAAGAAAAGATTTCAGATAAAAAAAGTTTCATTGTTGCGTTAGTATGGGTCTCACTAAAACGAAGGCGAAACTGTTGACTGCGGATCTGGTGATACGACAAAGATCAAGTTTCAAACAGTCCGAGCGATAAATACAACGTTGTTCCATCGCACAAGTACCACTTAGGACGCGTCCATTTAAAATGCTGCATTTTTTCATGTTATGTTTGTAGGTCGGTAGGTTTGTCGTTTGTGCAACGTGAGATTAGAAAGGGGTTTAAATCGCATCTGACGATCAACTGCTTCTGAAGCAGTCTAGTCTGATTTTAATCTAGTGACCGACTGTAACAGCCAAATTTTATTAAAATGTCGTTATTTTTAGGATATATTTATATTTAATAAAAATTAATAAAAACGTATCCATTTTCCAATAATAATTAATATTGTTAAATATTTTTGTATTAAAAGGTGAATTTGTAGAACTATTCTGCTTTTCCGATTTCGATGATATCTGAATATATTGTAAAGCTTCACATTTTGAATAACTGTTTGTTATAGATATAACTGTCGGTCGGCTTTAGTTTCCTATATTATATTTACGAAAAAACTGCAAATATTACTACAGTCTATTTCTGCCTATAATTGTGCGGATGTTGCAGCGTATACGTCACTGTCGATTGCTGGTCGTTTATCTTTTGTTTACAAGTCTGGCGAAGCTGCAAGAACGCAACACATGTCTGTTGTAACATATAACTCAATTACAAATATATATCACTAATGTATTGTGTTTGCGTTAGTGTTAGAACATTCAATCCGACCGTCCTGGCAATGCCTTATGAAAAATATATTTTTGGTTAATAAAAATGAATAAAAATTAGAAAAGACATCTATTTTTTACATAACAATTCATTGCTTTATTATTAAATATTCGTATTTTACAAGCATATATTTATTTAACAGGATATTCTACTTAATATTAGAAGTGCATGCATAAGATTTTGCACACATACTTTTGAAATTATATTCTTGTAGAAAATGTAAAAAAGAAACGACTTTTTCAAACGTTCATTATAGAATTCCCCTTAATAAAATGTAATAATAATTATGTTTTTATGATAGAGTTCGATTGTAAAAATATTGCAAAATCTCGTCTTTGATGTTTTATAATGAGTAATTATAACAATTAGTTTCACTTAAAATTTTAGATTTTGTCTTCATAGACCTATATCTAATAACAGAATTATTTTAAAGGAAAAATATATGTGGATTTCGAAGCGAAGAAAAACTGCGATTTTCATTATTTTTATCCGTTTGTAGCTCATTGCAACGTTAATCGATTTCGATGAAATTTTCATGATTTAAATTTTAAGAATCGAATTTTTAAATTGTTGTAAGATTTTCTCACTCAGAAATAAGTAAGCGACATGAAACAGAATAGCCAAGGATGGGTCGTGGTAAAGCATGATATCATTTTAAATTTCGGACGCTTTTTGTTATACAATTATTCCTTTTCTACAAAGATGGTCTTTTGTAACAAAGCTTTTCATTTTCCATATCTTCATTGATGTATTCCTCCGTGAAATATTTCATGTTAATGTTTCTTTCTTTACAATTGCCTAGCAGCGCGATTATACAAAAGTAGCAAAACTTCCTTCGAGTGTAGAATTGTCCATTTGTCTTGTAGAAAATTAGAATATCCAAGAGTACTAGAATATTCCCTAAGGAAAGAAGAATGTTTCCAGGAACAGTTTTGTATCATTCAAACGTACTCCAGTCACTGATAAGAAGTACGAAACTAAATATCTTGGATGTTAAATAAATTAGTTCCAAATTAATGTCTTATAATATACTTTAGTATTAATTCTTGCCTGACAATCTGATATATTTTAAAATTGCCAGAAATTTTAAGACCGATATATTTTTTATCAGAAACTATAAAACTCAACCTATGATCTTAGTTGAATTATAACTTATTGTAATATGCGACTATAAACAAGTCATTCAAAAAGGAAGTGTACTCTTATATATGTTTAATGAATAAACTGTATAGGAATATAGGAATTTATAATATTTATCATACACTCAACGCTAATTTTTATCTTACAAAATGTTTTCAATAGTACTAATTTTAGGCAAAAGGAAAAAAATAATATGTCGGAGCTTAATAATATTGAATGAGTTTCGATTAAATATTTGTAGACACATGTTAATTGTTGAAATTCCATTATTTTACCTTTATTATTATCCTCTATAATATTTTCCTTTCAAGATTGATAAAAATCAAGTTCAATGGAGGAAAAATGTTTTAAGAAAGCATAGAAATAATAGCATTTTGTGGAAACCATATCACGAATGTTCCGATTCATTAATACGAATATATAAATGCATCTCTCTGCCTATTCAAGATAATCTTTACATTAAAATCTCTGTAACAGGAATTGAACTAATAATATTCATGAAAAATATAAATCGTTTAGTATTACGTATCTTAAAAAATATTTCATGATTGAAATTTAAATTTCAAACTAAATTGCTATGTGCCAAAGCAAACACAATGCGATTTAACAATTTTACTTTAATCAAAATTTACAAATTCAATGCATAACTTTTACTACGATATTTAGATAAAATAAAAATAGAACTACATATGAATATCAATACACGAATGGGGTTCTCGTTTTAAGTTCTTTCTTATTGCGTATTAAGCTAAAACCTCTTCTTTCAAAGGCTTCTTTGTTTTCCGTTGTTCGCATAATCATTAGACAAGTGTCACGATATAAATTACATGTCTTGCATACAAAAAGAGACGTATAAAATGTATTTGACAATTGACAAATTACTATTAAATAATTGAACTATATTTCGTTTATCCACGTATCACTCTTATTATTATCGTGATAAAGGTACATTTCAGTCACGATGCTTCTTTATATATTTACACTATAGCCTTTACACTTTAAAATATGTAAATTAAAACAGTTGAATAGCATTGTCCGTTATCAAATACTTCAAAATACGCGACAAAAAGTGTGCAATATGAACAAACGTTGATACATGAAGTTCACAGAAAAGTA
Source organism: Bombus lapidarius (assembly GCA_936014575.1). Lineage (NCBI taxonomy): Eukaryota > Metazoa > Arthropoda > Insecta > Hymenoptera > Apidae > Bombus > Bombus lapidarius. The sequence continues at coordinate 1,002,005 of CAKXZU010000080.1, forward strand.
AAATTAATAGAACAGTGAAGAATTAAGATGCCCATAAAAAAGACAATCCTTGCTAAATTTGACTTTTTAGACAATAAGAGATTCTACAATAGTATTCGGAAGTGAAGCTCACATGATGAAATCGATATTATAAAAAAATAATTCATCTCTTGTTTTATTATCGAATGATCATTAACTTGTTTTGTCTATAAAAATAGATATTGCCGAAAAATCTACAACTTCATTATTTAATTAATTATAATTCTTCTGAAATATAAATAGTTGCACACATATCAATTGCATAATATATAGAATGATTGAAAAATATTGATATATCTAACGAAGAAATTAAAAATATTAGACTATTCGTGTGTTTTTCTAGAAAAAAACAAACATGGACTATTATGGATATTATGAGCTCATCAATTTGAATTGCTTCTTACTTTCGTCAGATTTTGCCGGTTATTGGGTGCCACAATTTCTTCTTTTCTTGAATCAATCGATGTCACTTGTCGTTAAACATAACACGAAAGAAAGAATCAGAGGAACGAACCGAAGTCGCGGATGTTCTCCACGTGACTGATAACTGTACGTTGTCGACAAGGAAGTAAAACAGAACATCAACCAACGCGCAGGTCCTAGCTTCCCCATTGATATAGATATCTTATATTACCGTATATTCACCAAAACAGTTTCCTCGTTCTTTCTTTGCCCCTTTCAGTCGGTTCTAACTTTCAAATTGCGTTACAAAAATAAGAGGGGAAAGTACTCCCACAATAGGTTTAAGCACTTTTTATTTGTAAAATAATATATTTGAAACTAACAAATAAAAAGGAGAAATAATTGTTTAAAATAAAATAACAAGCAAATTTATTTAAAAATGAAGTTATTTGCAAAGAAATTTCAAACTCTTACTTCAGAAATAAATTATTTCCAAATAATTGATTTCAAGATAAAGAGCAATAAATAATTATCTTTAGCGTTTAAGCACTGCCATTCAACACATTTGCGTATAATCTCTCGAAACTGCCTTAAAAAATGGCTAAATGCATTTATATAATTCTATGTAAAAAAGTTGCAGTAATTGATATTTTGTTGAATAAGAGGTTTCCTGGTAATCTAAACTGTTGCAATTTAGTGATGGCATACACTACTATTAGACACGTGACATAACAGCTTAATAAATCAAAATGATGAAATGCAATGAATTCAAGATTTCTAAATTTAAAGTTACTTGAAGGTCATCAAATTGTAGATTATTAATCTTGTCTTGACATCAGTTACAGTACTATTAACCTTAACTTTTTATCGAAAGAAACATTTTTTGGCAATTTCGAACGTTGCAATTTTGTAGCTAATTCGAAACTGACAAAAAACCTTTTTTGTTATTTAATAATTTACATTCACAATTTGTCCAGTTTGGACATTTTTTTAATTATTTGTTTAAATTTTACAATTTGTCCAGTAGGACATTTTTTTATTATTTATTGAAATTTTACAATTTGTCCAGTGAGACATTTAGTAAAATATTATAGCTTAATATACATAGCATGTGGATGGTTACCCTCAGCGGGGTACCATCTTCGTGTTTGTTAGGTTATACCCTTTGTGCGATCTGCTGGGTGTTTCCTTTTCAGTCTTCTTTCTATGTTTGATGTGTTGATCGTTTCCGCAGCTAGCCGGTTTGGGTGTGTTGCTATTCTTTCCTTGTATTTTTCCCCGTATCTGCTAATCTCCTCCTTGACCGTTGGTATTCCCAGGTCCTTCCGAATATCCTCATTTCTAACGTACCATGGGGCGTTTACTATTGTTCTAAGAATTTTTGCTTGTAATGTCTCTATTTTGTTTATATGGCTCGTTACTGCTGTCCCCCAAAGTGGTATTCCGTATGTCCAGATTGGTTTCATGATTGTTTTGTATATTTTTAATTTCTTTTCTATGCTTAGTTTGGATTTTCGACTTGTTAGCCAATGCATTTGTCTCCTTGTCTGTATTTTGTCTATTATTGATTTAATATGCTGTTTCCATGTGAGTTGTGCATTTATGTGGAGTCCTAGGTATTTGACTTGTCTTGTTTGTGTTAGGTGCGTGCCGTTCAGTAAGATGTTTGGCGGCGTCTGTCTTCGCAATGTGAATGTAATATGGTTGCATTTGTTGGGGTTTGCTTTTATTTCTTTAACTTGCAGACACTTTTCTATTTTTGTGATATGTTCTTGTAGTAATGTGACTGCTGTTTCTGGGTTAGTGTGTCTGACTAGTACAGCTGTGTCGTCCGCGAATGTCAGTATTTTGCTATTGGTAGTTGTTGGTATGTTGGCCGTGTATAGTGTGTATAGTATTGGTTCTAGGACGCTTCCTCGCGGAACCCCTGCCTTGATGTCTTTAACTTCAGAGTATGTGTCCTTGATTTTTATTACGAAGGTTCTGCTGCTTAAGTAGGATTTTATTAATTGGTATATTTGCTCCGGCAATTGTTTTCTGATTGTTTGTAGCAGGCTTTCGTGTTTTATTTTGCCAAATGCTTTCTCAATGTCCATAAAGAGGGCTGTACAGTATTGTTTGTTTTCTAATGCTAGTATTACTTCATTAATGAGCCTGTGCATTTGCTCTATCGTGAAGTGTTTGTTTCTGAATCCAAATTGGTGATCTGGTATTAATTTTTCCTTCTCTATTATTGGTTTTAGGCGGACGTATATTGTATTTTCTAGTATTTTTGAAAACACAGGAAGTAGCGATATTGGTCTGTAAGATGCTGTTTGGTGTGGGTCTTTGCCTGGTTTAGGTAGCATTATGATCTGTGCTAGTTTCCATAGCTTAGGATAGTATTGGATTCTTAGTATTGCATTGTATATTATTGTCATTAGTCGTATCGCTTTTGGAGGGAGGTTCTTCAAGATTTTACCATTGAGTAGGTCGATTCCTGGTGCTTTATCGTTTTTTGTTTTTTCGATTACGTTTCTAATTTCTTGTGCTGTTGTTTTAGGTATGGTGTATTGCTTGTCAGTTGTCAGTTGTTATTGCCAACTAGTGGTTGGCGCATCCTCGTTCGTATGACAATTGAGGTTGCTGTTGTTGATATTATGTGATGTAAATGTGTTGCATAGGTGCTTGGAAAATTCTTCAGCTTGCTCTTCGTTGCTTCTTGCCCATGTGTTATCTGCTTTTCTGATTGCTGGGGCTAGTTTTATTGGCTTCTTTATTTTTTTCGTGGCTTTTCATAGGGAGTAGTTGGAGTTCTCGTGTGCAGAGAGTGTTTCTATAAACTTTGCGAATTCGTTATTATTGTGCTCTTTTATTTTGTTTTTTATTTCCATTGCAAGTTTGTTTAGGCGTCTTTTGTTTTCTCGTGATCTATGTTTTTGCCATTTTGCTTTCGCTTTTCGTTTTTCTCTAATTTTTTCAAGGATGTCTGGCGGAATTATTTTCGTTTGTCTTTTGGTTGCTTCAGTTATAGTGGTTGCCCATGCTGCTTCTTGAATAGTTTCTGTAAATGTTGTTACTGCCTGTTCGATGTGTTTGGGTATTTTTAATGGGATGTTGCTGTTGATATTGCTTTCGATTATTTATTTAAATGTTTGCCATTTGGTGGTTTTATTGCATAGTGTATCTGGATTGTTATAAAGTATTGGTTTGTTTATGTATGTAATTATTATGGGTGTATGATCGGAGCTAAGCTCTAGGCTGCGTGCTATTTTTAGTTTATTTGCGTTTAGTCCCTTTGTTTTTTTATTTATTTATTTATTTAAATCTTACAATTTGTCCAGTAGGACATTTGGTTAAATATTATAGCTGTAAATATTTGATAAAATATAGTATGTGGATGGTTACCCCCAACGGGACTCCATCTTCCAGGTTTTATTGTATTTCTATTGTGAGATCTGCAGGATGCTTCTTCTTCAGTCTTCTTTCTATCATGGTTTTATTCGTTTTAGCTAACAGCTGATCTGGGTGTGTTACAAGTCTTTCTTTATACTTTTTTGCATATCTGGCGATTTCCTCTATGACTGTTGGAATTTTTAAATCTTTTCGTAAGTCTTCATTTCTGATGTACCATGGAGTGTTAACTATTGTCCTTAAGATTTTTGCTTGCTCTGTTTCTATTTTATTTATGTGACTCATTGCTGTCATCCCCCATGGTGGGACTCCGTATGTCCAGATTGGTTTGATTATTGTTTTGTTTATATTTAGTTTATTCGTTATGCTTAATTTAGATTTTCTATTGATTAACCAGTACATCTGCTTCATTTATTCACGTATTCTGTTTGTTATTGATTTTATGTGATGCTTCCATGTAAGGTGTGTATCTAAATGTATTCCTAGATATTTGACATGCTTTGTTTGTGCTATGTGGACGCCGTTCAGTTGAATATCTAGTGTTTTTCCTTTTCTAAGCGTAAAAGTTGTGTGATTGCACTTACTGCTGTTCGCTTTTATTTGTTTGTTTTGCAGCCACTTTTCTATTTTTATAATGTGTTCTTGCAGTAGTGGTTCTGGCAGCCGGTTCTGGATTTGCGTGCCTCGCTAGTATGACCGTATCGTCCGCGAACGTTAGTGTTTTGCTGTTGTCAGTTGTTGGTACGTCTGCCGTATATAGTGTGTATAGTATTGGTCCTAGGACGCTTCCTTGCGGTATTCCTGCCTTGATATCCTTAATTTCAGAATATGCATCTGCTATTTAAGTAAGATTTGAGTAGTTTGTAGATTTGTTCTGGAAATTGCTTTTTGATTGTTTGAAAAAGTTTTTCATGGTTAACTTTGTCGAATGCTTTTCCGATGCCCATAAAGAGTGCCGTGCAATATTGTTTTGTTTCCAGTGCCTGTAAGATTTCGTTGACGAGTCTGTGCATTTGTTCTATTGTGGAGTGTTTATTCCTGAATCCAAATTGATGGTCCGGTATTAGTTTTTCTTTTTCTATTGTTGGTTTTAGGCGGTTATATATTATTTTTTCTAGTAATTTGGAAAACACAGGTAGTAGTGATATTGGCCTGTAGGATGCAGTTAAGTGTGGGTTTTTGTTTGGTTTGGGTAACATTACGATCTGTGCTATTTTCCATAGTGCCGGAAAATACTGTATTCTTAGAATTGCGTTGAATATTACCGTTGTTAGTCTTATTGCCTTTGGGGGAAGGTTTTTAAAGATTTTTCTATTGATCAAGTCAAATCCTGGTGCTTTACTTGTCTTTGTTGCCTTGATTATGTTTGTAACTACTTGCGCTGTTGTGCTGAGTATGATGCAGCGTTTGTCAGTTGTGTTGCTGGCATTTTCCACTTCTTCGTTTGTTTGCCATCTGGGAATGCTGTTATTAATTACATACGGTGATAATGTATTTTGTAGGTGCTTCGAAAATTCTTCTGCCTGCTCTTCGTTGCTTCTGGCCCACGTGTTGTCCATTTTTCTGATTGCTGGGATTGATTTCATTGTTTTCTTAACTTTGTTAGTGACTTTCCATAGGGAGTAGTTGGTATTCTCATGCGCGGATAGTGATTCGATGAATTTTGAGAATTCGTTATTATGAAGTTCCCTTATTTTATTCTTTAATTCCTTTGTAAGTTTATTTAAGTTTTTCTTCTTTTCTCGTGTTCTCCGTTTTTGCCATTTTGTAACTATGTAGATGTAACTTTGTGATGCTTGATGTCATTTTTTATTATTACTGCAGTTCCTCCATGTGCTTTACCTGAGGGGTGTTTGGTGTCGTACATGGTGTAGTACGGTACTTTTATGTAACTTTTTATAGTGAAATGTGTTTCTGAGACAAGTAGTATATCAATATTATTTTTATACAAAAATGTTTTAGTTTCGTGGGCTCGCTGTTGCAAGCCATTGGCGTTCCAGGCTGCTATTTTCAACATGTTCATCTCTATTTTTTATTTAGCTAGTTTGTGAGTAGTCGTAACATGACTGTTGTTTGTTGTACTTGTTGCCTTAGTATCGTGTTTAGCTCACTTACCATTTTTCCTAACATCTCCGTACTTTTAATGGATTGTTTGAGCATTTCTTTGATTTCTGTAACGTCTTCGTCGTTGTTGCTTTAATTCTGATTGTTTGTGAGCGTTGCTTGGCTAATGTTTTGCGTTACTTGAGCATAGCTTCGGTTACCTTGGGGATTAATGTTTCCGTTTATAGTGTTTGGTTCATATCATGCTATCAATGTTGTATCATTCTCCGTTATACTTTGTTGTAGTTGGTAGTTATTGAATGATCTATTGCGAAACAGTTTACGTTGTAATTGTTTCCTGATTTCACATCCTTTATAGCTGGCTGGGTGTTTTTCGTTACAGTTACAGCATCTAACTTCTTCTATTTTTCCTGTGTTTGGGCAGTATATTGTTAAGTGATTTTTTGCACATTTAACACATGTCGGGCTTCTGTTACAATAATTTTTTGTGTGGCCTTATTGTTGGCACCGCATGCATTATGGTATATCTTTTTTGTAGCGTGGTGGTTCCACTGTTACTATTGTGTTTAGTATTTTTTTGATTTCATAACTTTCCTGGTTATTGGTTCTGGGTTCAAGTTCTATTAAGAATAGTGGTAATGCTTCGTGTCATATCTTGTTATGTTGTTTATTGTTCTTGTTTGATGGCCAATTTTTGCTAGTTCGTCGGTTAATTTTTTTATGTTACTTTTAGGGTGCAAGCCTCTTATAACTATCTTGTACTCCTTTCCTTTTGAGCTGATACGTGTGGTACACAGCATCTTTTTTCTTTAATGCTTTTATTACATTCTTATAAATTTCAGGGGTGTTTGTTTGAATTTTTACTTGATCTAATTTTGTTTGTTTTATTGTATAATTATCCTTCCCGACTATATTGTTTAGTAGTTCAATAAGCGGGTCTATTATTTGGGCCTCGACAAATATTGGTGGCGGTTTTGTAATGTGACCTGAATGAGTTGTGGCTTTACTTGTCGGATCAGCGTCTATTTCTTCCGTTAGTGAGCTGAAGGAATTTCTTAATGGTAATTCTTGCAGCCATCGCTGCTTTTCTGTATCTAGATTTTCTGCGGCACTTGTGCCTGGTGTCCTTTTGCGTTTCTTATTTGTCTTTGCTATTTTCCAGTTTTCGTCCTGATAATATCTTTCGTTATCGTGGTTGCACTCCTCCTGTCTCCACTGCTCTTCCATTTCTTCTATACCCATATCGTTTTGGTCATTATTACTTTGCTGTTGTTGCTTTAGGCCTGGTAAATCTACCAACCTGTTTATATAGTGCATTTCTCCTTTGGTTGTAATTTTTATTATTAGTATCTGTTGCAGCATTGCTGAACTTCTCCTCTCTATCACTATTCGTTAATTTTATTTCACGTTGAAACACTTCTCTGAATCACTTCACCGGAGCACACGACCGACTACACACGTCCATCCACCTCGGTTGCCCGAGCAGGAGTGCTTTGCTAACTTGGCTGTGTAAGTGGTGTTTTATGTCGTTTCTTATTATCACTGCGGTCCCTCCTTGTGCTTTTCCTGAGGGGTGTTTGGTATCATATATGGTGTATTACGGTATTTTCATGTAGCTTTTTGGAGTGAAGTGTGTTTCTGAAACGAGTAGTATGTCGATATTGTTGTTATACAGGAATGTTTTAGTTTCTAGGGCCCTTTGTTGTAGGCCGTTTGAGTTCCAGGCTGCTATTTTCAGCTTGTCCGTTTTTATTTTTTGCTTAGCATGTTTGTAAGTAGTTGTAGCGTGACTGTAATTTGTTGTGTTTCTTGTCTGATTACTGCATTTTGCTCATTTATCATTTTTGTTAGCATTTCAGTGTTTTTGATGGATTGCTTGAGCAGTTCCTTGATTTCTGTAGCGTCGTTATTGTTGTTGTTTTGGTTGTTTAAGCGTGGTGTTTGATTAGTTTCTTGTGCATAACTTCGGCTGCTAAAGGTATTGATGTTTCTATGGTTAGTGTTCGGTATGTTTTGTACATTTGGTGTTGGCTCTGGTTCTGAAATTTTTTGTTCTGAAAGATAGTTGCCGTATGTTCTGCTTCAAAGCGATGGAAATAGTTTTCGTTGTAGTTTTTTGCTGACTTCGTAGTCTTTATAGCTTGCTGGGTGGTTTCCATTACAGTTATAGCATTTTACCTCGTCTCTCTTTCCTGTGTATGGGCAATTTGTTATTAGGTGGTTTTCTCTACATTTGACACACGCCGGAGGATTTCTATTGCAGTAGTTTTTTGTGTGTCCGTATTGTTGACACCGTATGCATTGCGATATGTTCTTCTTATAACGAGGTGGCTCAATTGTTACTATTGTGTTTAGGATTTTTTTTAATGTCAAAGTTTTCTTTGTTATTAACTTTGAGTTCAAGTTCTATTAGAAACAGTGGCAATGGCTCTCTCGTGTCATATCTGGTTATGTTATTTATTGTTCTTGCTTGGTGTCCGATTTTTGCTAATTCCTCGCATATATTTTTTCTCTTTTAATGTTAGCGTCGCTTTTCTGAAGATGTCTGGAGCTTTTGTTTGGACTTTCACTTGTTCTAGTTTCAATTGTTTTATACTGTAGTTTACCATCCCAGCAGTGTTGTTCAATAATTCGATTAATGGATCTATTATTTGGGCATCTATGTAGATCGGCAGTGGTTTAACGATATGAGTTGTGATCTTTTCTTTTGGGTCCATATCTATTTCTTCTATTAGTGAACCGATTAAATTTCGGAGTAGGATATCTTGTAGCCGTTGTTGCTTTTCTGTATTTGAAGTTTTCATGGCGCTTTGGCCTTGTGTTATTTTACGCCTTTTGTGCGCTGTTGATGTCTTCCAGTGTTCATTTTGATATGATAATTCGTCTTCGTAGCTTTTTTGTTCTTGGTTTCGAATCGTTTCCATTTCTTTTGTAGCTTTATTTATGTAATATATTTCTCTTTTGTTCGTTATTTTGATTGGTGGTATTTGCTGTTGCATTTTGTATTTTTACCATTTGCCAGTGTTTGTTGTGTTTTCGTTCACCTAAATTCACTGCTTGTCGCACTTTCACCAAAGCACAGTTTCTCACTTCGTCAGTAGACGATTTCAAATAACAATATTGTAATAATATTATGTCAAATTCTATATTTTTGTAGGATTAATTATCGTCTTTGTTGTATTATTATTTATTCTATACTTTTCTATTTATTTTTTCATATTTTCAAAATAAGTTATTTGCTCAGAGCTTTCTTTAACTTTCCCAAAATACATTTTATATGAAGATATTTCTCTTTCCTATACTAATAAATTTTTTTTGTATAGATTTTCTCCATTTTCTATAATACGCAAATCCAAAAAATTAGTAAAAAGCCTTTGTCGAAATTTTTATTATACTACAGTATGTTTTAGCATAATATTTGAATACGTACGCCTTTACCTTTCTAGGGTAAATGTCATGCGGTCCCTCACAATCTACTTACCAAAAGACATCTCTACCTTTCGCACTCCGTGATCAGATCCTTTAAACGAAGTCTCTATTCTCCACCCTTTGTTCTTTAACAATGCAATGTCTAACTGCTTGCTACCAGTCTATCTGTCTATCAATTTTTCCTGTGTCAAAATGTTTCATGCATCCTCCAAACAGTTATACTATCGATACCTCATAGCTCAGTCATTTCGAGTCGCCGGCTGTTGGTTGTCCAAACATTAGTTCAAGCAACCTGCCGAAATCCTTACTATGTAAAACTACGTAAAATAGTGATGGGCTATCTGCTTTTATATCGGTATGAAGGTGCGTTGCCGCTAACATATATATGTCATACGTTTTATCATAATATATAAAACGTATGCTGTGTTACGTCTCGCGCTCCTTAAGAAAATTTAAGGGAAATGAAAGATAAGGCGCATAAAAATACTTCTATATTACAATAAAACAACAAACGTATAAACACACAATTATAATATTATTAAAACCCGACCTATAATATATCAGGTATACACCAGTGCCATCTGTAGTCAATAATATATTTTTTCGTTACCGGCAGAACATTTTCTGTTGATTTTATTGATATATTGGATTAATCGTTTCTTAAAAGTTACTCATTGTTGATTGTTTTATTATTGTTTTATTCAGCACAGTTGTTATTTAAGACTTAGGAAAACATTTATACAGCAATCACGCCACTGTGCGCATTTGTGGCGCGCGCGTCCGTACAGGGAGAGCACTTAGGCGAACTGGACTGCCGAAGCGAAAGGGTTAATTGTCAACGAATTATATAGTTAGTCTTCAAACAATTATACTAACTTATTACAATATTCCAAGAGTACGATCGACTATACACATAAGCAAGGTGAGAATCTAAACATTGTAACATTCTCTTCTTCAATTTCGGACCTATACCATATATACTTCTCGAATAAAATTATTTAACAATCAAGAAGGCATTGAAGAAGACTTTGATCCTTTCCGTGCTAGTACTCCTGCACATAGCGGGCAAACCGAAACGTGGAATTTACTTACCAGTAGCTAGTTAATGCTATTCATACGGTTATAAATTAGAATATCAAGGACGCAACAGTTTGGAAATTCAAGATAGTATTGCACTTTAGAAAGGTGCGACAAGTTTTGAATCCATTCATTTGCCGCGAAAGTAACTAGAGCACAATCTTCTGGAATATTTGGAATAGTGACGCGCAATAGAAAGGCGCGACAAGTTTTTGAATCTATTCCATTTAGTCGTTCGCCTTGTTTCGAATTAATCGAAATGGTTAATAACTATTTCTGGTGGCAGCAACTACAGTTTTGATTCGAAAAATCTAAGATTCAACATCTAGAGTAACACATAACGGTTACGAACACCGAAGATCAAGATCAGATCGTAACAGCAGAAAATGAAAATGAAATAGACGAAAATATAAACATAGGTGTATAGTATAACTTTATTAAATCAGAAAGAAGACGTGAAATGGGAAAGGAAATAGAAAATATGATAATGGCAATGAATTTTGTTACTTCCCAACACATGGTGACCCTATAGTTAAGATCACAAATGATGATTATTGCCGCAGCACAGTAAATTGCGTAGCTTTTTAACGCCTGGCACAGTTTTTACACTACGTTAACGTAATAATATCTTAAATATTAAAAAATGTAACAGTTACATTATTAACTTAACAGGTATTTTACCTTTCATCTCATGAAACCTATTGCATGACAAACAAAGGAAGACGTAAGATATCACTTTTGTATTTACTCTTCTTGTCTTTCACACGATAAGTTCAATGAAATAAAAGCTAAAGTGTCTGTAAAAGAAAACTAATAGTTCTTCGATGTAAATAGTTTAATACTTTTATTATAGAAAATTTTGAGATAAATCGATTTATGCATTAGGAATTATATTAATCTATTTACAAAAATAATGTGGAGTTTCATATGTCCGTTCTGTATGTACGTACAAAAAGTAATTACATTACATTTCGTCTGTCCGAAGCAGAGTCAGTTCTGCTTGGAACATGTTTTGAATAATCAGCAATTCTGGAAAAAGTAAGTGTGACAGGCTTGAGAGAGATTGTATTGCCAAGTTTCGTTGTACTGCGAAGTATTATTTCGCAAAGATTGATTGAGAATACCGATTGAAGTGTGAAGAATTCGACATTGAATTGTGTGATCGGTGACCACCGAATCGAAAACCATTGTATCCGCATATCCCGCAATACTTCATTTTAGTAATCATATCATTTTCATCATTCTACATCGAATACTCTTTTATTTCAGCTTCTTGATTCAAATAAGGAAATCTTTTTAGTTCAATCGCATTCGCTCCCAAAATCGTTCTCGCTTCTCACAGTTCCTTATAAAGATATCCATATTGTGGTAAATCTACAATTGTAGTGAATGGAAACAGTTCTCCATAAGAGCAAGTAATGGCAGTGTAATGTTATATTTTAGAAAAATGTTATTTATATCTGGACAGTTCTTGCAGCATTTCCACTTCTCTGGAGTTTTTGTTAAAATATCTTAATACCGGCAATAAAAAAAAGAGACTTAATGACGAGTTGCAAGTTTCATATTTGGTGTAAACCTAAAGAATAGATACGTAAATGTTCATTTTGCTTCAATTTCTGCTAAATACCCAGCATTTGCAACATTGTTATATTCAGTAACTCTGTTTCATCTTTTTCTCCCGATCCAAAATCAAAATCGTCACATTTTCAGTGGATATTATATGCAGAAGTAACGTTCCTGTCTGAATTTTCAACTGCTACAACCGCGGTAGGTAGATTACAAATAATATTTTTATCCACGCCACAAGCTCTATAATATGACTCATTTTGAATAATGGTAATGAAACAGTTGCAATTACAGCGTCGTTTGACGTATTTTGAATGTTTAGTATTTCTTGGAATTTTTTCCTATACTCTCCAAATTACCTCTATTATGTGAAAAGAAAATTTTAGATTAGGAGATCTTTAATTTTTAATTTGACTTGTATAGTTAAAATACATAGTAAGATGTAACCATAATACATGTTCTTTTGTCCTGCAACTTATCAAAAGCGTAAGCAACAGGATTAAGACATTTAATATGTTCCAGCTATGAAACTTCGGTTTCAGTCAATGGTTCTGCATTTGATATCGAGAATAAACACAGAAATTTATCTTTTATTAACAATTTTAATCAAGTCATCATATATTGAATTCCAGCATGTTCTTCCTGGTCGATTTAAATAATATCCAGTTACATTTTTTACAGTGTCTGCTGTTTTAAAGTACGTAGCTACACACTACAGTTGAGCACATTTTTTGTATTAATATGTAGAGTTTTCATTGGACTTCTTTTAATAGATTTTGTTACGTCTCGAGTCGCTATGATGGTTAAAGTGTGTAAACAACACCGTACATGTTTGGAAAAAAGTATTTGATCATCGTTAGCAGTAGAAAGATTATAAATCTTTGTCCGAATCAGCTACAATTATTCTGTATTCTTCAAATGTTATTATAAAATTTGAGCCACTATCCATCGCTGAGACAACAATTTCGTTTCTATTTCAAGTGCGAATCGTTTCTGTATGCTAGTCTATTAAATAAATGAATATCACACAAACTTGTAAAATGAATTTACCTGTGTTTCCAAAGAATCTTCTGTGTATATTGGATAACATCCGCTAACATCCACATTATACGCTAAATCTACATATTGTATAATTTCTCTAATTTCATTTATATATCGATCGAATGCACTCGAATGCTTCTTCAAAACAGTTGTTGTGACAATTATAATATCCTAGAAGTTACATGTGCTTCTTCATTTGATTGATTTGATAGTTATATTGCTTGTTTCATCTTTTCCTTCGTGTGATATCGATCAAAATTATTTAATTCGTTATTTCCATGTACACGCTTCAGATGTGATCGATAATTCGATAAAGATGATAAGGTCCCTTTAATTACTTTACGATTTATATAGTTTTGACAATTAGCTACGACTGTTTAATTTACGGAAGATTTTTCAGAAATTACTTCAAAAGAGTATGATCTAAAATTGATTTTTTTACACACATCTTCAATATTTCACTGTTCGTTGATGTTGAAGTAATTACTTTTAGGAAAACTCTACATCTTACTTTTGTATACCCGTTACCTGGACATCGTCGCTATGAAGGAAATAGAATTTAGCGAAGTAAAACATAAACAAAAAGAGGTCAATATTATTGTGCCCTTGAATATGAATGTTGTTTGGCTTATAAGGTCTAGAAACAAAGAACAATAAGTAGGTTTTTATTGCTGTCTCTTGCAACTTTCAGCTAGAGTTTTTCTGTAAATGTATCAACGTGATCCCTATCACCTTTTATTGTAATGTAACGCTGTCAGAATGCGGATCTGGATTATTTATACTTATAATCTCAACAGATAATTGGCTTGTAGTTGAATGAGTTTGTTTCAGTCGACTAATCTCTATTGTTGTCATTCATTTTCACCGTTTTCATTACTTCCGGCCGCTTTTATTAGATTTATATTGCTTTATTCGTTTCCTCTCAGTGACTAGTATGTACTACGTATAGTACGAGTGACTTTTTTTACTATCCAAAAATGACGTCAATTAAACTGACGCAGTTGATGCACATTCACGAACAGGACAATAAGCACTGCCCTGTTTATCCTGATATTTGTACAAGCATTGATTATATATACCTTTGTTTATTAATTATTTATGGAGGTAAAGGATTAGAGGAAACATGCCGTTGTAGATTTTAATCAGTAGGCAGTAATGTTTAATCTACGATTTTTCTTATAAAATGTTGCGCACAATGGTTTACATCTCCGGATACCATAATCTTCTTCTCTATGACTTGTATTGTACGAGATAAGCTGTTGCGTATGTATTGTACGATTTCAAGACCGATGTGCACTCCGCTGTTTGAGCTGACCTACTTTCATTCTTGTAAGGACGTTTGCTCGCGTGCAGGGATATTTCGACTAATTTTTAATTCAATAACTGAAATAACTAGAAATATAGCCAAAATATAATTCTTTCCCTCTAGATTCTCATTTTATTTTAGCTTCGAGAAGCACCCCTTAAATTTTTGATACCTGTAGCCGGACAACCTATATATATGTCGGATTCTCATTATGATTAGAGTTAGAGGCGTGTAACGAAACTTCATTTGGATTAGACATCGTTTTTATCCAATAGAGATGATATTTACTAGTACAAATATGATTATTACAGAATTTGACAAGTAACCGTAGTAATTAGATACTCGAGATACTAATGACAATGATTTTAGGTTCAAAGACGTATCCGCGGTCAACGGGATAACAAATATACTTTCTTCCAAAGCCTAAGCCCGACTCTTTGTTAAAAACGTGAAGCATCTACTGATCGTAAGGACGTTGTTTTACTCGCTGATGAGATCGCACGAGAGTGTTCCTCTCCATCACGGTGATGCTGCAGAGGAAAACTATGATGGGGTGCGTCTAAGGGCACGAGATCATCGGATTCGTCGGGGAAAACCTTCGTTCGGAAAGTTTTTTTTTATTTGGTAGACTATTTACAATCAATTCTCATTGAGTATTATAAGTAAATTCTTTTGGCGTGGTACTGTAACTTGGATTATAATAGTTTATAGTATGTTTGATTCTAGTTGAATGTAATGCTTCAATCTAGAGGGTACTGTCCTTTTAGTCTGCGGATCTGATCGGTCGTGTCAAGTAGTTGGGTGACTAATGGGTCGTAGTGGTTGTTGACTTTTGTATTATATCTGCTTTTGAACTTGTATATTTCTTCTTTGAGTGTGGCTATCTTGAAGTCGCGGTAGATTGTTTCGTTGGTGACATACCAAGGTGCATTTGTTAAGAATCTTAGTGTTTTTGATTGGAATCGTTGAAGAATTTCTATGTTGGAGTTACTCGCAGTTCCCCATAGTTGGATCCCATTGGATCCAAACAGGTTTTAGTATTACTTCGTATAGAAATATTTTGTTCTGTGTGCTTCAGTTGGAGTGACGGCCAATGTTCCAGTAGAATTTTTTGAGTTTAGCCTTGAGTTGCTTCGATTTGTCTATGATATGTTGTTTCCATGTCAATCACCTGTCCAAAGTCATGCCCAAATATCTGACTGAATCTTTGTTAGGAATAGTAATATTGTTAATGGTCACCCGAGGGCGAGTTTGTTTTCGCAGCGTGAAGGTTACACGTGTGGATTTATTTTCGTTAATTTTGAAGCCCCATTTGTGGAACCACTTTTCCATAGAGTCGAGATCTCGCTGGAGAGTGGAGGATGCCATTATTTGATCTGAGTGGGATGCTAGTAGCGCTGTGTCGTCAGAAAATGTCGCTGTTGTTATCTATGTTGATATTGGTAAATCGGCAGTGTAGATTGAGAACAGTAGGGGTCCAAGGACACTGCTTTGGGCTATGTCAGCTTCTATTGGAAATATTGCGGTTGTGGCGTCTAAGTATTTAACCGTGAATTGTCTATTGGTTAGGTAGTATTTTAGGATGGAGTAATAGGTGTGTGATAAGATTTTCTTTAGTTTGAGGGAAAGTCCTTCATGCCACATTTTGTCGAATGCCTGTTGAATGTCTGGGAATACTGCAGAGCAATATTTTTTCTTTTCTAGGTTTTGGCTTATATTGTGTGTTAAACGATGAATTTGCTCTATCGTTGAATGTTGCTTCCGAAAACCGAATTGGCGATCTGGCAGTGTTTTCAATTCCTCTAAGAGTGGAATAGTTTTGACAAAGTAGGTAGAAGACTAATTGGGCGATAGGGGCTAGATTTGTATATTGGTTTTCCGGGTTTAGGGATGAGAGGTATCATTGATATTTTCCCGGGTTTCGAATAGTATTCAAGGCGAAGGATTGCATTGAAAAATTGATGTGATGAGTGAAATCCCTTTTATGTGAAGTTTCTTGATTGCTTTATTATTTATTTCGTTATGTCCCGATGCTTTCCTGGGATTTAGGCGACGGATTAATTTTGTAACTTCTAGAGAAGAGAAAAGTTCAATAGGAGGAGACATTTGGAAGGGAGAATGCAAGTATTCCGTTATTTCCGGGGCAATATTGGAGGAATGGGGTTTAAATACGTTGGATAGGTGTTTAGCAAACAGGTTGGCTTTTTCTTTAGGGATACGCGCCCATCCACCTCGCGGACAGCGAATTGGAGGGATTATTTGCAGAGGACGAGTGAGTTTCCTGGATGCCTTCCATAGTGAGTAGTTGGAGTCAGCTGTGGGAGACAGATTGGCAAGATATTTTTGGAAACAGTCATTTTTATAGTTTTTAATGATGTTGGTTATCTAACGGAATCTTCCTAGTTGCGTTATCTATGTAGGACTCGGCAGGGGACTCGGCCAAGCAGGCGGCCCCAGACGACCCAGGAACCGCCGAGGAGGAAGCGTGGGACCAGTGGCGATATCAGCTGATCAACGAAGGAGGCGAATACAGTGACGCGGAGGAGGTCCTCCCAAATTGGGAGGCATGGAGAAGCCGCCGCGGTCTCCCGCTCACCTTCAGAATGACCCAGATACTCGCGGGACACGGCGTGTTCGGGGAGTACCTGAAGAAAATCGGACGGGAGACGACGGACATCTGTCACCATTGCGGGGAAGACAGGGACACGGCGCAGCATACGCTGGAGGCCTGCCCGGCATGGGAGCTGCCCCGCTACACCCTGCGGCAAGTCATTGGCGAGAGGCTGATCTCCTCAGCGATCATAGCAGCGATGCTGAGCGGGCCACAGGAATATGAGGTTGTCCGCCTCTTCTGCGAGCGAGTTATGCTCGCAAAGGAGCGGGCAGAAAGGGAGAGAAAAAGAAACTCTCACCCTTGTAGGATAACGCAATGGAGGGGGATGGCGGTCAGGCGGCCTAGAGCCGCTTCATCCCAATGGACCGCGACTGGAAGGGGGGATGGCGCTAGTGGCAATGGCCCCCCTAGCGCCAAACTCAACAGGTAGGGGAATTCTTAGGACTGGCTCGATCAAGAGGACGCGGGAGAGGGGTGCCACGGAAAGATAATTCGTAAGAGATCCCCAAAGCAGTACTGTCACACGCCTAGGATAATCATCGTGGAGTTTTAGTCGGTAAGAGTCCGACACTACTCTGCTGCTGCCGTTATTAACAGCAGCGGAGTGTCCATGAGGATTTCTCCACGTGAAAAAAAAAAGAAAAAAAGTTGCGTTATTTAGCTTGCGTTTGTCGTCGGGTGTTCTATGACTCTGCCATACTCTTATAAGTCTACGTTTTTCTGCAATTTTTTTTAAATATGTGATGGGGGTATTCATGTTTATTGATAGAACTCTTAGTAGGTGTGTAAGAGCAGATAGCGTCTATTATGCTGATGTTTAAGTATTCCGTGGCTGTTTCAATATCTTCATTTGTTTTTAGGGAAATTAAGACTGATGTTGAATTCTTTATTCATAACCATCACACCAACTGGCAACTCTTTAGAGAAGTCTTTAATCAAAGCCATTAGGTGGATTTTCGATAATTTCTGAGTTAATTGTTGCAATAACGGGGGAATGATCTGAAGAGAGTTCCGCCGAGGAGTTGATTTGAACATATCTTGGCGAGATATTTTTAGTTATAAAGAAGTCTAGTAAATCAGGTATTTCGTTAGTGTTAGTGACCCAGTATGTGGGTTCATGTGTGGTGAGGTAGTTCAGTCGGTTGGTTTTTATGCTATTCAAGAGACTTTTACCTTTTACTGTGCTAAGTCTGCTGCCTCATTTTGTATGCTTGGCGTTATAATCTCCCATGAATCTATTGCCTAGAGCATCAAAGTCTTCTTTAGAAATGGAGTGTCTAGGAGGACAATATACTGCTGAAATGGTGATTGTACCATGGCAATCTTCTATCGCTACGTTTGTAGCTTGGAGGTAGTCCTTCTGGAACGATGGAACCTCATAGTGCTTAATACTGGTTTTGATAGTAATTCTAGTGCCACCGTGGGCCTTCCAACTGGGATGTTGGGTATGGTAGAAGTTATAACCGCTTATTTTCAAGTAATGTTTGTCGGTGAAGTGAGTTTCAGATATGAACATTACGTCAATTTGCTGTTGTTTTAAAAAGAGCTCTAGTTCATATTTGTGCTGAGCTAGACCGTTGGCATTCCACAGAGCTATGCGTATTGGTTTTATTTTGCTTCGGGGCGTATTAATTTATGCATGAAGAGTGTTAATAATGATAGTAAGTTATTAATTTGTTCTGATTGTTCCTCGATTAATTTTTCGAGTCTAGTGAAGTTATCCGTGTTTTGTGAACTGGGAACACTATTTTGAGAATGGTCACTATGGATTTTCGAATTGTTTTGATTTCCTTGAGCTGCCTGGGCACAGGATCGTTCTCAAAGTGAGGGAAATGGACATTGCTGTTAATTGGTTAATTTCTATGTTGGTGGTTAGAAAAGGATGCTAGCCGCCCTTGAGGGAAAGTTGCTAGCGGGAAGCGTCGTTCGTGTGAAAAGCAGATTTCCCGTAATAGGTGGTACATTTAGGGACTGTTAGGATAAAGACTGTTTTCCGTTTGAAGGACCTTTGTTAACTAAATCCGAAGATTTATAGCGGGTCCTCAGGCTAGCTGAACATGTACTGTGAAGATGCATCGACATCTGGTAATCATCTTGCCCAAAGAATAGGGTCTGTGTGTGGCGAGCCACGGGATAGAAACCGTTGAAATGTTTACTATCGCGTGCCGCTACAACTATTTCTTTTAAGAAGAGCTATAGAATTACTCCATACCTCTGTTAGGTAAAAACGTTCATCCCGCGAACGCGGCTACGTTCGGCGACTAGTTGTCTCCTCGAGCCCAAGCTCATTATCACAAGTTTCAAATGCGGATAATATCGTCATGGATATCGAAGAAAGATGCGTTGTTAACGATAAGTTTGCAAGAATCGAAACAATGAGAGTCGCAGCGTGGAAAGGCGAACTCAAGAAATGAAAAGCAAAAATAATCGGTAAAAAGAAAGAACTACAAGATCGTCTGAGAGCCTTCATCGCCGTGGAAATCGAGCACAGTGATGACGAAGGAGGGGAGGAAGAAGAATATGAAGACGAAGAGCACGACGTGTTCGAAACTCGCAACTTATCTTGTATACAAGTCATTCAAGGTTATGTCTCATAAAATAAGTGATTCCATATTTTTCAGCGATATTGTAAGGATGTATGATAATATTCTTATATAGAGAATGTCCGATAGTTCATGGTACAGATCGGGTCAGTTTCCATGTTGTAAAATAAAGCGAAAATCAAGAATGACGAAATTGTGTTGGTGGCTTCATTTTTTGAAAAAATCAAGTTTGACAATTTTTAAGGTACATCACATTTACCTGATTCTCAATTACACAATTATAGATAATTAATAGGATATTGTTATACGCGTGCATGAAAATAAATGGAACACGTATTAAAGTTTGAACTTCTCCCTCTACAGTCTCATTTTCGAGAAAATTAAATTCAAGAGAGGTTATATGGATTTCGATACAAATTATTATTTACTTTATCTATTTACGTAGAAACTTACATATTAAATCAAAAGTTTATCCTGAACAGCACAAGTCTTTCACAATTAAAAGCGAGGATTATTTTAGTCCAAAGGATTATATTAGTCCAAAGAACTAAAAACGGAAAATACATTGGAAAGTGTGCACGAAAATTAAATTCGGAAAGCATTTTCAACAATTTTCGCATTAATAAAGTAAATCTTAAGAATTATATGCTTTATTATTACTCATAAACCTATATGGTATGGTTTGCATCGTGATCTGTGTAACCACGACATAGTTAAGTGCATGTATATTCGTAGGAGATTCCAGTTCGATTTTCTCGAAAACAAAACCTCAAATGAAAAGAACTTATTGCATATTTTCGACTTATTTTTTCATGTCCAATAATCCCCTCCAGATTACCATCAATATTAGGCACCCTGTATAAGTACCATCACAAAATAAAGTATCGCTTAATCCATAAGAAAAACTTTGTGTACGCCATTATCCCGTTCAACTACCTTCTCATTTCCAAGAATATTAAGATCATTTATTTTGCGCCTCAAAATCAATAATATTATTGGTTTTATTATCTGCAATGGATACTAAACCAGTGAAGTGGAGTATTCAGATCGTAATGAGCAGTTAAAGTTTAATTTATTCGCACGGATCATCCTGTTCATCCGCTCCAATTCGTCACTACATCCATCCAAGTATTTGAACAGCCAATTATTCAATATATTAATAAACAACAATGTGAAGTGCTACTTTCAACTATTTTCTACACTATTTGTATGTTCAAGATCATTATTCATGCTGTATACTAATTTTTCACTAATGTAAGCATATGTTTGCAATAAATGTCTTCTGGCTGCTACGTACATTTTTGTATTGGTTTCATATTTTACTATTACAATTACGATAATTGTATCTCTTTATAATGCTAATGAAATTTCAACAAGTTTCGTAGAATACACATAATATATTTAGAAACAAATTCTGTGTTCGAATACTTTCGTGAGCCTGTATATTATATATCGGAGATGAAAGGACATCGGGGCCCTTCTTTTGGAATGTTTGGGAAGGCCCCTAATACTTTAACCTAGACCTTTTTTTATAGCTGTACTTAAATAATAAAACTGAGAAATAGTTGTTTATGATTTAATCTGAGTATGGGTGCCTGAGATTTATGACAGTGGGCTTGGGCTCGAAGTGACATAACGGGTGGCTGAACGTAGCCACGGTCACGGGAGGGACGTGTACCTAACAGAGGTGTGGAGTAATTATATAACTCTCCCGAATAAGAAAGATTGACCCGAGAGGTACGGAGAAGAGTGTATGAACTGAAGTTCAGTTCATTCAGATAAGTTCTACTTGTACGTTGAGTCACACCAGAATCGTGTATCACATCGCATTCGTCATCCCGTTGACCGTGGATTCGTTATCGAACCTAAATTCATTGTCATCGATATCTCGATCGTCCAATCGCCGTTATTACCTGTTACACTCTGTAATAATCACATTTTTATCAGTAAATATCATCTATAGTACATCACAACGTTGGCCAATTCACGTGAAGATTCATTATACGCCCCTAACTCTAATGATAACCCGATATATAATATTTATATGCTAGAAAATCTCACACTTCTTTTATCTAGATTGTATTAAAGAAATTATAGATGATTTAAATAAGAAACTCGAAGATACTAACTTTACTCAAAGTGTAAATCTATATTGTTGCATACCATAAAATCGTTTATAGCAAAAAAATAGAAAATTGATGAAAAATTATTAAGAATTGAGATTTCAATTTTTATATTAAATTTTTTGTGTTCTACAATCTGAGAATGAATATCTTTCTTGAAGTATTTTATTTTTATGATTTCAGAGAAATCTAGAAGCTTTTGATTGTCAGTGTGGAGAGAAAGAATCTACTTAAAATACATCATGCCACATTATCACCGATCAGACACCAAGATGCCAATTATAGTGGTATGTGAATTGAAAGTTACTAATACAAAAGGTGATTTATGTGAAAACTGCAAATAAAATTATATACGATATATATTGGCGGAAGTAACTATGACTCTCTTAAGGGTGAAAGCAATACGCCGCTAGAAAACGGTCGTATTGGGGGTCTCTTGGGGAATCATGGTTGCTCAGAAGCAAGGGATATGTTGGTCTTGTCTGGTCAAGTCGCACTCCTACCTCCCAGTGGTACCGTCGATAACATGTACGTCGTGTGTGTGTGGGCTTTTGCTAAATTAAGATCGCTAATAACTCGTTAATTAGATCGCTGATAATTCGTTGATAACTCGGTAGACCACTCTTGATAACTCTTAGATAACTCGTCGATATAGAACTCTTTTCGGTTGCGTCCGTTTATTTATACTGGTCGGGGGAGAGTCGGAAAATTCAAATTCGTCTTTGTTCGACGGTTGCACGTAGCGGCGACATTGTTTTTCTCGGAGTTTATTTATTCTTACATTACTTGCGTCATAATGATCATGATACTCCGAGGCAAAACAAAAATATGATTTGAATTGTCCTTTACTCATGTGCCGCTACAGAACTATGAGACGTCCGCTGTCACGTACCGTCTGCACGCGTTTTCCCTATCACAATACACAGAACAATAAGCAGATAATAGAAGTTGAGATGCAACAATATTCTCACACAGCATCTGCAGCGATAAACAACTGACACGCACCAATGGATGAAGTATCGGTATCAGTTATGTAACCACGTGTTTAGCGGAGTACGACTTATCATCAGAAACTAATACTGTGAGAAAAATGCAGCAGCAAGGACTTCTTGAAAACGGGAAACTTCAATAATACTTTCATTAAAAACCACATCAGCTAAAACCCTAACACTTGTGGCAGGACACCAGCGAAACCGAAGATTGCAGCATCCGCAGAAGTAATCACGTACCAAAACCCCGCGCTATCATGGAATACTCCGTGACAATTAGCCATGATAAATGAGTCAGTTAGCCAGGATAGATGAGTTAGTTAGCCATGATAAGGAGAGTCAGTTATTCAGTTCAGTCGGTAAAAAGGAAAGTCAGTTATTCAGTTCAGTCAGTAAAAGGAGAGTCATTTAAGCAGTCCATATAAAATCCGTAATGCAGTTCAATAAAAATATGAAGAGAGCCCAGTTAAAATCCGTAAAGCAGTTTATTCAAAATTTTGTTGAAGGAGTCTTTGAGTTCAATCAGTTAAATTCAATCGGTTAAAACAAAATCCAATCCAGTTACTCAGTTCAGTTAGAGTTAGTAAAAAATTTAACAAGAGTTAATATCAAGTTTAGAAAAACAATAGTCTTTACGAAGCCAAGGATTGTTTCAATATAGAGTCTGTGAGTAACATTAAAAAGTAAAACCGAGATCTACTATTCTTCAACGATTCATACTAGTGCTACATATGCGTTATATGTGTGTTGATGGAACTGGAATTATTCGAAATCTTTGTTATTTTCAGTAGTGTCTAAAAATTCATATTTGGCTGCAAGACCACCTCCTCAAGCTAACAGCAGTCTCAGGTACGGTGTATACGGAGATCCGCGAAGGGCGTGTATTGGAATCTGCGGATCTTACCCAGTAGCCGTAGTAAACAATGAATTTGTAGGAAGCTCTGAATCGGACAATCATACCGGGAGTACGAAGCAGACATTCTAAAGTCGTAGTTGTTTCCGGCAAATGTTAATAAGTAGGGTTTCTCTTACCTTGATTGTTTCCATTGTTGTCCTGCTCATGCACACTTGACTTCTTTTTTCTTTGTTGTGTTAGCATCATTATATCCGTGGATTTCGGTCGTGTTCGTCCTGAAATTCACTGACTATTTCTTCTTCATTACAAATTGCGCAAAAACTGGTTCATCGCGATTTTTGACACAAATTTTTAATGTTTCAGAATTAGAATAATTAAATGCCATGTGTTCTATTGTCGGAGTCTTGTTTAATAGACGGAACTACGTTATTATTATTTAATTGTAACAAGAGTTTGTGTACTTGTTCTTCCGAATCTTTACTTTTTGATCTTTCCTCTTCTAAATGTTTCTTTGAGTCTTCAATTTCAGTTTTGAGATTTTTTGTCGAATTTCTCTTCTTTCCATTAGTTTTGTTTCTATTCGGGCATGCCATCGTATTAAGTATTTCATTTTTCATAATTAATTTGTTCTTGCGTATATATATGCTTTTTTGTTTTCAGTATTTTAATACGATATATACCACTTCCATTGAACAATTCGTTTTCAATGTAACTAATAATAAATAATAGTAATTAGTAATTGTAATTAATAATTAGTAATTAGTGATGGAGTAAACTTACATTTTGCGCGGCTTCAGCTATGATTATTTTCCTCTTACTGATGTTAGCATTACCTTCCTCCATAAAGAAAGTGCCATTTTCACTCTCCCCTTCATCAGTAATTCTTACAGAAATTGAATTGACGCTAGAGATATACAAATACCGGAAAAATGTAAAGAAAAGTGATTATTTATGACACACTATAGACTCTCAAACTGAGTATTATATTCACGAGACGCACGATCGCCAAGAAGGCTCAAGTGAGACAACACTGCTGTTCATGGTATCATGGTCACAGCACGATCGTCTGTGATATGTGTATCAAGTTAGAAAACAAACGAAGCATCAGGCGCGTACATACAGTATTATCCACTTAACTCCCAAACACTGCGCTCACGAGACAATGACAACAGTGTAACATACACGCTTACTACTACAATCAAATGTCGCTCACTACCTATAACCTGTTGCTAGAGGTATAGCTGGCGAGAATACAGAGCGATGTGATTGTCGCCGAAGGACCTTGACGATACAATAAAAAGAAGACGATTGTTAAGAAAGCAAGCTTCGCGTATTCGCCTGACAATTTCATGTACATCTACGCTCTCGAAGCTTCGAAGCAAGCAAAGGAAACTTGATTCTGCTCCTCAATAGCTGATAACTTGGATTATCCTTACTTAAAATGTAATTAGAATGTAATTGCTTTGTTTTAAATTGAACCCGGTTTCCAGCTACACTTTTTCAATGCTTTGTAACAGAAACAGAAACACTTTTACTTTAAAACATTTATCTAAACAATGAGACGCAGCTGCGGTTATGCTAGGATATTAGTTCTAGTAAACGTCTGATCAGATCTGAAGAACATATTATTATCTTAAGCTCAATCACTACCGCTTCGTGGCTCGCTAAAAACAAAGACATAAGGAAGAATCTAAACTTCATCACAGTAAAGGAAGGAATAGTTATGACAATCAGTAATTACAAAAAAAGAAAGGAATACAAACGCAAGTTAATTCACACCTTGCAGATTTAATAAACAAGTAAATATCTACAAATAATCTATTAGATCGACTGGTCTTAATGATAATAACGTTGTATCAAATGAAACAGTTTCCTTTCGACTGCTGTAGCGTGTAGACGTGTGTCTAGTGCTCAGTAAAGTTCACAATACAATAAGTAACGACCCTCCGTCGAAAGTGAGTTGAAACAAAAACAAACCAAGAGTTTTCTAAACTTACTCGTGGAAAATCCAACACATCTAATCTTTAATCCAAATCATAGCCACCCGACTTGTTATTTCAATTTGAATTAACTAGCTCGAAGATGGCCCGAGTAACCAAATCAGGCTCTCATGAACAAAACTACAACCGCCCCGTTCTACCTCATCCGTGGCAAAAGGATAATATATCCCTCCTTTCAAACCACACTAACAACATTAAAAAGCGAAAGCTTGATTCAGTCAAAAAAAATGTAAACACTAGTCAGAACGAACTGTCAACAAGCCACGTTACCACTTACAACAGATTCGCAATATTAGAATCTACAGACGATTCTATGGACGTAGTTGAAACACCAACAAATTAACACACACAAAAAACCCTCCTCCCCCACCAATCATCATTGATGATGTTATCGACATTCAAATAATGATAAAGTCCACCGAGAATGATATTAACAAAGAGGATTACATACTAAAAATTAAAAATAATCAGGTTAAAATCTTGCCGGCCAATCCAGACTCCTACAGAAAACTAACAAAAATCTTCAAAAATTACAAAAATGACTGTTTCCAAAAATATCTTGTTAATCTGTCTCCCACAGCTGACTCCAACTACTCACTATGGAAGGCATCCAGGAAACTCACTCGTCCTCTGCAAATAATCCCTCCAATTCGCTGTCCACCAGGTGGATGGGCGCGCAGCCCTATACAAAAAGCCAACTTGTTTGCAAGTCACCTAACTAATGTCTTCGAACCGTATTCCTCCACTATTGCCGCCGAAATAACAGAATACTTGCACTCTCCCTTCTAGATGTCTCCTCCTATATTGAACCTTTCTCATCTCTGGAAGTTATAGAATTAATCCGTCGTTTAAATCCCAGGAAAGCATCGGGACATGATCAGATAAGTAACAAAACTATCAAGGAGCTTCCCATAAAAGGGATTGCTCCCACTAGCTCTATTTTTAATGCAATTCATCGCATTGAATACTATCCTAAGTCCTGGAAAATATCATTAATTACTCTTATCCCTAAACCTGGAAAACCAGTACACGAAACTAGCTCTTATTGCCCAATTAGTCTTCTCATCATTTTCTCCAAACTATTTGAGAAGATGTTAACGAAACGACTCCTTCTACTCTTAGAGGATTTGAAAATAATGCCAGATCATCAATTCGAATTTTCGGAAGCAACATTCTACGATAGAGCAAATTCATCGTCTAACTCATAAAATATGCCAAGATTTAGAAAAGAAAAAATATTGCTCTGTGGTATTCCTGGATATTTAGCAGGCGTCCGACAAAGTGTGGTATGAAGGACTTTTGTTCAAACTAAAGAAAATCTTACCACTCGGACCTTTGCTGTTCACCATCTACATTGCCGATTTATCAACCTTAACAGAGATAACCACAGCGACATTTGCTGATGACACAACTTTATTAACATCCCACTTAGACCCGATAATTGCCTCCACAACTCTCTAGCGTCTCTATGGAAAAGTGGTTCCACAAATGGCGCTTCAAAATAAATGAAAATAAAACCAGTCATATAACTGAGGTGTATATGTTGTCCGTGTTAATAGTAGCTGCTGGCTCTAAATGTCGCTGCTGGGGGGTACTGCTGTATTTTCTTCCTATTTAAGAATCGTGGAAGAAAAGTCGGACAACGGGCGCCGGGATTCGAACCCGGGTCCCCGAACGTTCGTAACCTAAGGCGCTAACCACCGCGCAGCCGTCGTCCGGTGGTTGTTAGTATCGAGTGGCAGTATTTGTGCTGTCGAGTGCCGCCACATAACTTTCACACTGCGAAAACAATCCTGCCCACAGGTGATCATAAATAATATTCCAATGCCAAACAAAGATATAGTCAGATATCTGGGCATGATTCTAGACAGAAGAATGACGTGGAAACAGCACATCCTAGATAAATCCAAAAAACTGAAAACAAAATTAAAAAAATTCAACTGGCTCATTGGCAGACGCTCCAACTTAAACACGCAGAGTAAAATAATGCTATATAAAGCCATACTAATACCTGTTTGGACCTATGGGATCCAGCTATGGGGAACAGCGAGTAATTCCAACATAGAAATTCTCCAACGATTCTAATCAAAAACTCTAAGATCCTTAATAGATCCACCTTGGTATGTTATCAACGAAACAATACATCGCGACGTTAAGATACCCACAGTTAAGGAAGAAATATCCAAGTTCAGAAACAGATACAATATAACAGTTAACAACCACCAAAACCCATTAGATACCCAATTACTTGATACGATGGATCAGATCCGCAGACGAAAAAGACAATACCCTTTAGATTGAAACATTAGATTCCACTAGAATCAAACTTACTATAAACTATTATAATTCAATTTACGGTCCCACGCCAAAAGAATTTACTTATAATTCTCAATGGGAATTGATTATAAATAGTCTACCAAATAAAAAAAAGAAAAAAAATTGAAACTCCGAAGTCGTGCTATTTCGTCATACTTAAAATAATTTGCCTAATGTCTAGTGACAAATTGCGAGTTATATAGGAGATATTAAAAAACTATTTTCCATATGCGTACAATAAACTCCTTGATTCATCCCACTATAGAATTTCGAGATTTTCACAGCATATAAGGATCCGAAAATTACATGCTGTTTGGCATCGCGTGTGTTAAAAACTAGTATAGTGAGATCGAGCTAAAAATCCCTTTCGATCAATATTAACACGTCGGAATTCGCGAGACAGTCTAAATTCTGTTTGACATTTGTACAAGCTACTCTCAGTACATTGCCAGTGTTTCAAAACCATGCACCAAAATATTAAGGCAAAATACATACAAAATACAAGCCCGCAATCATATAGAGCTTAATTAAATAATCCCACAAGACACGATTTTACCGCTCGAATCGTGTTGGCTTTTGTTGATTGTTACGAGGCTTGCACTAATATTTCCTGCAAGTTCCTGGTTTCGTATCAAATTTGTTTGCAGGTCTCAACATCCAGAAGAAACCTCCTAACAGTTCGCGTACTATGATCCTATTTTCTCCTAAATGGTTAGTTGTTGAAATAAAGCAAATAATGTACGCAAGGAATGGTGCATTTTAGTGTCATTTCCATTTTAATCATTATTTAAACATATCTAAATGTTTATAACGTAGTAAAAATAAATATCATTTTATTGAATTTTTGGTGTCAACGGTAAATTAGTTATTACTGTAGTTAATACTATAAAAGCATGAATTATCTTCAAAGTTGAAAATTTGCTATTTTGCTCAAAATAGATTTTTTCGAAAACTGCATATGCTGAAAAAAACGATTTGTAGATTCGTTTCTAGCGCACAAAAATCTATAAGAACCTATTGGTGATTAAAAAATTGAAAGGAGATTAAAATATGCTGTTCAGTGTAATTATCGACTTTTCAAATAGTTTGGTGAACTTTATGAAATGTTCTACCAATAAATGTCTTGTAGCTTCTATGCAGAGTGTTCATTTGTAAACATGGTATCCAATTATCTAAAAAATTACACTTTTTGGAAAAAAGTCGTTTGAAACAGAAGCTTCACAGAGAATTAAACAGTGCTACTCGTGTTTTATTTATTTAAGGTCATTTGAAGAAAAAGTTGGTTTTTTAAAATGAAAACCATATCTCTTCCTAACAGACTCTTAACCTATGAGAAGAAGGAAAACACTTTTATAGGAAACATTTTTTATCGGACTTCATCTTTAAAAGATATTTGTAGCGGCACATGAGTCAGAAGACGATGCGAATCGAGAGCGACTCATGTTGTTATTTTGCCTCGGGACATTGACACCGCCTTGACGCACGAAACGTAACGATAAATAAACTCCGGGCAAAACAATGTCGCCGCTACATGCAACCGTCGATCAAAGACGAATTTGAATTTTCTAACTCTTCCCCGACCAGTATAAATAAACGGACGCGATCGCGAACAAATCAGTTATTAACAGTTATTAACGGAGTTATACGAGTTATACGAGTTATCGAGTTATCTGCGAGCGATCATACATTGTCTTTGCGAATACGTTTGTACGAGCGCCTCTCGACAGTATTTATATTTATTAATTTATTTAATTTATTCCAAATATATTTGACAGCTTGCAACAGCAATTTCTCATTCCCGTTCTATTAATCCTCTACACTCATCCACCACATATTTATTCGAATAAAAACTTACTTCAGTTTTTCTTATTTCCAAAGTAGCGGAAGGAAATTTAGGTGATACAACAGAAGTTTCAGAAGCTTCATTAATTTTTCTGCTCATTGTCTATGATAAAATCAAAGTAAAATCAATGACAACTCCATTTTTTACGACACTTCCTTATCATATAAAAAATCGAAATATGATGAAATATTTTCAACAATATTTACATTTTGTGCTAGACAATCTGTTTTTAGATTCAATTCTTACCTTTTTAAAATTTCTTTTGTAATGTTGTTGCCTTATCTTATTACTTTCTATTCTATATTTTTGCATATATGTGCAACATTCCTACCCCGATTTCTGGGCTATCAGGAAAATAATATCTAGAAAAATAAATATTTCGTATCATGTTTATTTTTATTTAGTGCAAGTTGTAAAGTTTCGTTTAAATCATGTATTCTTCTTCAAGTTTAAATTAAAATTATTATTAATATAAGCTTGCATTCGCTTTTTATTATTTTTGAAAAATTAACAATAATATAGAAAAGAAGCGAGACGTTTCATATGCGCGGCAAGACCATACGATCACGCCTTGGTGGAAACCGTTGTTCCACCAATAGCAGGTGTAGTAACCTCTGGGGATATTACACATATTATCTTATATGCTATAGCAGGTCACATTCACGCAGTAAATATAAACAATTTATCAACGCAATAATTTCTGAGAATATAAACATAATAATTAGTACTTTGGAAATTCATTTATACAAATCCCTCTTTCCTATTAAATATGGTTTATTCTTTCAAAAAAAAAAGAACGGAAAAATTGTTTTATTCATCATGTACTGAATCTCATAGCAAAATTACTACAAATTAGATCTGCAGTTAAAAGAAGAGGCCTGATCGTCATACCTTAGATGAATTAACTGAAATCGAAATTTTGCATAATTTTCTTGAAAATCCAACGAACTCCGATGTGTAATGTGTCAAGTGCAACTGGTGTATTAGTTGGTTTCATTTACAATATACTAATATTAAATAAATTACATCCATGCAAAGTGCATTAAACATTAAACATTCAATTAAAGTGACCGTGACAAATGAATTGAATTTTGCTAGAAAAATATCGATTTGTTGGATGTGTGGCGGCACTCGACACCAACTAACAACGGACGACGGCAGCGCAGTGGTTAGCGCCTGGGGAGCACGAGGCGGGTGTAGGTTCTCAGGGCGTAGGACCACGCCCTGGGAAACCCCAATGGATCTGATGTCCTCCCATGGTCGGGTGGCGCCTGGTCGGTGCCTTTGGCACCCGTCAGTACGCTGATCCGGTGCGGAGAATTTCGGAGAAGTTTCGGTGGGCCCATACCTGCCAAGACCACTCACCTCGTCTTCCTATGGCGCTCCCCATCACCCTGCACCAACCGTGACTGGTGTAGGGTGAGAAAGAGTGAGTGGGACCAGGATGGAAACCTTTGTTGACGACCTCGGCGATATTTTTTCTAAAATCATTATAGAGAGTAAAACGAATCAGGAAATCGTTTACGATGCAGGGGAGGGATACCCCAGTACCGACGCAGTTGTGGGTAGTCAAGTGGGCCCCACTGCGTCGTCAGTTCACGACCACGGCCATTCTGGGGTGGACCGCCAGGATCCGGATCAGTTTCTGCGTCTTGCGAGGGGAAGAGAAGATTGAGATCCGCGGACAGGCAAGAGAGCGCGTTCCTCGCTCCTGCCACGGTCACGGATGCTGGACCATCATCCCTCGAAGGATTTTGGAGGACCCGCACGAGGTTGGACGACGAGGAGTCGATAGCCTCGCTGAAGTGGAACATTTCGGCAGTCCAGGGACAAAAAGGGCAAGATGACTTGCTCCGCCCTGGACATGCCCGTCGACCTCGTGCGCGATTTAACGACGGCGACGGCCGCTGGTATGAATGCGGAGATGACCAGGCAGGTCGAAATAATTGTTAAGGTGGCGACTTCATCGTCCAATCTTAAGGGAACTTATATCAAGGCTCTTAAGGAGGCGACATCCTCTCCTGCTGCTAGGACGGTGGAGTTCACCAGGTGCATTGTTGCTTGCAGCACCCGAGCGTTGGTACCCGTGGAAGCGAGGCAATCGGTGCTCGGGGGAGGAAAATGGGGCCCTCCGGAAAGAATTAGCGGGATTGGCGAAGAGCGCGCCCCGAGAGTTTTCTCTGTGTGGCGTCTCGGCTTCCGAGTCGGGGCGTCCTCCTAGAAACGAACAGAATGATAGTAACGCGCGCCTCGATGCCCCTGAGAGGAGGGTCGAAGAGTTCGAACCCTCTATCATAAGGGCCGTTGAAGATCTCCGGGGCAAGAACCGGTGGCAATTACCATCGCTCCTTCGGGAGCAGCAGGATGGTGAGTGGAGGGTGGTGCAGTCGACGAAAAAGAAGAGAAGGAAGAGGAAAGGCAGTGGAAGTGCGGCAAAGAGCCAGGTCAACATGGCTCCACCTACCAAAGGTGCACAGCCTAGGAGAACGGCAAATTGCACCTCGAAACCCAAGGCCGCCGCACCGACAGGGACATCATCCAAAGCCCCGAAGGGAGTGCCGGTTCCAACACCAAGAAAGGTCGTGCTCCCTCGCTTAGCGCGATCATCAGCGGTTGCTTTTACGCTGAGCGAGGGAGCGAAGATATCGTACGCGGAAGAGATAAAGGCAGTTAGAGGAAAAATCCCGCTAGCCGAATTTGCCATCGAGACTGTTAAGATGCGCAAGCCTAGGACTGGTGCTATCATTATAGAGATTCCCGGCGACAAAGACCGGGAAAAGGCGTCCACACTGGCAGACTGGTTCCGCGAATGCGTGGCTCGATATCTTCCCCGGCAAATCCTCGTTCTGGAGGATTTTAATGCTCATGCCACGCAGTGGTGAAACCCCAGGACGGACGCCCGCGGCCGAGCGCTACCAGATTGGACTGCTGGCCTCGAGCTCCTGATCGTCAACAGGGGTTCGGCGAGCACCTATGTAGTGTAGAGCGGATGCTCCGTATTTGATCTTACGTGGGCCACCCCTAGTGCATTTCGACGGGTCTCGGATTGGAGAGTGGACGAGGAAACTGAGACTCTGTCGGACCACATTTAGGCCGCCCTTTCTTACCCGCTGAGCGGGCCTGCAGCGTCCCAGGAGCGAGGCGCTCCCGCCCACCACCACCAAAGTGGCGTCTGAAGGAGCGAGATAACGACATGCTTTAGGCGGCAGCCCTCGTGGCCCTTTGGAGCTGGGAGGCTCTCAAAGCACGGCGAAGTGTAGATGAGGAGGTGGAGATCCTCCGGCAGGACATGAGTGCGGCGTCTGGCGCCTCCATACCGCTCTCTGTACCCGGTGGTAGACACAGCTCGGCTGTATTGGTGGAACCCTGAAATGGCGGAGGTTCGTGCTCGCTGCGTTTGCGCTCGCAGAGCATTTCAGAGGGTACGTCGCCGACGGGTTCGTGACGAAAACAAGATTTCCCGCCGTTATGAAGCGTACAGAGATGCTCTACGTACCTTACAGCGAGAGATCATGGTCGCGAGATGGACCCGGTCCTGGATGGACCTTGTTGAGGCGGTCGATTCCAATCCATGCGGGCGGTCCTACCGTATCGTTACGAAAAAGTAACGCCCCTGCCTCCCCTGACCGCCAACATGGACCCAGAGTTGCTTGCCGATGTCATCGGGACATTGTTCCCACGGCAGGATGACGTTGCGAGAGAGTCTCGGTCATCCTCCACTCGGTCGTTGAATTGGCCGTGACCAAAGAAGAACTCTCGGTAGCGACGAAGAGGATAGTCTCTAGCGATGTGGCACCGGGTACGGACGGGATCCCAGGTCGGGTTTGGGTAGAGTCCATGAACATCTTGGCTCCCCGTCTGCGGCATCTATATAGCAGATGCCTGAGGGAGGGTGTCTACACCCGGATATGACAGACAGCTAGGCTGGTTCTGCTGCGGAAGGAGGGGCGTCCGTCTCACACACCATTCGCGTATCGGCCGGTATGCCTTTTGGACGAGGTTAGCAAGCTTTTTGAGAGAATAGTTGCCGCCCGTCTGGAAACCTATATGGCGGGGATGACGCCTGGTTCGACCGTGGACCCGGTGAATCGCGTGAGGTCCATAGCGGAGACCATGGTTTCTCGGACTGATGTGGCGTTAGCTGTGTCCTTGGACATCACCAACGCGTACAACGCCATACCGTGGAAGGAGATAGTGGAGGCCCTAGAACACTTCGAAGTGCCTCCCTACCTTGTTCGAGTAATCCGGGCCTATTTGAATGACAGATTGGTCGAGTACACTGGCAGATATGGCGAAGAGCGATGGCCCGTCGAGCGAGATGTTCCACAGAGTTCTGTGTTGGGCCCTATCCTTTGGATTATCGCTTACAACGCGGTCCTTCGCTATCCTCTGCCCCCCGGCGCGGACATGGTGTGTTACGCTGACGATATCTTGGTCCTGGCTGGGGGGCGTTGGTGGTACGAGACGCTGCGCCTTGCCGATGTCACGGTGGCGTGCGCCATTCAGTCCATCCGTAGGCTGGGCTTGAGCGTGTCCCCCGTCAAGTCCGAAGCCATGTGGTTTTACGACCCCCGGCGGAGTGGAGTGCGTTCGCCCGGCCTTTGCACCTCCTGGACATTGGTGGAGAGGATTTACGGGTGGGGCTCCAGATGAGATATTTAGGCCTCACCATTGACAGTCTGTGGACGTTCGGGCCGCACTTCAAGCTCTTGGTCCCTAAAGTAACAGCCGCAGCCAACGCCTTATGCGGCCTGCTGCCGAATATCGGCGGGGCCGAAGTCGGAGTTCGTCACCTGTACAAGGGGGAGGTTCGATCCCGTGTTCTTTACGGGGCCCCGGTGTGGGCGGAAGATCTGACGGCGAACCGTCGCAGTCTACTCCTGTTGAGGAGGCTGCATGAGACGACCGCCATCAGGATCGTTAGAGGATATGGAACCACATCCTATGTGTCGGCGTCTGTCCTGGCTGCTTCCCCTTCGTTGGAGCTTCAGGTCTTGGCGCTCCGACAGGTGTATCAGAACCTAAGAGGCCTAGGCTCGAGCGGGCTTATTCCCCTGTCGCCAGGCAGATGGCCTCGGATGTCCGTGAAGAGGCGAGGATGGAGACCTGGGAGCGGTGACGCTCCGATCTCCTCGCGGAGAATGCGGTGCAGGCTCACCGTGATGTGAGAGCTGTTTTCTCTAATTGGGAGGCTTGGTGGGACCGTGGCGGGCTCCCGCTGACCTTCAGGATGACGCAGGTGCTCACCTGACATGGAGCTTCCAGGGAGTACCTGCTAAGGATTTGACAAGAGGTGACTGACACTTGTCACCAGTATCAGGAAGAGCAGGACACGGCGCAACACACGTTGGAATTCTGTCCAGCGTGAGCAGATCCGCGCCGTGTACTGCATATGGCCATTTGTGAGAGTTTAGCCCCCTCGAACGAAGGCATCTCTCCACGAATCCGATGATCTCGTGTCCTTAGACACCCCCCCCCCCCCCATTATAGCTTTCCTCTGCAGCATCATCGTGACGGAAAATCATTCTCTCGTGAGGTCGTATTAGCGAGTTGTATGGCGTATTTACGGTCGGTGGATATTCTATGTGCGTTTACTTAAGCGACTATATTACTATATTTATTTCATTTACTGTTATCCATATCTACTTATATATTCTTTCCGTGTGTGTAGCACACGTGACAAAAATCGAGCTGGAACTGGAGGAAGCTCCTGACGATCCTGTGCTCCTCGTTGGATCGATGCCATCCGAATTGGGCGTCACTGGTGAAATCAATTCGACCTATCCGGATGGTGAGTTGAAAATTCCATAAAACACAGAGACATGTAATGTAAGGCAATAAACCTCGTTGCTTGTACATAATTCGGTGGGTAATCCACGATTCGTTTTGTCATCTCAAATCCAAAAGTTTCAGGAAAGTGAAAGGACAAGAGAATCTTTAAATTTTTTACCATGGGGAAATCGACCTAGTAATTTATTGAACCATCACATTTAATTGAGCGAATGCGTTTCCCTACGCAGTCTGGCGCATAACCTATTGAAAAAGATTCTAAGGATTATTTCGATAAATTGGAATATAATTTCAGTACATACATGTTTCGACCACTCGCAGAGACGTGATCGCGAGAAAGCACATCAACGGGAGTCGTAAATTCCCGTTACGATTAAATAATCGACGTCACGAAATGATCGATCCCCTATTTCGATTAGTATAATAGAGATAGTTAAATTAAATATGACATTGATATAACAAGTTATAAATCACAGTTTATTCCAACAACTTTGTAAAGAAGATAGATACGCTGGTGCATATGTATAAGTTAAGTAAATGACTGATCCTAAGGGTGGAAACCCGGTCAAAAGATGTTGACTGTTTGAAAGATGAAAAATCAGTGAAGTTCGGTGACGATACTGTGGCGGAGGAAAGCTAAGGATGGGTGTGTTTAGCGTGCGGAACCATCGGATTTTTTTTATGACAATTTTGACTAGGGAAATGGGCTTCGTTGTTAATTGATTACTTTGCTATGGTGGTGGGTGAGGAAGGATACTAACCGCCATCGAGATAAAATTGCTAGTGAGAGGCCTCATACGTGAGAAAAGGCAATTTTCCCGTGTCAACCCGTTGTGACGTCAATCCACATAAGAGGCCAAATGTGTGCAGGTCCTCACCGCGTACCCTCAATTACTTCAAGAACCCTGTAACCCTGTAAGTGTATTAGTTTATGGATGGTCCTTGGAACAGTCCTTAGGTTTATTATACGTTCGTACAAATTACGGGGAAAAGCAGGTATTTGCCTAACGGGAAAGCTGGTTTTCCCCATGAACAATATCACCTACGAACCACGTTGATAGGAGGATTCCTCCTCCTATCTTCATTTATTAACGTGGGCTATGACCAATCGGCATCACGGATCGTTACCCTTACTTTTCCTAACGAAAAGTGTGAACAACGAATCCGCGTTGTTAGTTCAAAGGGCACACCCACACCGAGCTTTCCTCCGTAATAATACAAGAACACCTTCGGACTGAAACTCAAACCTCTCACCAGTCAACATCTCTCAGATTAGTCGCGTAAACTGTGTTATTCAATAAAGTTCGATAGAAAATAAGTATAGTAGTTGTGTTACGACTCAACCTGTTTGTCTTTAAAACTTAAGCCTTAATTTTACGTGACACCGTAATGGACAATAAACTTTAGAAAATAATTCAGTGAAAGAATATTTGTTCGGTCTGAAGGACCTTAACTAGAAAATTCCTGAGATTTATGGAGGATACTTGAGATTATTGAGAGTACGCAGTAAGGATCTGAACACATCTGCTGCCATCCCATTTTTCCCGGGATTTCCACTCGTAAATAACCGATGGTGGGGCGACCAGCGACCATTCCCGGTTCAGTATAAATACCTCCGTCACAGAACAGGAGTTTTTAGTTTAGTTTTCTGTTTACTCTCTGATTAGCCACCGCACTCGCGTGTATCTCGTCTTAACTTGTATTCTGTCTGTCGACATATCAACTGTAATATTGAATGTTATATCCAGGAAGTTATTGGAATAAAGTGTATATTATAACCTGTTACCTCAGTGTCATAATCAGTCCAACCACCTCTATTATCCTAAAGGGAATAGGCGATCAGTTCGTGGCGTCGATTAACTAACCGTAACAGGAATTTACGACTCCCGTTGACGCGATCTATCGCGAACGGTCGAACACATTTCATAGCCAAATGATAAAATAGTTCCCGGTTGTGCAGGTAATTTCGGTGTGTAAATGTTTATAGGGGCGGAAGGTGTTGCAATACTAACGTTAGGTGTGTTACTAACAGTATTTTTCTTAATTTTGCAGCAAAATATGTGAATACATAGTTTTGACAGTCCTATCTTATTAAGCAGATACAAGCATATGAGTCCAATGGATATATATCCTATTATTTGCAACGTAGTGAGACCCCAAGTTTTAATTTGTGTCATTCTGTGCGAAAGAGTTAATTGATTGGCTATATCTTCTATTTGATTCAAGGTATCAGTATAACCGTTTAGGTTGCTCATTACTTTAGGAGTCTTTTCTAAGGTATCAAGTATTGAGGATAAATCTACGTTATTAGTTATATTTATAATTTTGATCTTAATATCATAAGAAATGCTCTTGAGATTGCCACTGATTCTCATATGGTTGTCTCCTCACAATATGTCTACAGTTACTCTAGTTTTCAACAGAGAGGGTTGCTTCAGTTCGATAATTTGATGTCCTTCTTTGGAGAATATATTGAGTTCTATCGGTTTTTCTGGTATAGCTATGTAGTGATTTTCGTTTTTGAGTGGTATAAAAGTTATTTCTACGATCTTATAGACTGTGAATTTACAAAATCTCATGGTATTGTCTACACTAATTATTTCGGATGCGCAATCGTGTTTTGAACGTCTATCATGTATGGGTTGAGTTTGTTTGCAAATATACAATTCGTGTTTGATTCGACATTGCTTGTCCAAATACATCTGGTCTACATTCATATAAGTTAATCCTGAGGTGAAAAATATCGGACGTTCGACTAATGGGGCGAGAAATGCTCCATTCCTTTGAATCGGTATGGGGTATACCTGTTCTATTTCCCATTCTGAATCAATTATTGTTGGAATTGAAATTTTATAGAAGATCTTTTCGCTTTGGACAAACAGTGTGAGTGTAGAGACGTCTAAAATGTTTTGGAAATTATTTTCTTCTGGTGAAAATCCTTCATTTATGATGTACTTTCCCATAGCCTTAGCATATTGTTCTAAGAAAGTGTGATGATCTATGATCTGGGGGCTAATAATTCCTTGTTTTCTTAGTAAAATTAAATTGAATATTTCATCAAGTTGAAAGTGTAGATCTGACAAGGCGCTTTCTATAGAAATAGTCTTGACCGTTAGAAGTCCTAGCTTGTTTACTTGATTTACTTTATTTTGTATGTCCGCGTTTACTTTTTCTAATTGTTTTAGGCTGTCGGTGTTTAGGATTTTCCTAATTAGAGCGGTTTGGTTAGCTACAATGGTTTTTTAACTCGTTTCCTTCGCTAAATAGTTTGTCGATATTCTGATTTACCAATTGTAAATCGTCAGAATCCAAGGTTCCGAAAAGTGTTTTGCTGATTGAACCTATAGCGTTTATCAATTCTCTCTTAACTCTAGAATGAGTTAATAATCTTAAATGTGTTCCTAGCGTTTTGATGTTATTAAACTTGTTAGTTAAGGAAAGTATCTCTGATTTTACTTGACACGGGGTGGTACAATGTTTTTGGATCTCTGTTATGTATTTTCCTAACGTATCAATGTGGTTAAATATATCGCTTACATCTATTCCTATATATACGTTAACTTTTTCATTATACAAGTAGGCTCTAGATATTTTCTCGTGGAAAATCGCGTTATTTTCGATCGGCATTAAGTCTAATCCGAGCACGAGGGTTGTGCATGAGACGAGCGTCTTGGAAAGTATGGTTTAATTCTGTTACCATGTGTCTTCTTAATTTGGTTATTGATTAAAATTTCGTAATGGGGGTCATAGCTTTTTCGATGTGGTAAGGACCTAACCATTCATCGTCCAATTTATCTGCTTTGTGATCATTATATACAAGAACTGCGTCTCCTTCTTTAAATACCGTTTGTGTTTTAATGATTTTTCTTTGTTGATCTCGCATGTAGCGTTTTCTACTTTGTTCAAGTGTTTGTCTAGCTAGTGTTATGTATTTGTCCAATTGTTTTCGCCATAGTGCAAACATTTCTTCATACGTGTAGTTGGAGGTTCTGGATATTGAGGATGGGAGGTTAGCTTTTCGTCCAAAGGTTAGTTCAAAAGGTGAAAAACCGGTTGCATCGTGTATGGCTGTGTTATATCCTAAGCATATGAAATTTAATACTTCGTCCCATTTTTTGTCTGAGTCGTTTAGACTTGTACGTATCATGTCTTTTACCGTTGCGTGTGTTCTTTCTAGGGATCCGTTAGATTGTGGGTGAAAGCTGGTTGTTTTTATATGTTTTATTTTAAAGACTTCTTCGAACTTGAGAACATGAGTTCGCTAATAAAGTTCTGTCCTTGGTCCGTTAGTATAGTTTTAGGTGCTGAGAAGATGTAAATGTAATGATTTAGTAAGGCATCTATTATGGATTCGGTTCTTTGTGTCTTGAGAGGTGTTAGTATCAGGTATTTGGTCGAATCATCATGAATAGAGAGTATATATTGGTTTCCTCGTTTAGTTTTCGGCATGGGGCCAATTATGTCTATTGCTACTTTTTCGTTTGGTTCAGTGGGGTTTTGAGGTACTACGGGAATTTCTTTAGCGCGGATTCTGACAAGTTTCTGTTTTTGACATGCTACACAATTTTTTATAAATTCCTCTACTTTTGAGAACAAATGTGGGATTTTAAATCGTTCTTTGATCTTTGCGTAAGTTTTCTGTATACCTAAGTGTCCTGAAACGTCGTTATGGTTTTCTTTTATAATCGCGTCAATTTGTTCGTCTGTTAAAATTTGAATCGGGTCGTATGCAAAAGTTATTTATTCTATTTTGTCGTTAACATACATCAAAAATGTTTTTATTCGCGCCTTTTCGATTTCATCGAAGTTTTTGTCTCCTATGCCTAATTTTTTATGTTTTGTAGCTGATTCTACGATCTTCTTTAACCATTTCTCTTAGTCATACAGTCCTAAAGTTTCTTTTGTTGTTTGGAAGAAGGATTTTTCATTGGGGACTATCTTTAGTAGTTTAGGAAGTATGTCGGAGTCTTGTTCCCATCTGTTATACTCGTCAAGGAGATTGTCTTCAGCCGTCAAATTGTTAATAGTTTGTCTCGAGAGTGCGTCAGCAGCCGTATTATCTTTTCCCTTGTGGTATTGTATTTCGCAATCGTATTCTTCTAGCTTTGATCTCCATCTAATCAGTCGTGATGAGGGGTCTTTGCAGTTTTTTAGCCAAGTTAAAGCTTGATGGTCGATTCTTATGAGAAAATGTCTTCCTAGCAAATATTGTCTTAAACGTTTTACTGCCCATACGATTGCATGGAGTTCTTTTTCAGTGGTTGAGTAATTTCTTTCGGGAGGATTTAGTGTTCTGGAGATGTAACAACAAGGATGGTCGTTTTGTGAAAGAACAGCGCCTATTCGGTTCGGTCTCTTCTCCAGATAAATTGTTTCGACTCTGGTTTGTCCTGGAGAAATTACCTGTGGTGTCTGAAATACGAATACATGATCATTGAGTTGGATTTGGTCGTTTGTAATTTTGTATCGATAGTTTTCTAGCATTGGTAACCCTATAATTCCGTCTTCAATTAGTGGGAAGTCGTCAGGTACTATGTAGAATTTGTTTCTTTTGTCACAGATTCTAAGGTAGACGTATTTGTCCGTCTCGTATTTGTCATTGCCCATAAAGAACGTTTTTTTGTCGTTTTTTAACGGAGTGGAAATGATTTTTGAGCGTTTAACTATGTTTATTCCGGCACCAGTGTCTATTAAATATCGCTTTAGTCCAAGTTTTGATCCAATGGTAATCGTGAGGAGTCTTCCAGTGATGGCGTTAATTCGTATAGTTGGTCCTCTTCTGCTTCTTCCTCGAGATTCATATACTCTTCGTCCGTCGTTATTTGGTAATTTCTTGGAGGCGGTAAGTTTCTTTGGGTGGCTGGTGGAAAATTTCGCTGTTGGCTACAAGTGTTGGCTAAATGTCCCGTTTGATTACATTTGAAACATGTAGGTGGTGATTGTTTCATTATCGCTCTTCTTTCCGTAACTGGATTTATTGGCTTTGGCTGTGTGGTATTGTCAAGCACGACATTTCTTCTTGCATTGAGCGTTCCTTGGGACTGGGGTTTGGCTCTCGCAATCGGTTGATTCATTATTCTTCTTTTTACTACGTCTTTGTTCCGTTCGATTTCCCCTATGAATAACTCTGCCTCGAAAGCTGTATCTTGTGCTTCCTGGAGATTCTTCGGTCTTGCAGCCGATGTACGTATTTCTATTTCGGGTTTCAAATTTAGAATAAAGATTTTGGTGGCACGTTCAGTTTCGAGATCTATAGCAACTGCTCGACGTATTGGATTGCGAATTTCGTGTTGGAGTGCGTATGTCAGTTCGTTAAGGTTGTGTCGGAATCTTTTTACATAACTGTGTACCGATTCGTTAAAATTTTGTCGCGTACGTTGCAATTTATCGCGAGCTCCATTAGATGTAATACTCACAGACACAAATTTTCGGAGGCTTTCAAACAGGTCTTCATAATTTTCGATTTCGACGTGGCGGATACTGCGTTCTGCTTCTCCGACGATTCTTTGTGTTAAAATTAAGCGTAATAATGCGCGTTTTTCTCGACAGTCGGCTCGCGCTTCTCTTACTCGTTTAATAAACCCTTCTACTCCTATATCGTCTTGTCCATTGAGTATACGAATAAAATCTAGGCAGGTTCTTGCATCGTACATAGGATTGTCACGACTTACTGCTTCATCTTCACTGTCCACATTGTCCGTTTCGTCAGGTTTTATTTCGGTCTTTTTAGGGACAGGTGGTCGCTTTTTCTGAATGGTGCTGAGACCAGCGTCCTCAGTTACAATGGAGTTGAATTCAGATGTGGAAGCTGACTGTATTCCTACTCGTAGTTCAGCGAGACGTTGTTGACTTTCGTCGTGTATTAGTTTATACAAGTTACTAAAAGCTAGTTCGTGTCTTTCATTTTGTTTTTGCATAGCGTCTAGTATGACCCGAATATTTGGATCCAAACCTGTAGCCATAGGCCTAGCAGAAGATGTGTCTTCTGATCTTTTGTTCATAGTGGTTATTGTAATGTCGTCGGAGTCTGTACTATTGAAGCTGTTGCGACGAATACGATAGTGCTTAAAAGAATCCAATTCTTTACCTGGGTACTCTTCTTTTCGTGAAGGTTGCTCTGACCAGTTTCAGTTTAGGTGATGACCGTAGTCCGCTTTCCGTAGAAGTCGTTTTCACGTAAAGTGAGCTGATCTATGCAGAGGTCCCCTGATCCTTCAATCTTCAGTGATGCGCGTACGACGAAATCGTGATTTCCTTTACACTGAACTGAATGGAT
Organism: Bombus lapidarius; assembly: GCA_936014575.1. Classification (NCBI taxonomy): domain Eukaryota; kingdom Metazoa; phylum Arthropoda; class Insecta; order Hymenoptera; family Apidae; genus Bombus; species Bombus lapidarius. The sequence continues at coordinate 1,044,651 of CAKXZU010000080.1, forward strand.
CCTGGCACGGATCGCCAAAAATGTCACGTAATAAATAACAAGGTATTATAAAAAAAGGCGAATGAGCAATAGCCCGTTCGTATACTTTATTAATAGGGCAATCTTACACTTCAATAGCGAAACATAGACTGACTTACTGACGAAAGGACTGGAATCTGTACCTCCTCACTATCATTCCCATATCCCACGGGTGGGAATCCGGCTACCGTCTGTTCTCATCGCTATCGCATGACCAGGTGTTATCTACATATCCTGAGGTCGGCAGATTCCTAGTTTTTAGGTGACGTTACAGGAACCGCAAACATCATAAAAGGTTTACCATTTAATCATTGTATAAGTTGTGTGGAAATAAAGAGCTCGACCTCCTGTTTTGAGATCGACATTTTTTTTAGTCACTTGTTGAATTATTCTACTACTAGTCTACTGTTACATGCAATTCCACGCTGTCGATTTAGAAAGGTCTTTGTTGACAGAAACATCAAAGCATGGGGCGCTATAAACTTCTTTAAAGTAAAATCACTATCGCAGAAGATGCCATTTTCTATTTGTTTGGATAATATATTATATTAGATTTAAAGCAAACAAATGTTAGTTGAGGTATCGTATAGATGTTTTGGTACTTTGTTGCACTTTCAACACATCATGTTACATTTGATTTGCGAATACTTTAGCGACATAACGTTATTATGCTTGAGAAATACTAGTTTTCGTCAGTTTTGTAGGATTCAGGATTGTAGGATCTGTCAGTAATGTATATTTCTCGAATTTAAACACTTAAAGAAAGAAAAATTTAACGTTTACATATCGACTATTTGTTTACAAAAATAAATGACAGCTCTCGTTATATGACTTGCACGAAACAGCATAAACATGGTGTAAGGGTTAAGAACACGGTGAGTGTAGATTGAGATACGAATTTTATTGTAAGGTCTAGATATAATGGCTTACGAAACTATTCGAATATTTACAACACTAACTAACTCTTTGAATAAGCTGTACATACAAAGAATTATATTTCTATAAAACATTTGTTTGCAGAAGCTAAAAAATTCAATGAAAATAATCTTTAGTTCTTAATTCGTATGTCGAGGAAGTTAAAGAGATTAAATAGAAATAATTAAAGGATACATAGCATTTTTAATATATATATGTCGGAGATGAAAGAACATCGGAACCTCCCCTTTGGAATTTTGGGAAACCCCCTTAACACTTTAATCTAGATTCTACCATAGCCGTAGTTAAGCAATTGTCCTTATTCAATCCGATTGTCGTTGTTCCAGAATTGTGATAGTGAGTGTTACGTCGCGTGGGACACCTGGCAGCTAACGGCCAACCTACAGTCTTCCCGATCCTCAATAGACCCAAGGACCCACCATAAAACGTTAACTTTTAGCTTCATTGTTTCCACACATGTTTGCCAGTCAAACTGCTTGTCTTGAAGAATTTGCTAATCCTATGTCACGTCCCGCGCTCCGCACGTGCCGCAACGAAAACTACAATATGCAAATGACGCGAGCGGTGATTCGAACACACAATAAAATAAAATAAAATAAAATAAAATAAAATAAAGCACTCTATTAAAAGATTAATTAAAGGTAGATGTGCGTAACATTATCATATAAGGGCGACTAGTAAACTAACGAATAGGAATATACATACATGCATTATACATATATATATTCCCTAAACTAGATAAATGACAATAAATACGTAAAATATACGAATTACAACTAACTTGCATAATTGGCAAAAGATAAAATATTACATTATAAAAATCAATTCTATGGGAAACTACATTGTGGAATATATATATGTCGGAGATGAAGGAACACCGGAGCCTCCCTTTGGAACTTTGGGAAAATCCCGTAATATTATAATCTAGATTCTACCATAGCCGTAATTAAACAATTGTCATTCAATCCGATTGTATTTATTCGAGATTTGTAACAGTGAGCTTGGGCACGAGGCGACAATCGGTCGCCAACGTAGCCGCGGTCAAGGGATGAACGTTTGTCTAACAAAGGTATGGAGTAATAGTATAGCTCTCCTTAAAAGAAATAGTTGTAGCGATACTTGATAGTAGTCCCGTGGCTCGCCACACGCAGACCCTATTCTCTGGGTAAGATGATTGCCAGATGTCGATGCGTCTCCGCAGTGCATGTTCAGTTAGCCTGAGGACCCGTTATAAATCTTAAGATTTAGTTAACTAAAGTCCTTCAAACGGACAAACAGTCTTTGTCCCAACTACGGGAAGATAGGAGAAACCTACTCTCTCACGAACGACGCCTCCCGCTAGCAACTTTTCCTCGAGGGCGGCTAGCATCCTTTTCTAACCACCGATATGGAAATTGACCAATTAACAGCAACGTCAATTTCCCTCACTTCCTTAGACACGCCCCAATATAGTTTTCCTCTGCAGCATCATCGCGACGGAAAGTCATTCTCTCGCGGGGTCACATTAGCAAGTTACATAATGTCATTACGCTCGGTGGATATTCTATGTTTTAACAAAGAGTTAGTTCAGTAACACTTGTACCGTAGACCAGAAAGTTGAGTACAACTTAGACTTTGGAAGAAAGCGCATTTTGTTATCCCGTTGACAGCGGATTCGTTACTGAACCTAGGATCATTGTCATTAGCATCTCGAGTATCTAATTACCACGGTTAAATTTTTCCTCCTGTTATTAGCTTTTGTCTTTGATGTAACTATACTTTATATAGCTTTTATATTTTATATTTGCTATATTCATCAGTTTCTAAATTTTGAAACGAGATTGCTTTTCGGTACATGTAATCCTTTCCTAAAGCTCATTTTTGTTGCGTTCAATAATCTATTTAATTATAAACTGTCAACTATAGGCCGAATTCTCCTTATTATTTCTCTTTTGTTGCATTGAGAAAGTAACGTTCTTCCTTGGTAAATGCATACAAGGGATGATCTTGGTTGTGCTGCACTTATTGATGAAATTTCTTCCAAAATTGTACTTGAATATATAAAATCTTCCAACAGCCAATCATTATTACTCTTAAGGAATCTAATTTCCATGTAGGAAGAATTGATCCATTTTTGTTTTAATTTGTGAGCATATTTCCTTAAACAAACTTTTAATTCTTCTAAATTTTTAGAAGAAATATACATTTTTTCACACTTTTTCTTGTAGAAATAAATAATCATTCACATCTCCTTTAACACCTCGTAAGATGGAGAATAAATCTTTTACTTACGACCTTAAAACCTTCTATTATACTTGCACTAAATGAATAACATCTGAATAGTAAAAAAAGAAATGTTATGTATAGAAAATAACTCATATTAACTAATAATAAATCTCTAAACTTTTTGTACTCAACAAACAGAAATAAAATGAAATAATATATCCAAAGTAAAACACATTGGAATTTAAATATAACTTATACTATACTAAATATATACTACAAAAAAACACAAATCATAAAAAACAAAACTGTAAACGAACAAGACAAAATGAAAGCTTAACAGTAACTTTCAGATTATAGAAATACTTCAGAAATGCTTTGAATATCTCACTGTGAAGGCTCGAATAATTCTGATGTATCTGAGAAGAAAAACAGCCCAAAATATTAAACCTTTACTTTTTAAATACGGTAACTAAAGTTTAAGGAATGAAACCACTCCCTGAAGTTCAACTCCTAAAAGGCCATCTCGGAAATGATTAGAGATAGAGAGGAATTTTCTTAATTTGCGTAACTTTCAGCGTATTGAAAAAAATTGCTTGAGAAAACTACTTGGGTCATGTTTATTTACAACAATACATATGACAAAAAATATCGCATCTTTCATCTCCGACAAATATATATATATATGTATGAAAGAACACCGGAACCTTCCCTTTGGAACTTTGGGAAAATCCCGTAATATTGTGATCTAGATTCTACCATAGCCGTAATTAAGCAATTGCCGTCATTCAATCCGATTGTATTTGTTCGAGACTTGTGATAGTGAGCTTGTGCTCGAGGCGACAACCAGTCGCCGAACGTAGCCGCGGTCAAGGGATAAACGTTTACCTAACAAAGGTATAGAGTAACCGTACAGCTCTCCTTGAAAAAATATAGCAGCTGCACTCGACAGTAAACACTCCACCGGATTCTGTCCCGTGACTCGCTACACAAAGACAACATTCTTTGGACAACATGATGCCAGATATCGATACATCTTCACAGTATATTTCCGGCTAGCCTAAGGACCCGCTATAAATATTAGAATTTATTTAGCTTTTTTTTGCATGTGAAGAAATCCTCATGGACACTCCGTTGCCGCTAACAGTAGCAGCAGAGTAATGTCGGAATCCTACCGACTAAAACGCCACTTTGGCCATCCTACGCGTATGACAGGGGGTGCTCCAGGAACCTCGGGTGAATTACTTCTGTTGCATCCCCTCCCGCTTTCTCTCTTCGAGCCAGTCTTGTATATTCCTTGGCTGTTGAATTTGGGACTAGGGGGGGGGGGGATTGCCCCTGGCGCAGTCCCTCCTTCTAGTCGCGGTTCGTTGTGGTGGCAGTGAGTTAGGTCTGGGCCGCCTCACTGCCATCCTCCACCATCGAGTTATCCTACGCGGGTGAGAGTTTCTCTTTCTCACCCTTTCTGCTCGCTCTTTTGCGAGTATAACTCGCTCGCAGAAGAGGCGGACAGCTTCATATTCCTGTGGCCCGCTCAGCCATGATCGCTGAGGGGGTCAGCCTCTCGCCTATGACTTGCCGCAGGGTATAGCGGGTCAGCTCACATGCCGGGCAGGCCTCCAGCGTATGCTGCGCCGTGTCCCTGTCTTCCCTGCAATGGTGACAGATGTCCGTCGTCTCCCGTCCGATTTTCTTCAGGTACTCCCCGAACACGCCGTGTCCCGCGAGTATCTGGGTCATTCTAAAGGTGAGCGGGCTGTCGCGGCGGCTTCTCCATGTTCCCCAATTTGAGAGAACTGACGCCGCGCCTCGGTGTCAGCCTGCTTCGTTGATCATTTGGGATCGCCACTGGTCCCATGCGTCCTCCTCGGCGGTTCTTAGGTCGTCTGGGGCCGCCTGCTCGGCCGAGTCCTCTCCCGGGTCCCACGGTCTCCTTTGCTCGTACTTCTTCTTGAGCACCAACGCCCGGAGCTCCCACGGCGGAGACGCAGCCAGAACGGTCGCCGACGCGTGCGACACTGTTCAGTATCCTCTGACGATGGCAGATCCTCTGATGGCAGTTACCCTGTGCAGCCTCCTGAGAAGCAGGATGCTGCGGTGACTCGCCATCAGATCATCTGCCCATACCGGGGCCCCGTACATCACCAGGGACCGAACGACGCCCTCGCATAGTCGGCGCACCGCGACTTCCGCCCCGCCGATGTTCGGCAGCAGGCCGCACAAGGCGTTGGCGACCGCCGTCGCCCTCGGGATCTGGGAGTCGAAGTGCGGCTCGAACATCCACTGGCTGTCGATGTCGAGACCCAGGTATCGCATTCGCGATCCCACCCCGACGGTTTCTCCCTCCATGCTTATGCTCAGTCCGAGTGGGGGAGCCCCTCGCCTGTTCTTGTCGTAGAACCAGATGGCCTCCGACTTCACAGAGGAGACTCGTAGGCCCAGTCCGCACGCCGCACGTATCGCGCAGGCCGTTGCAACTTCGCCGATGCGCAGCGTCTCGTGCCACCCGCGACCCGCGACCAGCACCAAAGTATCGTCAGCGTAACACACCATGGCCGCGCCCGGAGGCAGCCGGCAGCGCAGTACCTCGTCGTACGTGATGATCTACAAGATCGGCCCCAACACCGAACCCTGTAGTACGCCACGCTCGACGGGCCGCCTTTCCTCCCCTTCCCTGCTGGCGTAGCATAGCCATCTGTCGTCGAGGTAGGCGCGAATCAGCCGAACGAGGTGGCTGGGAATCTCGAAGTGTTCCAGGGCCGCCACTATCTTGTCCCGTGATAAGGAGTTGAACGCGTTGACGATGTCCAGAGATACCGCCAACGCCACGTCGCCACGGAAATCGTGTCTTCTGTGCGCGCCTGCACGTGCCTGATCGCGTCGATCGTTGAGCGCTCTTCCGGAAACCGTACTGGCTTTCATGCCAGCTCGGCACTCGCCCCGACATGTGTCGTTCCAGTCGGGCGGCGACGACTCTCTCGAGGATCTTGTCGACCTCGTCCAGCAGGCATATCGGGCGGTACGCCGACGGCGAATACATCGGTCGGCCCTATTACGGAGCAAAGCCAGCCTCGCTGTCCGCCATGCCCGGACGTAGACTCCCTCTTTCAGATATTTTGTGTAGAGGCGCCGAAGTTTGGGAGCCATGATCCCCATTATTTCCCCCAAGATCCGGCCCGGGATTCCGTCCGGGCCCGGCGTCACATCGTGGGTGTCAATTCTTCTGGTTGACTCCCACAGTTCTTCCTCCGTGACTTCCCAGTCGTCTGTCCAGTCCCCGGTCCAGGTTGTGTCCTGCAGTTGTTCTGCCGCACTGTCCTCTTGTGGCGGAAAGAGCGTCTCAACGATCTGCTGCAGCAACTCCGGTTCCATCTCCGTCGCTAGCGGCCGCGGCAGAAGCGCGGGTCGTCGCGCGCAACGGGAGGACACGACCGCGGGGGATTCGGACTCCGCATTGTTGCCGACTCCTGATAAAAGGAAAAAGAGGGGCGCGGGACGTGGGGCGGACATCGATACCAGTACCGGCACCGAGCCCGCGGCTGTGGCCGCCTCCGTCTCTAGGAACCTGAAGGGGACGTGCGTAAGGCGGTTAAGGTTGGCCTCGCGGAGGGTCAGGGCGCTTAGCGCTGAGCTTCGGCAGCGCACGGTCGCCACCTCCGCCGTCGCTTCGACGATGGCCGATCCTTGTCGCCTTTGCATCCGCGACGGCGCCGTTGGCGAGGACGATGCGCGGAGTGATGACACGAGGATCGAGCCGATCTCCAAACAAGTGATTATGGAAGACGCGGAACAGATCCGCGGTCAGGAACAGGAGGACGGCGCATTTCTGCGGAGGAGGGGGCACTATCTGGAGAGCGAGGTCAACCGACTCCAAGAGACGGTGGAGCGGCTGACAAAGGAATGCTCGGAGAGGGCAGTAATAGGAGGAACATCCGACCGTGGAAGACAAGCAGTGGAAGACAAGCAGAATTCCACCACGAGAGGGACGAAGGCAAATGCTTCCGGAGCCCCAACGGGAGCGATTATGGGACAGCCTCCCCCGCCACCCCTGCACTACCGGCCAGCGTCTGGCCGTTTCCGCTGTTCCGGAGGAGCTGTCACAGTTCAGTGCACGGAGGGACCGCAGTGATAATAAGAAACGACATAAAACACCACTTACACAGCCAAGTTAGAAAGGAATATACCCAAGCAACCACAGTTACAGTACAAACTAGCAGGAACCATTTCCAGTTGTCAGCAGTATGTGTACCACCGCGACACAAAATTAGATCACAAATGTGGAAAGAGTACTTTCAACACTTAGGTGACAAGTACATCGCAGCGGGAGACTACAACTCAAAGCACACACTATGGGTTAAAGTTGAAGTTTTATTTTTAAATAGCATCCAGTCTAGAGCTTAGTTCCGATCATACACCCATAATAATTACATACAGAAACAAACCAATACTTTATAACAATTCACATACATTATGCAATGAAACCACCAAATGGCAAACATTTAAAGAAATAATCGAGAGTAAGATCAACTGCAACATCCCATCAAAAACACCCGAACACATCGAACAGGCAGTAACAACATTTACAGAAACTATTCAAGAAGCAGCATGGGCAACCACTATAACTGAAGCAACCAAAAGACAAACGAAAATAATTCCGCCAGACATCCTTGAAAAAATTAGAGAAAAACGAAAAGCGAAAGCAAAATGGCAAAAACATAGATCACGAGAAAACAAAAGACGCCTAAACAAACTTGCAATGGAAATAAAAAACAAAATAAAAGAGCACAATAATAACGAATTCGCAAAGTTTATAGAAACACTCTCTGCACACGAGAACTCCAACTACTCCCTATGAAAAGCCACGAAAAAAATAAAGAAGCCAATAAAACTAGCCCCAGCAATCAGAAAAGCAGATAACACATGGGCAAGAAGCAACGAAGAGCAAGCTGAAGAATTTTCCAAGCACCTATGCAACACATTTACATCACATAATATCAACAACAGCAACCTCAATTGTCATACGAACGAGGATGCGCCAACCACTAGTTGGCAATAACAACTGACAACTGACAAGCAATACACCATACCTAAAACAACAGCACAAGAAATTAGAAACGTAATCGAAAAAACAAAAAACGATAAAGCACCAGGAATCGACCTACTCAATGGTAAAATCTTGAAGAACCTTCCTCCAAAAGCGATACGACTAATGACAATAATATACAATGCAATACTAAGAATCCAATACTATCCTAAGCTATGGAAACTAGCACAGATCATAATGCTACCTAAACCAGGCAAAGACCCACACCAAACAGCATCTTACAGACCAATATCGCTACTTCCTGTGTTTTCAAAAATACTAGAAAATACAATATACGTCCGCCTAAAACCAATAATAGAGAAGGAAAAATTAATACCAGATCACCAATTTGGATTCAGAAACAAACACTTCACGATAGAGCAAATGCACAGGCTCATTAATGAAGTAATACTAGCATTAGAAAACAAACAATACTGTACAGCCCTCTTTATGGACATTGAGAAAGCATTTGGCAAAATAAAACACGAAAGCCTGCTACAAACAATCAGAAAACAATTGCCGGAGCAAATATACCAATTAATAAAATCCTACTTAAGCAGCAGAACCTTCGTAATAAAAATCAAGGACACATACTCTGAAGTTAAAGACATCAAGGCAGGGGTTCCGCGAGGAAGCGTCCTAGAACCAATACTATACACACTATACACGGCCAACATACCAACAACTACCAATAGCAAAATACTGACATTCGCGGACGACACAGCTGTACTAGTCAGGCACACTAACCCAGAAACAGCAGTCACATTACTACAAGAACATATCACAAAAATAGAAAAGTGTCTGCAAGTTAAAGAAATAAAAGCAAACCCCAACAAATGCAACCATATTACATTCACATTGCGAAGACAGACGCCGCCAAACATCTTACTGAACGACACGCACCTAACACAAACAAGACAAGTCAAATACCTAGGACTCCACATAGATGCACAACTCACATGGAAACAGCATATTAAATCAATAATAGCCAAAATACAGACAAGGAGACAAATGCATTGGCTAACAAGTCGAAAATCCAAACTAAGCATAGAAAAGAAATTAAAAATATACAAAACAATCATGAAACCAATCTGGACATACGGAATACCACTTTGGGGGACAGCAGTAACGAGCCATATAAACAAAATAGAGACATTACAAGCAAAAATTCTTAGAACAATAGTAAACGCCCCATGGTACGTTAGAAATGAGGATATTCGGAAGGACCTGGGAATACCAACGGTCAAGGAGGAGATTAGCAGATGCGCGGAAAAGTACAGAGAAAGAATAGCAACACACCCGAACCGTCTGGCTGCGGAAACGATCAACACATCAAACATAGAAAGAAGACTGAAAAGGAAACACCCAGCAGATCGCACAAAGGGTATAACCTAACAAACACGAAGATGGTACCCCGCTGAGGGTAACCATCCACATGCTATGTATATTAAGCTATAATATTTTACTAAATGTCTCACTGGACAAATTGTAAAATTTCAATAAATAATTAAAAAAAAATATTCTTTAATAGGAAGAAAATACAGCAGTACTCCAGCAGCGGCATCTACAGCCAGCAACTACTATTATCACGGACAGACTACATATACACCTCAGGGATATAAAATACAGACAGTGTATAAAGTATAGATAACGATAAGTATTATTTGAAATGGTCGTTAAATAAGTTATTGGGGTGAGAAGAACATAAAGTCAAATAATGAACAAAAAGGAAACTAAATTAAGTTTAGCTATGACTAATAAAAGTGAGAGATTATAAGAGTCTTAATTCGTCGCTCAAACACGTCTCCTCAGTGGCTTCTAGTATTTGTCTGAACTACACTTACGTAAATACATGTTTTCCAATTCGCTAGCTGCCGATGTTTGTCCGATTTTAGGCTAGAATCCTAGCTTATCGATAAATCTAAACTACATAGCCATGCTTGACCTTCGTCTGATCCTCATAGCCGTAACAAAGGTTAGTCTTATTCAAATATTGCGTAGTACTTCCTAATTCTATTCTCCTTCTAATATCATTATTTCTGGAACATGATTCTGGTTATATATTTTACGGGGAATAAGATAAGAAATAACAATTTAAAATAATAAATTATTTCGACTACTCTATTATTTTTGTTTTAGACATAGAAGAGCAGATTACATGAAACAACTTTACTTTATTTTGTGTGAAATTAAAATCTGTGTTAACTAAATCATTCAAACAAAATAACGATAGTCTGACATATGAGGTCGCAATGAGATTACGTGTAATTTTATTTGAGTTAACTAACTTCCATTTGTGCACAATAAATACTTAATGAATTTCAATAACGCACTCATACTTAGCCTACAAACTATTCTTGCTTCAAGAATTTCAGTAGAGATATATATAATGTACCAAATTGTATAAAATGAAAACAATCAGGTAGTGGCAGTATAGTTTTATATTTAACAAAAACTTCCTTTATACATATTTGGACAGGTTTGAAGCATTTCTACTTCTCTATGGATATTGTTTAAATATTGAATAATATGTGTCTGTGGGCGTAGGACATTGTAGGGAAATCCATATTTTCATCATTGATATAAAAGCACTAGAAAGTATTTGAGAAATTACTTAAATAAAAATCTATTTAAATACAATCAAGAAAAAGATCATTTCATGTTCAAATAAACTGTAATAATACTATTATTACAAAATAACATATAACTAAGTAAGATAGTATATTATTCAAATAATCATTTTAGAAAAATATTATGTGAATGACGCCGAAGATTGCTTGAATCTTAAAGGAGAAGGTAGATATATCTAAAAAATATCCATTATATTTTTTATTCTAGAGAATTTCAGGATAGTTACAAATTATAAATGAAAAGTAAATCACTTTGACAAATTTCATGTGACGTTGAACTACTCTCGTAAATGCTCAAATTTTCCGTATCAAAGTGTGTAGATGATTTAAGGCCCCACCTTACAATTAACGATTAAAGATAAAAAATTTCAATCGCTGATTCTGATACAATGTTCTGATACAATATCATCCACACAACATGTTAATAGCTATATAAATAGTACTCACGGTATTGAAGACCGAAGAAAATATAGTTAAACAAAGTTTTGTAAGAACTACATCATACCTAAGTTTCATTAAAATCAGTGATTTACACTTGGGGGTATTTTCTTGTCAACTACAGAAAGCTTTGCTCATTCCACTGATCGATCGTGACGCACGAGCGTCTACGTGGATAATTATAATCTTTGTATATAAATAATTCCCAGTTAATTTGAATCTATTTCTAATTAGTTTGTATGCTTACAGTCCGCGAGAAAGGAACAGCGGTCCAGTATTTATAATAGCTGATAGGAAATAGCTGGTAGAAATATATAGTTTTCTATTCGTATATGTTTTCATCTATAGATTATATGTTAACTTCATTTAATTTAGCATGTAAATATTACGCCTCAATTCTTTAACTAGAATTATTAAAATCTATGTACGTTTCATGGAAAATTAGAGCACTTGTAATGGCATATAATGCATGTTTTCACTTCTCAGATAAATAAGACAACTATTCTGCTTCAAACATAGTGAAAGCTATTAATAGAAGTCCGGAAGTTATTGTTAAGTTACTTCAAAATCCACAAATTTACGTGCAGGGGAAACATCGTGGACAACCTACATCTTTAAGATCACGTGAAGGACGTACTATTCTACGAGCAACATCGAAAGCGTAGATGACAGGACGGCAGACTGCTAAAGATGTTAGGATAAAAACGAACATCAGAAATGCCCAACATATCTGGAAACAGTGTAAACATTTGCAGCGGAAGAAATTGCAAAAGGCTGCTCTAACACAGGCATATAAAAATAAGATTGTAGTTTGAGGAAGAATATATGCATCGGGAAAAGAAATGGAAAAAAGGATTATTTACAGATTGCTTACTGATGAAATTTAACTTGGTTGCTTTCATGGGAGAACAAACAAAAAATTTATCCAGTAAATTTTAAACAGTAAAAAGTATTTAGATTTAATTAAGACACAAATTAAAACACATATAACACGAATTTCCAGGGAAATATAATGATAAAAATATATTTTAAGACGAGTAACCTACCAGTTTTGAAATGGCAAACACATTTCCCTAACATAAATGTAATAAAAAACTGTTTGGGCGATCTTACTAGAGCTGTTTATGATAAAGGCCGGCAATTTAATAGCATAGATTAACTTAAAGAATGTATTTTATCAGAATGGGACAGAATAAATAAAAAAGAAAACTTCTTAAATCAATGCCAATCATCGCAAGTTTTACTATTTATGTGTGCTTTACTTCCACAGATTGTCAAAGTTATTGTTGATTTCGAACTAAAAAATCGTAAATATGGATATAATCGATCTTTTAAGCGTATAAATAATATCAGTATGATTATTTATAGCGCAGAATATATTTTACTATTATGTAGGTATATTTTTCTTTCTTGTGGTACACTTCAAAATAGTATAAGTATAGAAATACAGTCCTTTTTGTGCCTTCTCTCTGTCGGAACAAACAGCATCTTCTCGAAGGATGCTTATTATTATCTGTTACTGGTATTTTGCTAATAAAATGCCTTCTTTTAGTAAGATATGAAATAAACGAATCCTCCTGTAAATCCTGAAGGGTGATTGGTATCTATTTGTTTCAGATATTTTTGCTATTATTTCTGACTAACCATATTTTTACTTTCTAGAACGTGACATTCCCTTTTTCAGAAAAATATAGCAAACCAAATTTTATAATAATTTATAGACCAGAAGAAAATAATTTATAAGAATAAAAATTTATTTATATGACATACTTCTATTCTACAAATCTGCTTGTAAAAATTGTTTCCTCCTCTGCGCATGTAAATTATTATTTTCTTTAAATTATTATTATTTATTTATTTTATTTTTAATTTATGAATATTTAATTGATGAATGATTTTGATTTTGATGAATAAATACCTTTCACGACACGACGCGATGTCTCAATGTCTGTAATATCTCATCTATAGCTATATAATACGAAACAGAGCGGTAGATAAATAAATACACGCAATAAGAAATCTCGCGTTCATTAGTATACTAATAATTCATTATAAGAAGCGAATGTATCTTCTGAATAATTAATCCCTGTGTCTAAAGACAATTCTTTAAAATTTCTTTTCGTCCCGCACGAAATATTCCTGAAACATTCTATCCTTGTGGCATTTAGATGCGAGTTCGGCTACCTTTATCCCAACATCGCAAGTCACTGATCATAAAAGATGTAAGTTCCGAAGGCTCGTTTACTGTAAATCTAACGATACCTGAATCTATTAGGAGTCACTTTGGCTATCTCAATCGTTTGGTATTTGTCGTTTGCGTGCCCCGCAACCAAAGCCCTTTCATTCACTAGTGTGCTTCACTCGCGAGCTCCTCCATTCCTTAATTATTCAATCTGCATTATGGTTTTATTTTATTCTTAGTGTTTTTAACTTGTACTTCAATCTTTTGTATATAATTTTCACGTTTCTGTTATTACAGTGCAGTTCTAGCTTTAAGTATTTCCGTTTTGTGTTTATATCTTTCACTGTTCATGTAAACATACATTTAGTTTTGGTGCTATCAAATATTCCACCTTTTATTTTCCTTTATACCCTCCTGCAGTTAAAGTATACAGTAAGCATCAAATGAAATTGTTGTACAGAAATTTTTTTCATTTTCTCCATGTCTGAGATAGCATCTTATAAATATCATCCACATTTTCTAACACCAATTATATAGACCTCCTTATATAATATTACTGTTTCATAAGTTGCAAAAAGCGAAAAATATATAACTAACAACTCAATATGAAAAGAGAAAGCGCAGCTAAAGTTTTTGTCATATTTACGTAATGTGAAATTTTATTATACTTTTATTTGATATGTATTTTTGTCGAAAAATTAAATTGTTTATATATCTCCCATATTTGGTTAATATGTTCTACAACTTTCGAATGTCAAAATATAAAAAAATTATTGTAACCGAATGTAGTACCATTTCCTATCTAAAATTGAAATATAACAAATTTTTGATCAAAGTATAATTCAAAAAGTATCATTTCGAGATTTATTATATCAGAATATTTCAATGTACAATGTAAAAATCGAAATTTCTTTAAAAAGCAAGATCAAATTCTTACATGAGCTATCATGAAGGTTGAAATCATACTGAATCACGATTTCCAACGGTTTCTGTCCCGTAGCTCGCTACACAAAGACCCTATTTATTCGGACAAGATGATTGCCAGATGTCGATACATTCTTACAGAATATTTTCAACTAGCCTAAGGATCCGCTATAAATCTTAGGATTTATTTAGCTAAGATTCTCCAAAGGGACAAATAGTCTTTCTCTTAACAGTCCCTAAATCTATCACCTGCTACGGGAAAATACAAGAAATCTGCTTTTTGTCACGTTCGATGCTTCCCGCTAGCAACTTTCTCTCAAGGGCGGTTAGCATCCTGAACTTTCGCACGTTCGCGGGGAGACGCGATCTCGAAGAAGCGCGCCAACGGGAGTCGTAAATTCCCGTTACGATCGACTAATCGACGCCACGAATCGTACGATCCCTTATTTCTTGTGGGATAATAAGGGTGATTAGTTGAAATAACGCTGCGATTAACAGGTTACTATATATTTAAACGATCCAACAGCTTTGGTGTTATACAAAAATGAATGTTTGTAAGGACAACGACGAGTGAATACGACCTGAGACTCCTTTCGTGTTGTTGCGTATGATGATGTATTTTGTCGACTGACTGTATCCGACTTGTTGACTTCTTGAGGTTTCTTGAACTGTCCTTTGGCTCGAGATGATATAGACTGACTGATTCGCTCTTATGTTGTTCCAGAGGAAAGCTTGGTGTGGGTGTGCCCTTTGAACGAAAAATGCGGATTCGTTGTTCACACTTTTCGTTATGGAAGTGAGGGTAACCATCCGCGATGCCGATTAGTTATGACCCACGCTAATGAAAAAAGATATGAGGAAGTCTCCTACCAACGTGGATCGGGGGTGACCTTGTTCCTGGGGGGAAAAACAGCCTTTTTCGGTGGACATTTGTTCGCTTTTTCTCATTTGGACTACCCGCTTTCTCCGTGATTTCTAGGAGCGCCTAATAAACCCAAGGACTTTTCCAAAACCCAGCCATAAACCGAAAACACTTATGGGATTAGCAACTTCTTCAAGACAAGCAGTTTGAGTGGCAAACATGTGTGGAAACAATGAAGTTAAAAGCTAACGCTTTATAGTAGGTCCCAGGGTCTATTGAGGGTCGGGATGACTGTAGGTGGACCGTTGGCTGGGGAGCACGAGACAGGTATAGGTTCTCAGGGCGTAGGACCACGCCCTGGGAAATCCCGATCCATCTGATATTCTCCAATAGCCGGATGGTGGCTGGTCGGCGCCTTTGGCATCCGCCAGTGTACCGATCCGGTGCGGAGAATTTCGGAGAAGTTGGTGGGTCCATATTTGCCAAGACCACTCACCTCACCTTCTCGTGGGGTTCCCTGTCACCCTGAACCGGTTCGGCCGGTGTGGGGTGCAAAACAGTGAGTGGCACCGGGAATGGAACAACTGTCGACGACAAGGCGAAAAGGCTATAAACTATGGGATATGGACAAAAAATGTAATAACGTTTACGGTGCAGGGGAGGGATACCACAGTACCGGCGCAGCCGCGGGTTGTAAAGCAGGCCCCGCTGCGTCGTCATTGAACAACCGCAGAAGTGCGGCGGTAGACCACCAGGCCCCAGGACGCGTTCATGCGTCTGGTGAAGGAGACACACGAGCCGAGGGGTCTCGGGGAGGGTCGGAGGATCCCGATGTCACGATCACCGACTTGGGATCTTCGTGGAGTGGGATGCTGCTGCGACACGGAAGCGGGGGGGGGGGGAGATCCGACGACGAAATGTCGTCGTGTTTTTTCTCTTCGGCTGTTGCGGATGCGCCCGGCAAACGGTCGTATCGCAGGATTTCTGGGTCCGCGAAAGGCGCCGCGGAGTCGGTGGCGGAGCTGTCGCACGCAAGGGTCGACTACACGACCGCCGACCTCGGGGCCGAGATCATGAGGGAGGTCAAAAGTATCGCCTCCATATCCACGAACCTAAAGGGGACGTGCGTGAGGCGTTTGAAGTTGGCCTCGCGGAGGAGCAGGAGGAAGCGAACAGGGAAAGTGAAGAGCAGGAGCCGCAACCGACGGAGGAGGAGGAACAGCTACCGGATATAACGGGAAGTTGGAGCCAGGAATCGGGGGTCTCCGAGGAGGAGTTGGCGGAAGCCGTCGGGAGAATCGGAGTGCGGAAAACCCCAGGTCCCGACGGAGTCCCGGCCCTCCTGTGGAAGGACGTTGCCGCGTTATTGGCCCCGAGGCTAAGGTGTCTGTTCGACAGATGTCTGGCCCGGAGCTAATTCCCCGTCCCGTGGAAGGAGGGACGGTTTGTCCTGCTGCCGAAGCCAGGGCGGTCTCCGGACTCGCCTTCCGCCTTTCGGCCCGGCGTGCTTCCGGGTAGCACGACGCCCAGTTCGGCTTCCGGAGGTGGCGGATTACGACCGATGCTGTCGCTCGTGTCCGCTCCCTCGTCGAGGGGGGCCGAGAGGCAGGGTTGCGTGGCGTTGGCCGTGTCGCTTGACGTGGTCAACGCCTTCAACAGTATCCCCTGGGACAGGATAGGCCGAGCCCTCGAGTTCAATCGAGTGCCCGCTCACCTACGGGGTGTGGTCCGGACGTTCCTTCGGGACCGCAGTATCGTCGGGGTGGAAGGATGATGGGAAGGGCGGTGTGCCGCGGTGTCCCGCAGGGTTCGACGTTGGGACAGTTGCTGTGGGACATCGCGTACGACGCGGTACTTCGGGCGCCGATGCCTCCGGATTCGGCACTAACGTGCTACGCCGACGATACATTGGTGCTGGTCTGGTGCTCGACGTGAGGCATGGCCGTCCGCCTGGCGGAACTGTCGGTGGCCTGCGTGGTCGCCACGATCAAAGGATTGGGTTTGAGGTGTCCCCTCAGAAGTCCGAGGCAATGTGGTTTTGCCGTAGGGCCGATCACGGGACACCTCCAGGGGGTTATCGCCTGGGGTTGGAGGGGGCTGAGATTGGACCCTCGACAGCCACTGGACCTTCGGCGCACATTTCGAGCGCCTGGCACCCTCGGTCGAGGCGACGGCGAACGCCTTGGGACGTTTGCTGCCTCGACTGGGCGGGACGAGCGTTGGGGTGCGACGGCTGTACGCCGGCGTGGCGCGATCGAAGCTCCTTTATGGAACTCTGATCTAGGGGGAGGATCTGATGGCCAGCAGTCGCAGTCTCCGAGTGATCAGGAGGTTGCATAGGATGATGGCCACCAGGGTAGTGAGGGGTTTCCGCACCATTTCTGCGGCGGCAGGGGCGGTGTTCTCGGGGTCTACCCCATTCGAATTGCCAGAGGTGTCGCGAGATTTATCTCCACACTCGGGATCTGTCCGGCGGGGTTGGCCCAGTGGACGCCGACGCTAGGTTTCGGGCTCGGCAGGCCCTGATCGACAGATGGCGCACTGGCCTCGACACAAGACCGGGCGCGCCAGGGCTAAGGGTCATCGAGGCTGTCCTTCCAAACTGGGACGTTTGATTGGACGATGGCGGGCCTTCCCTGACCTACACGGTGACGCAGGTGCTTACGGGATACGGATGCTACGGTGAGTACCTGCATTGAATCGGGAAAGAGGAAACCGCACGTTGCCACCACTGCGGTGCGGTCGTGGACTCGACGCAGCACACGCTGGAGCACTGTCCGGCGTGGGCGCTGCCACGCCACTACCTCATCAGTGAAATCGGGTGGGAACTCTCGCCGCCGGCGATCCTTGAGGTATTATTGACGAGGAAAAGAGGAAGGAGAGTCGTAACTTCCTTCTGCGAGCAGGTCATGCTTCGGAAGGAGATTGCGGAGAGGATGAGGGAACGGGAATCCCACCCCGAGAGGATCGGCCGGCGAGGCGCGCTTGGCCGCCCCCCCGTGGGGCTCTGACTTAGGTGCTGGTAGTTCAGCACCTCGGGGCCGCCAAGCGGTCCGGAACCAGATTGCCTTGCACGGCGGCACTGACGATGAGTCGCGATGTGGCATGGTCGCGCATCGCGCCACGTGGGGATGTCTCATTGTGGAAATAAATAATAAAGAAAATACAGCGTGATATGATGAAAATGATATAAAAACCTTAACGGAGAGGTTGCGATCAAGAATGCTTAGGGATCAAGAAAGTGTGGAAAAGTTCTGATACAGGTAGGTGAGGTAAATTGCAACTGGTGTAAACAGGGTTGGAAGAATAGTGGAAGGAAAGCAGACGAGCTAAGTTTAGTATGGAAACGGAGTCGGACGGGAAGGAGTTGTAATCCGTAGAATATTGATCAGAAGAGGTTAAAATCAGTGAAAAGCCGGATATTGAGAAGAGAAAAGGGGGGTGAAAAAATGCGAAGCAATTTTCAAGAAAATAGTGTTCAGGCATGCTTATTTACATGCATATGATAAATTTTCAAACTAATTATTTCGGAAACTAGCTGTTTTGAGAAAAGTTTTATTCTACTTTTTCGACTTACTTTCACACGTAGGTGATATCCTGCGGATCATTTAGTCCTGTCTAGTTTGGAATTAGCCGTATTTAAGTATAGTTGAATTTTCAAACTTTAAAATTTAGTCCATATTTTGTTCTGTTCACAACAACTTTGTTCTTTTGTTCATCAATTTGAGGTGAACGTCGGTGAAGGTACCCACGAGAAATACTCTTGATTTTCAAAGATAACAATTAACAACAAATAATGATTAACCACGATTAACGATTAACAACGATTAACGATTAATAACGATTAACGATTAATAACAAACAACGATTAACACTGAACTATCAAAAGTCAATAAACCGTTTCTCTAATTTTGTTTGTTCCGAGATATCGGCGAAAGTAGCGTGGGGATATCGATGGTACTGTGACGTCAATTCACATCAAAGGCCAAACGTGTGCGGATCTTCGCCGCGTACCCTCAATAACCTCAAGGATCCACCATAAACTTAAACATAAAGTTTAATGTTTCTGTAAGTGTTATCGGTTTATGGATGGTCCTTGGAATAGTCCTTAGGTTTATTGCACGTCCTTACAAATTACGGAGAAAGCAGGTAGTTACCTAATGGGAAAAACTCAATATTTGACTAACGAAGAAGCTGTTTTTTCCCATAAACAATATCACCTACTAGCCATGTTGGTAGGAGGCTTCCTCTTTCTATCTTCATTTATTGACGTGGGCTATAACCAATCGGCATCTCGGATCGTTACCCTCACTTTTCCTAACGAAAAGTGTGAACAACAAATCCGCGTTGTTAGTTCAAAGGGTCACACCCACACCGAGTTTTCCTTCGTAATAATACGAGAACACCACTGCACTGAATCTTAAACCTACCAACAGTCAACATCTCTCAGATCAGTCACGATTATTGTAAACTGTGTTGTGTTATTCAATAAAGTTCGTTAGAAAATGAAGATAGTAGTTGTGTTATGGCTCAACCTTCTTATCTTTAAAATCTAAGTGTTAATTTTACATGACAGTACATTGGGCACGCCGATGTTGCGCTTTGACGGCATAGCGCTTTATATCGCGAAGCCGATGGAAAGTTCCGTGGCGGGTGCCGCCACATATACTACGTGCCAAAGTATGTGAAATCCGCGAATATTCGAGAGACGATATTTAGTCCGTTTAATGAATCAGAAGTTTGCCATCACATAGTGGAATGCGTAAATAAAAAGGGCTTAAAAGTGTAGTTTAAAACGATATTATGTACGGTTTGGATTTTATGTTAGACGAATAATTGTCAACGTGACTATACGTGTGTATATGTGAAAAACAAATACGCGCTAGTAGACCGAAAAGTGAAGAGCAGTGTACAAGTGGTTATTAGAATTTATGTTAATAGATAGATATTAGGAATTGTACATAGCGACGTCTGTATATCGATGAGATACGCGTCTGTAACGTCGCCTAGAAACTAGGAATCTGCCGACCTTAGGATATGTAGATAACACCTGGTCATGCGATAGCGATGAGAACAGACGGTAGCCGGAATCCCACACGTGGGATATGCGAATGATAGTGAGGAGGTAAAGATTCCAGTCCTTTAGTCAGTAAGTCAGTCTTGAACAGTCACGGCTAGAGCTCGGAAGTGTATTGCAAATAAAAAAAATAAAAGTTTCTTTTTTTTTTTCTTAAATTTCTTTTCTTCTTTTTATTTTACGTGACATTTTTGGCGATCCGTGCCAGGATCCATTCAGTTCAGTGTAAACGAAATCACGATTTCGGCGTACGCGCATCACTGAAGATTGAAGGATCAGCGGACCTCCGCATAGATCAGCTCACTTTGCGTGAAAACGACTTCTACGGAAAGCGGACTACGGTCATCACCTAAACTGAAGCTGGTGCCCAGGTAAAGAACTGGATTCTTTTAAGCACTATCGTATTCGTCGCAATAGCTTCAATAGTACAGACTCCGACGACATTACAATAACCACTATGAACAAAAGATCAGAAGACACATCTTCTGCTAGGCCTATGGCTACAGGTGTGGATCCAAATATTCGGGCCATACTAGACGCTATGCAAAAACAAAATGAAAGACACGAACTAGCTTTTAGTAACTTGTATAAACTAATACATGACGAAAGTCAACAACGTGTTAGAGAGACTGAACACTTAGGCAGGAGTCTCGCTGAACTACGAGTAGGAATACAGTCAGCTTCCACATCTGAATTCAACTCCATTGTAACTGAGGACGCTGGTCCCAGCACCTTTCAGAAAAAACGACCGCCTGTCCCTAAAAAGACCGAAGTAAAACCTGACGAAACGGACAATGTGGACAGTGAAGATGAAGCAGTAAGTCGTGACAATCTTATGTACGATGCAAGAACCTGCCTAGATTTTATTCCTATACTCAATGGACAAGACGATATAGGAGTAGAAGGGTTTATTAAACGAGTAAGAGAAGCGCGAGCCGACTGTCGAGAAAAACGCGCATTATTACGCTTAATTTTAACACAAAGAATCATCGGAGAAGCAGAACGCAGTATCCGCCACGTCGAAATCGAAAATTATGAAGACCTGTTTGAAAACCTCCGAAAATTTGTGTCTGTGAGCATTACATCTAATGGAGCTCGTGATAAATTACAACGTACGCGACAAAATTTCAACGAATCGGTACACAGTTATGTAAAAAGATTCCGACACAATCTTAACGAACTGACATACGCGCTTCAACACGAAATTCGCGATCCAATACGTCGAGCAGTTGCTATAGATCTCGAAACTGAACGTGCCACCAAAATCTTTATTCTAAATTTGAAACCCGAAATAGAAATACGTACATCGGCTGCAAGACCGAAGAATCTCCAGGAGGCACAAGATACAGCTTTCGAGGCAGAGTTATTCATAGGGGAAATCGAACGGAACAAAAACGTAGTAAAAGGAAGAATAATGAATCAACCGATTGCGAGAGCCAAACCCCAGTCCCAAGGAACGCTCAATGCAAGAAGAAATGTCATGCTTGACAATACCACACAGCCAAAGCTAATAGATCCAGTTACGGAAAGAAGAGCGATAATGAAACGATCACCACCTATATGTTTCAAATGTAATCAAACAGGACATTTAGCCAACGCTTGTAGCCGACAGCGAAATTTTCCACCAGTCAGCCAAAGAAACTTACCGCCTCCGAGAAATTACCAAATAACGACGGACGAAGAGTATATGAATCTCGAGGAAGAAGCAGAAGAGAACCAACTATACGAATTAACGCCATCACTGGAAGACTCCTTACAATTACCATCGGATCAAAACTTGGACTAAAGCGATATTTAATAGACACTGGTGCCGGGATAAACATAGTTAAACGCTCAAAAATCATTTCCACTCCGTTAAAAACCGACAAGAAAACATTCTTTATGGGCAATGACAAATACGAGACGGACGAATACGTCTACCTTAGAATCTGTGACAAAAGAAACAAATTCTACATAGTACCTGACGACTTTCCACTAATTGAAGACGGAATCATAGGGTTACCCATGCTACAAAACTATCGATACAAAATTACAAACGACCAAATCCAACTCAATGATCATATATTCGTATTTCAGCCACCACAGGTAATTTCTCCAGGACAAACCAGAGTCGAAACAATTTATCTGGACAAGAGACCGACGCAAGTATGGTTCTGCAATACTGGTGAGCAACCAATACCAATTTCCAATGATCTCTCTAATGAAGTTGATCTCGAACAGATTCAAAAATTTAAACGCATAATCAGAACAAGCCATATTGAAAACAACTTCCGCATACCTATCGAAAAAATCCTCTTACATTACATTGACGTATTTAACTTAGACACAGACACTTTACCATGCACGGATTTAACAAAACACATCATCACGCTGAAAGAAAACAAAATTATAAACACAAAATCTTACAGACCACCCGAGGCACACAAACTAGAAATCGAAAAACAAATCAAAGAGATGTTACACAAAAACATAATCGAAGAATCAGACTCACCGTACAATAGTCCGGTGTGGGTAGTCCCCAAGAAATCGGACGCTTCCGGAAAACAAAAATGGCGCATAGTGATAGATTTCCGTAAATTAAACGAATTAACTGATCAAGACGCGTACCCTTTGCCAAACATTGACGATATACTCTCACAATTAGGAAACGCGAAATTTTTTTCCGCGCTAGACCTCTCTTCTGGATTTCATCAAATACCAATGGACGTAACATCAAAAAAATATACAGCTTTTAGTACGCCGCAGGGACACTTTCAATACAATCGAATGCCATTTGGATTGAAAAACGCCCCAGCTACATTCCAACGCATGATGGACACAGCACTTCGCGGTTTATTAAATAAATATTGCTTCGTTTATTTAGACGATATCATAATATTCGGAAGTACGATTCAACAGCATAACGACAACCTTGCAATTGTATTACAGAGATTAAGAGAATTAGGACTGAAGATTCAACCAGACAAATGTGAATTCTTAAAACCAGAATTAGAATACCTTGGACACATTATCACGCACGAAGGAATAAAACCAAACCCGAAAAAGACAGAAGCAGTCAAAGAATTCAAAATTCCCAAAAATCCAACCGACGTAAAATCATTCTTAGGGCTAGCAGGATATTATAGAAAATTCATACGTAACTTTTCAAAGATAGCCAAACCTTTAACCGACCTGACAAGGAAAGACACACCCTTCCATTGGACAGACAAACAACAAGATAGTTTCCAAACTCTCAAAGACGCATTATGTAAAGCCCCGGTATTGACATATCCCGACTTTAACGAAACATTTACATTAACAACCGACGCCTCTGACGAAGGAATAGGCGCTGTTCTTTCACAAAACGACCATCCTTGTTGTTACATCTCCAGAACACTAAATCCTCCCGAAAGAAATTACTCAACCACTGAAAAAGAACTCCTTGCAATCGTATGGGCAGTAAAACGTTTAAGACAATATTTGCTAGGAAGACATTTTCTCATAAGAATCGACCATCAAGCTTTAACTTGGCTAAAAAACTGCAAAGACCCCTCATCACGACTGATTAGATGGAGATTAAAGCTAGAAGAATACGATTACGAAATACAATACCACAAGGGAAAAGATAATACGGCTGCTGACGCACTCTCGAGACAAACTATTAACAATTTGACGACTGAAGACAATCTCCTTGACGAGTATAACAAATGGGAGCAAGACACCGATACACTTCCTAAACTACTAAAGATAGTCCCCAACGAAAAATCCTTCTTCCAAATAACAAAAGAAACTTTAGGACCGTATGACAAAGAGAAATGGTTAAAGAAGATCGTAGAATTAGCTACAAAACATAAAAAATTAGGCATAGGAGACAAAAACTTCGATGAAATCGAAAAGGCGCGAATAAAAACATTTTTGATGTATGTTAATGACAAAATAGAAGAAATAACTTTTGCATACGACCCAATTCGAATTTTAACAGACGAACAAATTGACGCGATTATAAAAGAAAACCATAACGACGTTTCAGGACACTTAGGTATACAGAAAACTTACGCAAAGATCAAAGAACGATTTAAAATCCCACATTTGTTCTCAAAAGTAGAGGAATTTATAAAAAATTGTGTAGCATGTCAAAAACAGAAACTTGTCAGAATCCGCGCTAAAGAAATTCCCGTAGTACCTCAAACCCCCACTGAACCAAACGAAAAAGTAGCAATGGACATAATTGGTCCCATGCCGAAAACTAAACGAGGAAACCAATATATACTCTCTATTCATGATGATTTGACCAAATACCTGATACTAACACCTCTCAAGACACAAAGAACCGAATCCATAATAGATGCCTTACTAAATCATTACATTTACATCTTCTCAGCACCTAAAACTATACTAACGGACCAAGGACAGAACTTTATTAGCGAACTCATGACGAAGTTCGAAGAAGCCTTTAAAATAAAACATATAAAAACAACCAGCTTTCACCCACAATCTAACGGATCCCTAGAAAGAACACACGCAACGGTAAAAGACATGATACGTACAAGTCTAAACGACTCAGACAAAGAATGGGACGAAGTATTAAACTTCATATGCTTAGGATATAACACAGCAATACACGATGCAACCGGTTTTTCACCTTTTGAACTAACTTTTGGACGAAAAGCTAACCTCCCATCCTCAATATCCAGAACCTCCAACTACACGTATGAAGAAATGTTTGCACTATGGCGAAAACAATTGGACAAATACAAAACACTAGCTAGACAAACACTTGAACAAAGTAGAAAACGCTACATGCGAGATCAACAAAGAAAAATCATTAAAACACAAACGGTATTTAAAGAAGGAGACGCAGTTCTTGTACATAATGATCACAAAGCAGATAAATTGGACGATGAATGGTTAGGTCCTTACCACATCGAAAAAGCTATGACTCCTTATTACGAAATTTTAATCAATAACCAAATTAAGAAGATACATGGTAACAGAATTAAACCATACTTTTCAGGACGCTCGTCTCATGCACAACCCTCGTGCTCGGATTGGAATTAATACCGATCGAAAATAACGCGATTTTCCACGAGAAAATATCTAGAGCCTACTTGTATAATGAAAAAGTTAACGTATATATAGGAATAGATGTAAGCGATATATTTAACCACATCGATACGATAGGAAAACACATAACAGAGACCCAAAAACATTGTACCACCCCGTGTCAAGTAAAATCAGAGATACTTTCCTTAACTAACAAGTTTAATAACATCAAAACGCTAGGAACACATTTAAGATTATTAACTCATTCTAGAGTTAAGAGAGGATTGATAAACGCTATAGGTTCAATCAGCAAAACACTTTTCGGAACCTTAGATTCTGACGATTTACAATTGATAAATCAGAATATCGACAAACTATTTAGCGAAGGAAACGAGTTAAAAACCATTGTAGCTAACCAAACCGCTCTAATTAGGAAAATCCTAAACACCGACAGCCTAAAACAATTAGAAAAAGTAAACGCGGATATACAAAATAAAGTAAATCAAGTAAATAAGCTAGGACTTCTAACGGTTAAGACTATTTCTATAGAAAGCGCCTTGTCAGATCTACACTTTCAACTTGATGAAATATTCAATTTAATTTTACTAGGAAAACAGGGAATTATTAGCCCCCAGATCATAGATCATCACACTTTCTTAGAACAATATGCTAAGGCTTTGGGAAAGCACATCATAAATGAAGGATTTTCACCAGAAGAAAATAATTTCCAAAACATTTTAGACGTCTCTACACTCACACTGTTTGTCCAAAGCGAAAAGATCTTCTTTAAAATTTCAATTCCAACAATAATTGATTCAGAATGGGAAATAGAACAGGTATACCCCATACCGATTCAAAGGAATGGAGCATTTCTCGCCCCATTAGTCGAACGTCCGATATTTTTCACCTCAGGATTAACTTATATGAATGTAGACCAGATGTATTTGGACAAGCAATGTCGAATCAAACACGAATTGTATATTTGCAAACAAACTCAACCCATACATGATAGACGTTCAAAACACGATTGCGCATCCGAAATAATTAGTGTAGACAATACCATGAGATTTTGTAAATTCACAGTCTATAAGATCGTAGAAATAACTTTTATACCACTCAAAAACGAAAATCACTACATAGCTATACCAGAAAAACCGATAGAACTCAATATATTCTCCAAAGAAGGACATCAAATTATCGAACTGAAGCAACCCTCTCTGTTGAAAACTAGAGTAACTGTAGACATATTGTGAGGAGACAACCATATGAGAATCAGTGGCAATCTCAAGAGCATTTCTTATGATATTAAGATCAAAATTATAAATATAACTAATAACGTAGATTTATCCTCAATACTTGATACCTTAGAAAAGACTCCTAAAGTAATGAGCAACCTAAACGGTTATACTGATACCTTGAATCAAATAGAAGATATAGCCAATCAATTAACTCTTTCGCACAGAATGACACAAATTAAAACTTGGGGTCTCACTACGTTGCAAATAATAGGATATATATCCATTGGACTCATATGCTTGTATCTGCTTAATAAGATAGGACTGTCAAAACTATGTATTCACATATTTTGCTGCAAAATTAAGAAAAATACTGTTAGTAACACACCTAACGTTAGTATTGCAACACCTTCCGCCCCTATAAACATTTACACACCGAAATTACCTGCACAACCGGAAACAGAAAGAGAATCAAGAGTAAGTTTTGAATTATCAACACCGCCCAAGGCCAAATTTCACCCATCGATTCTGAAGAAACGCAAAAACTTAGAGGACTAAGTTCACTCTACGAAGGGGGGAGTGTAACGTCGCCTAGAAACTAGGAATCTGCCGACCTCAGGATATGTAGATAACACCTGGTCATGCGATAGCGATGAGAACAGACGGTAGCCGGAATCCCACACGTGGGATATGCGAATGATAGTGAGGAGGTAAAGATTCCAGTCCTTTAGTCAGTAAGTCAGTCTTGAACAGTCACGGCTAGAGCTCGGAAGTGTATTGCAAATAAAAAAAATAAAAGTTTCTTTTTTTTTTCTTAAATTTCTTTTCTTCTTTTTATTTTACGTGACACGTCACACGGCGGGGCTAAATACTTTGTGACGTCTATAGATGACAGGCCATGTTGATGTGAAATATATTTTACGAAGGAAAAATCAAAATCAAAAACTTTAGCAGCAGAGACATTGACAGGGAGAAGAATCAGAGAGTTAAGATCAGATGACGGTAAAGAATATTGAAATCGAAATTACGACACATATGGAACCTAAGGTAGTATGTTTGTACGTAACGCTCCAGTAATAGGTTTGGCATGTATATCTTCACTGGCAGCCTTGGGAACGGACTATAACTTGGAAATTTACCAAATACATGTAGTCATTGTGTATCTCAATGGCGAACTTGAACACGACTTGTATAAATATGGAAGTCGTGAATCAAATATCGGCATTCATAACCAATATAAAATTCAGGGGATTTGTATAATCGAGTCTACCCCCGAATTACGATAAAAACATTAAAATAATCGCGATACACTGGCAGCAAGCGTTGGAAACAATAAAAAATCCAGTCTGTCTATTGAAGAGAGCGCTGCGCGGATTACGACAATCGAGATTAACTGATATCAATCACTAACAACCAAGATGAGCCAACTTGGTTTACAGTTTTCAGTGCAAGACCTATGTTTATTCGAAACATGTAAAGAGGGTCAAGTTATGGTAGTAGTTGTTTATGTGGGTAACCATCTGGAGATATCGAATAGTTGTGCGAAATACAGAGGTCGTTAGCACTGAATTTTCGCACGTTCGCGGGGAGACGCGATCTCGCAGAAACGCGTCAACGGGAGTCGTAAATTCCCGTTACGATTGACTAATCGACGCCACGAATCGTACGATCCCTTATTTCTTGTGGGATAATAAGGGTGATTAATTGAAATAACGCTGCGATTAACAGGTTACTATATATTTAATCGATCCAACAACTTCGGTGTTACAATAATGATTGTTAGTGCGAACAAGGACGAGTGCGTACTACCTGAGACTCGTTTAGTATCGTTGCGTGGACTGACTGTATTCGCGGGAGATCGAACGAACACACTTGAGGACTTAGTGATGACTTGACCGAAAGTGACTTGATGATGACTGCCTGAACACTTGCTCGAGAGAGTTGAACTGCCCTTAACGTGTCTCGGAGGAAGGCTTGGTGTGGGTGTGCCTTTTGACCGAAGAACGCGGATTCGTTGCTCACACTTTTCGTCTAGGAAGTGAGGGTAACGATCCGCGATGCCGATTGGTTATGACCCCCTCTAATAAACAGGATATGCAGAAGTCTCCCACCAACGTAGAGCGCAAGTGGACTTTGGTCCTGACGAAAAACAGCCTTTTTCGGTGGACATGTGTTAGCTTTTCCCATCTGGTGCCTGTCCGCTTTCTCCGTGATTCTCAAGAGCGCCTAATAAACGCAAGGACTTTTCCAAGACCTAGCCATAAACTGAAAATACTTATAGAATTGGACATTCTCCAGACATGCAAGTTGACTGGCAAACATGTGTGGAAACAATGAAGCTAAAAGAAAACGTTTTATGGTGGGTCCGTGGGTCTATTGAGAATCGGGAAGACTGTAGGGTGGCCGTTGGCTGCCAGGTAGCCAGGGATGGCGTGCAGATGTCCCACGCGACGTAACAAGCACAATATTTTGAAATGACGGACATAGGACCAGTCAAACGATGCTTGGTAATAGACTTTCAACGAGGTTGTAAATTGAAACAAGTTTTCTTATCACAGTACCATCGTATCAAGCAAATTTAGAAGCGTTTTAACATCAGTGAATGCTATCCCGTTCAAAAAAATTAGATAGTGTTGTCATGAACGTCACATATTATCAGCTGATAGACGCGCTCATGTATCTCGCGTCTACACAGTACTATCGCATACACAGTGAACTTCATGAGTGAATCCAATTCGAGTTACGATTTGTTACATGAGAAAATAAATGTGTTCGGTTATACATTTAAATCGGACGGTGTAGTGATCAAATGGGAAGAGTGCAAATAACGCATGGGTACAATGTCAAGTACAGAAGCCGAGTATATGGCCATGTTCGAGGTACGAAAAAAGCACTGTACATGCAAGCTGTTATGAGTAATATAGGTAGGTCAAATAAGAGTATGACGTAGTTTAATTACCATCAAAATGCTTGAAGATTCCATCAAAAGTTCTATATTACCATTCGCACACGGAACTTATTGATGCCCTTACGTAAAAGAAAGCAAATAAACAAGGTCAAATGAAAGTAAATCGTAAAAATACAGGTAAAAATATAAAACTCAAACACAGCAGGGGTGTTACGATCGCATTACAAACACGGTATAAATCTTTCTACACGTAATATCTTATCATTTTCAAAGTGGTATTAGGCATCAAATTTACATGATTTATTAAATGAAATAAAGTTGATTTATTTTATTCTCACAAGATAAACATTACGTCCCCACCCAATAAATTCGAAATATTTTATAACTTTTAATCGCTTACTTTCACATGAACACACATCTCTCTTTTCTCATTCCTACTCATCTAACGAAATAAATAATGTAATCGATGTAAAATGCCTAAAGTAATGGGAAATGCAATTGTACACTTCAGCGGAACAATTCAGAAGCAGATCGATTCTCAATTTCAATAAAAAAATCTTAGCAAATACAGGCAGGAATACATTGATTACGGAAGTGAAAGAATCAACCAAACGAAAACGCAATAAGATGTGGCAGAAACAAGGAATCTCAAGAAATTCAAAACTACTACGCTGAAACTAAGAAAATAAAATATAATACTAAAAGATTACACTAACTTCGAGTTTAGTTAGTATCTCGAGTACCTATCACTACATGAAAATTTATGGAACGCCACAAGAAGGATAAGGTGTCCAACAAACTCCCTCTTTGCGATTGGCAGGAAGTACTCGAAAAAAAAGCAACCACATTTGCAAAAGATCTATAACAAATATTTCAATCGTACGATATTGATGCACAAGAGTTGTCATCACAAACCCCCGAAGTAACGTTAATCAAAAACTTCAACGAAATAAAAAAAAACACTATTGAGGAAGTTAAGGGAACTACCTTTTATTTATAAAATAGAAATTCTTTAAGAGGAACTTCCTCTTCAGAAGTCATCAGATTTCTAACAATGTTATTCAACAGTACTCTCAAACTTATAAAATATATCCCAAAACAATGGAAAATGCTACAGAAACAAGAAAAGATTTATAGCTAATTATATCGTAGAAACCTATCATCTTCCTTTCAACTGTGTCAGAGTTATTAGAAAAATCCTATATCGAAGACTGATACCACTTATTATGCGAAAAAAAAGAAATTATTTCTGATCACCACTTTGGATCCCCCCCAAACGTACAACAAGCGAGTAGAGGTACAGAGTGGTTAACAACATTCGCACTAGCATCGAAAATAAAAAATATTTCTTGATATCGAGGATGCCTTCGATAAAATTTGGTATGTAGGTCTCCTTACTCGAAATAACAAAAATATTTCCCATCAATATATTACGAGGTACTTACACCCTATCTAACTGACACATTCTTCACAATTAAAATCCAAGATAAAATCCTGGTATTAGGTCAGACCCTCTATGCACTGTACATTGCGGACATTCCTACCACTCTTGACACAAGACTGTCAATATCTGTGGCTGACGGAGCGATTCTAGCTACCAATTTAGACTCAAAAGTAACGTCAGAAATACTACAAGAATCCCTTCACAAAGTAGAAGATTATTTCAGGAAATGGAATGTAGAACTTAACGTAGACAAATCCAACTATATCACATGTGCATTAAGGAAGCAGGTGCCTGTGTCACAGGGGTCTCGGAATACAGCGCTAGGATAATCACATTTTTGCATACCATAGCCATCAAAATAGTAATTAAGCATTAGCAGCATACCTATGGCCGGCATCCAGCGATAACACCTCCACAGGAACTAAACTTCTGATATAAAAAAACCCTCCCAAGTCAGCACTCGACATTCTGTTCTATTCTGTTACGACATTCTGTATCTTTACTCTGTCAGTTTATACAATAAATTTTGCAATAACTATCATAATTGAAGTACCAAACTCTCACCTTACGTGCAGAACGTGAAATAATCTCAAACCGACGCGACACCTGCACTGGAAACTCTAAACAAGAAGAAAATATCTCTTACGGATGCAGTAAATAATCTTGGATATAGTCATATTTAAGGCAAATCTCGAAGCATTATATTAGAAAGAAAATTAAATAAATAAATAAAATAAAAAACTGTTGTATTAGCTCACTGCCGGACGTTCACAGTTAAGCGCAGAAAATAAACTACTTATATATGTACAAAATAATTCCGAAACTTATATGGACATATAGCACTCAATTCTGGTCAACAGTAATATGAAGAACTACCTCGATGAGTGAGTCGTTGCTCTTTTTTTCTTTGTAGTGATAGGGTCGCTTGGCCTATTAAGTTCTACGTTTCATTTAAGTTAAGAACAAACCGAATTATCGCCTCTGTTTTTCTATCATCTTTGAGTCGTCGACCGTAGATCGAGTAATTTCGACATTTACATCGGCGTTATTCCGTGTACTTTGATCATAATCGGCGACTTGAGTGTACATTGAATTCGTGAGAGTTCCATGACGAGCACAATTATGGTCTATTGCATAATCGCGGTGCAACTTCAAGATCAGCGGCAGATCGGGGGATCAAACCGTCAAAGATTAACAATCCGGTGAATTTCATTGACAAGATAGTTATTAGACGTATTCTTCATCGACTCATTTACGTGACTGTATCTCGGCTATGTGCCATACCAATTGCGGGCTTCCATGGACATGGAGTCGAGATACGTCCAATCAGCGCGCTCGATCCCTTGACCTTGCTTCCTGGTGCAGTTCCGGCTTACAGGAGCCATTCCTCGTTTCAGATCGAACGGGACACAATTTCCAATGTGCTACCGTCTCCCCAGAATATTATTGGAGCAGGTAGGATGCTGCTCACACGTCGACGTCTCTCGGAGAGACATAAAGCCTGGCTGATATACTGCATAGACAAATACAGCTGACAACTTCTTCGTGTCATCTAGCCAGCATTTGGCGTAAGCCATTACCCGCACGAGTCCAATACCAAATGGCCGCGAACCCAACCCCCTATGGCTGAACTCGGCCCCCCTGGTTTCAATCTAAGTCATTGGTGAGACTATCGTAATTGACACAACATCTTTGTCTCTAACAATCGGGGTTCCTATAAACTCCGAAACGGGAAGGACCGGTTGAGGTTCATGTCAGTGGGATCCAGGTACCAGCCTCGGTAAATAATAAGACCTCGATCCGGGGACATTCCCCAACGTTTCTCTCATTGTGGCTCGGGTCCGTCGGTTGGCCGTACCAAAAGGATGCGCGCAAGCGTACCACAGCCGCGATACGCGGTCTGAATTCCCGGCGATCTCCCTTTGGAAACGTTGCCGAGATAAAGGATCCCCGGTGACGTCGAGAATCACGTAGCCCAAGCTTCTTATCTCGTATCTGCGGCAATTATAATCAGGTTAAATCATAAAGACTAAAGTGTTAGGGATTTTCCCAAGAATTCCAAAGAGAAGGTGCCGGTGTCCATTCATCTCCGACATATATTTTAATATTCCTGTAGCGGCACTCGACAGTAGACATTCTGGTGGTTTCTGCCTCGTGGCTCGCCACACACAGACCCTATTCTTCGGGCAAGATGATTACCAGACGTCCATGCATCTTCACAGTACATGTTCATCTAGCCTGAGGACCCGCTATAAATCTTAGGATTTAGTTAACTAAAGCCCTTCAAACGGACAAACAGTCTTTATCCTAACAGTCCCAAAATCTACCACCTACTATGGTAAGATACGTGAAATATGCTTTTCTCACGAACGACTAGTGTTACGTATTTGCTTATATAATTTTTAATTTGATTGTCGTTAATATAGTCGAAAAGAAAAATGAATGATAGTAGTTGAAATATAAATTTAAACTTCCGATTGATACGGTAGTTGCAGCCACCAGAAGTAGTCTAAGGGCAATTTCGAAAAAAAATTTTTTTTCTTTGTTGTATTAAGGGAATTGGTGTGCTACGAGTGCAGTTACGTCTGTTGCATTTAACAATATTACTGAATTTCCAGGCCTGTGTCGCCCATTCGGTGCGCACTCAAGCCTGAAGAACTTCGAAATATTGTATCTCAACTCAAGTGTAGTCTAGTAACAACGTCAATGGAATTCCAAGCCTGTGTCTTAGTAGTTTATTTATTAACTTGGAAATTCGTAGGTAGCATTAACTAGCGTTCACTGCGACTGGCTTTTATATTCCACGTTTTCGGCTAACCTGCTATGGGCAGGAGTACTAGCATGGGAGAGGATTAAAGTTATTAAAATATGTAACTAGCATTGGTATGTATCTAAGTATGGTTTAAAATTTGAATCTCTTATTCGAGTGAATTCTATAAGTTTCTGGTAACAAGGTATTTCGTTTTTTTATTGTTGTTATTGTTATAGACAGAATCTATATTTAGCCGTCAGGGTGATTATAATTATCGTTTTCATAAAATAGGGATGACGGCGTTCGAGATCGAGGAGGGTTCGATTCGTAAAGGTTCGCGCTCGAATGATCGGGTATCGGCGAGCTCGAAGGCGAAAAACTAGGCTCGAGGCACTCTATAATTGATTTTAATTCTTCTCGTCGGCTTCTCTCTTCTCTTTTAATTTCAGTGGCGATCAATCTTTTGTACTAACGCTCGGCTCTTCTTTAGCTAAGATGTCCTTTGTCCTTACGATTGCTTGTTGCTTTCGACATTTAATGTAGCCAATAATTTGAAATTTATGATCCTCTCTGTTTTGAACCTGTGAGGTTTCGCAAGCCTTGCCCAAAGATGAGCCTTATTGCTAGCAGTGGGAGGAGGAATGCGAAGTACCGTGATCGCAGGTTAACACAGTGAATGATCGTCTATTTGTTTTGGAATTTAAAATAGGTTATTCTATCTTTAATTGCCACGTGAAATGATGGCAGAACGAAAATGTCGATAAGCAACTATATGGTTAAAACTTTGCCTCTGTGATTCGATTTTGCTTTTCTATTTAATACCAAGAATGAGTTTAATGGTCCTCTCTGTGTGAGACTTGAGTGATTTCGCAAGCCTTGCCCAAAGACGGGCGACATTGGCCAACAATGGTAGGAGGAATGCGAAGATCGTTAAGTGTTTTCTTCAAAATGAAGAAAACATTATTATACACAAGCAACACAGCGAATGATTTAGTTCAAGACTTAGAAATCGATATTATATCTCTCAGGAATTTCACGGGATGGAAAGCAAGATCGAATATGTTAATTGTAGGTGACGCGGGTTTAGTCCAGTATCCGGATATCGCGAAATTATCAGA
This sequence comes from Bombus lapidarius, assembly GCA_936014575.1. NCBI lineage: Eukaryota > Metazoa > Arthropoda > Insecta > Hymenoptera > Apidae > Bombus > Bombus lapidarius. Next base: position 1,079,482 of record CAKXZU010000080.1, read on the forward strand.
GAAGAGAAGAATTTATAAGCTTGATCTCATACCTTGATATGTGTGTTATGCCCAAAATGTTGAAGGTCCTGGGTTCCGCCGACGCGGTTAACGCGTTGTGTAATTATTAATAAAATCTTTATTTATTTTAGTTTATTTATTTATTTAATCATGATATACACTGAACTCGTGGCCCACGGTTACAATTTTATTAACTCGATTTTACTAACACTTAAAAGATTTTCGCGACTCGGATTCAACAAATTAATTCCGTACGAAGGACAAAAGAGACTAATTACTACAGAGACTGACTACCAAAAGTGACCCTCACTCTATGTTGCTATGCTTATTTATAATCAAATCCCCCACTGGGTGACAGTCGTACGACAGTTTGCTTGATTTATTAGTTTGTGGTGGTTTTTTTTTTATTTTCTGTGTGGGTACGGGTTGTGTTGTATACGTATGTATCATCTTATTTATTTTAACTTTATCCTCTTTCCTATGGTGTTCGTCTGTTTGTCTGCCTGACCTTGTTTGTATTGTTTTTTAGCGCAAAAAGGAGGAGAGATTCCAAAAATGTGTGGATGGCTCGTGAAGATGATACAGATGACTGTGCGAAGCCTTGCTTCCCTCAGGAGACTTCTGCCGGAATCCTGGATGTTTTCCTGCGTCACTGCTCTTCTGGTCAGAACAATCTTCTCTGCTGCATGCTCCCAGTATATGGAGTGACTTCGTAAGGTGTGTCTTGAAGTTATTTTACCTATCTGTTTAATATTTCCATTTGATTGTTGCCTCCGGCGGTCAAAGGTTCCTTATGCAGGTTGTCCCAGTGCGTTCTTTTGTTTTGTTTTATTATTTTTAATTTGTCTCGTGTCATTCATCTTTTATTTGCTACATGTGTTGTTTCAGCGCAAGAGGAAGACGGGTTCCAAAATCTGTGAGTGGTTCCAGAAGGCGTAGTCAGCGTGTGAAGTGTCGTGGGCAGGAACGAAGAATTGTGTGATATTTGCGTTTGTTATGTTCGATTCATATATATATATATATATATATATATATATATATATATCGAAAAATATGAAATATATATATATATATATATATATATATTTTGTTGGTTAAATCTTTAGTCAGTTTAGTTGAATGTAATGTAATATTTGCAAGGTAGTCTAGTATATTTATTTCATTTTGGTTATTAGTTGTTTGATTTGATAGTAATATATATATATATATATATATATATATATTTTTATTTTACAATGTAACATTTCTTTGCGTTTCGATAGTGTGATATTGTGCATTTATTTCTTTTACATGCGTTAGGTTGTATATATATATATCTATATGTATTTGTGTCTCACGATTTTAATGTTAAAATGTTAGTTAGTCTTAATAGTATAATTGTATTTTATATTTATTAGATTACTGCTCGTTTGGTTTATTAATGTAAAACACATATACATATATATATTTTACAATATATTTTCATATATAGTTTAAATTTACTAACATGTTAACTAATTTTAATAATGTAGAATTGTATATTTTAATTGTTTTATTCTTTTCTAAATTATTGGTTGTTTGATGATATTTAACAATATAGTTTTCATGTGATATTCTTCAAATTGATTTTAATAATTTTATTTCTTCTGAACACACAACACAATTTCATATATAATTTCCTTAAATGTATTAGCTAGTTTTAACAATGTAGAATCGTATATTTCAGTTCCTCTTTATTCTGTTCTAAATTATTAATTGTTCGATGATGTTTAACAGTATAATTTTCATTTGATATTCCTAAAATTAGTTCTAATAATTTTATTTCTTCAAAATTTATTATGCATATATATATATATGTATGCATTTCACGGTCTAACTTGTATAAGGTGTCTCAATTTTGAATGCTGGTTTATCTTAATGCTGTAGTTTTTATTTACTGGGGTATTGTTTGTTGATGATATAAAGCACACACATATATATATATATTTTACAATATTGTTTTTATATATAATTTCCTCGAATCTACTAACATGTCAACTAGTTTCGATAATGTGGTATTGTGTATTTTAATTCTTTTCACATATTTATATATGTCCCCACGATGGAATTAATTTTAATAATGTGATATTGTATCTTCTTCCAGTTGCGCAAGTTAATTGTAATTTGCATATTTTATGTATTTTATTGTTATTTATCTAGGGTAGGGAATATATTTTATGTATTTCGCATTTGTTATTAGAATATGTATTCCTAGTCTATTCCCTTTTCCTTTTAATTTATTCAAATTGCGAGTTAATCTTGATTGGTTAATGTCTTAGATCGTAGTTTATTCAATTGTCAAATCGGCTAACCATTTGGATTGTCAATTTGTACATAATCATAGTTTATTAATTAGATTGTTCAAATCGCGTGTGGCTCTTGATTGATAGAATTTCGAATTGTAGTTTGATTTGTCAAATCATAAATTATTCCTAGTGTAATATTCAATCATAGCTTATTTATTTATTTTAAATCGTGAATTATTCTTGATTAATTGGCTAACCATTTGGATTGTCAATTCGTACATAATCATCATTTATTAGTCAGTTCAGATCGCGAGTTGATTTTGATTGATAGAATTTCAAATCGTAGATTGAATTTGTCGAATCACTGATTATTGTTCAAATGGCAGGTTGCTCTTGATCGATAGAATTTTCGAATCGTAGTTTGAATTGTCGAATTATAGATTACTTTTATTCAAATCGCGGGTTGCTTTGGTTGGTAGAATTCTCAAATCGCGGTTTGAATTGTCAAATTATAGATTACTTTTATTCAAATCGCGGGTTGCTTGATTGGTAGAATTTTCGAATCGAAATTTGTATTGTCAAATTGTAGATTACTTTTATTCAAATCGTAGGTTGCTTGATTGGTAGAATTTTCGAATCGTAATTTGTATTGTCAAATTATATATTAATTTTATTCAAATCGCGGGTTGCTTGATTGGTAGAATTTTCGAATAGTAAATTGTATTGTCAAATTATAGATTATTTTTATTCAAATCGCGGGTTGCTTGATTGGTAGAATTTTCGAATCGTAATTTTCGTTACGGCACGTGCGGAGCGCGGGACGTAACACAGGTATGCACTGCGCTGAGAATGTAAAATGCATTAAAATCAGCATTTAATCGAGGAAAAATGCCTAAATCGAACTCATGCATTTTGCCCACAGAAGGTCTAGCTTGGACGATGAAACAGGCATGCACGGCATTGAGATTGTAAAACGCATTAAAAACAGTATTTAATCGTCGAAATATGCCTAAAACGAACGAAACGACAGCGTTCCATATGCAAAATATTCGAACGATTACATTTTCTACACAGTTGGGCTTGTTTGGACGATGAAACAGGCGCGCACAGAATTAAGAATGTAAAATGCATTAAAAACAGCGTTTAATCGTCGAAATATGCCTAAAACGAGCGAAACGACAGCGTCTCATATGCAAAATCTTCGAACGATTCCATTTTCTACACAGTTGGGCTTGTTTCGACGATGAAACAGGCGCGCACAGATTTAAGATTGTAAGACGAATTAAAATCAGCATTTAATCGTGGAAAAATGCCTAAATCGAACTCATGCATTTTGCCCACAGAAGGTCTTGCTTGGACGATGAAACAGGCATGCACGGCATTGAGATTGTAAAACGCATTAAAAACAGTATTTAATCGTCGAAATATGCCTAAAACGAACGAAACGACAGCGTTTCATATGCAAAATATTCGAACGATTACATTTTCTACACAGTTGGGCTTGTTTCGACGATGAAACAGGCGCGCACAGATTTAAGATTGTAAGACGAATTAAAATCAGCGTTTAAACGTCGAAATATGCCTAAAACGAATGAAACGACAGCGTTTCATATGCAAAATCTTCGAACGATTGCATTTTCTACACGGATGGGCTTGTGTCGACGAAGAAACACGCGCGCACAGAATTAAGATTGTAAAACGCATTAAAAACAGTATTTAATCGTCGAAATATGCCTAAAACGAACGAGTGCATTTTGCCCACAGAAGGTCTTGCTTGGAGGATGAAACAGGCATGCACGGCATTAAGATTGTAAAACGCATTCAAAACAGTATTCAATCGTCGAAATATGCCTAAAACGAACGAAAGACAGCGTTTCATATGCAAAATCTTCGGACGATTGCATTTTCTTCACAGTCGGGCTTGTTTGGATGATGAAACAGTTATGCACCGCGCTGAGAATGTAAACTGCATTAAAATCAGCGTTTAAACGTCGAAATATGCCTAAAACGAACGAAACGACTGCGTTTCATATGCAAAATCTTCGAACGATTGCATTTTCTACACAGATGGGCTTGTGTCGAAGAAGAAACACGCGCGCACAGAATTAAGATTGTAAAACGAATTAAAAACAGTATTTAATTTTCGAAATACGCCTAAAACGAATGAAACGACAGCGTTTCATATGCAAAATCTTCGAACGATTGCATTTTCTACACAGATAGGCTTGTTTCGACGATGAAACAGGCGCGCACAGAATTAAGAATGTAAACTGCATTAAAATCAGCGTTTAAACGTCGAAATATGCCTAAAACGAACGAAACGATGACGTTTCATATTTAAAATCTTCGAACCATTGCATTTCCTACACAGTTGGGCTTGTTTCGACGATTAAATATTCGCGCACAGCATTAAGATTGTAAAACGCATTAAAAACAGTATTTAATCGTCGAAATATGCCTAAAACGAACGAGTGCATTTTGCCCACAGAAGGTCTTGCTTTGAGGATGAAACATTCATGCACGGCATTAAGATTGTAAAACGCATTAAAAACAGTATTCAATCGTCGAAATATGCCTAAATCGAACGAAACGACAGCGTTTCATATGCAAAATCTTCGAACGATTGCATTTTCTACACAGATGGGCTTGTGTCGAAGAAGAAACACGCGCGCACAGAATTAAGATTGTAAAACGCATTAAAAACAGTATTTAATTTTCGAAATACGCCTAAAACGAATGAAACGACAGCGTTTCATATGCAAAATCTTCGAACGATTGCATTTTCTACACGGATGGGCTTGTTTCGACGATGAAACAGGCGCGCACAGAATTAAGAATGTAAACTGCATTAAAATCAGCGTTTAAACGTCGAAATATGCCTAAAACGAACGAAACGATGACGTTTCATATTTAAAATCTTCGTACTATTGCATTTGCTACATAGTTGGGCTTGTTTCGACGAAGAAATAGGCGCGCGCATAATGATTATTCTAAAACGTATTAAAAACAGCGTTTAAACGTCGAAATATGCCTAAATCGAACGAACGGACAGCGTTGCATATGCAAAATCTTCGAGCGATTGCATTTCCTTCACAGTTGGGCTTGTTTCGAGGATGAAACAGGCGCGCACAGAATAAAGAATGTAAAATGCATTAAAAACAGCGTTTAAGCTTCGAAATATGCCTAAAACAAACGAAACGATGACGTTTCATATTTAAAATCTTCGTACCATTGCATTTCCTACATAGTTGGGCTTGTTACGACGAAGAAACAGGCGCGCACAGAATGGCGATTCTAAAACGTATTAAAAACAGCGTTTAAGCGTCGAAATATGCCTAAATCGAACGAAAGGACAGCGTTTCATACGCAAAATCTTCGAGCGATTGCATTTTCTTCACAGTTGGGCTTGTTTCAATGATGAAACAGGCGCGCACAGAATTAAGAATGTAAAACGCATTAAAAACAATATGCAATCGTCGAAATATGCTTAAATCGAACGAAACGACAGCGTTTGATATGCAAAATCATCAAACGATTGCATTTTCTTCACAGTTGGGCTTGTTTGGATGATGAAACAGGTATGCACTGCGCTGACAATGCAAACTGCATTAAAATCAGCGTTTAAACGTCGAAATATGCCTAAAACGAACGAAACGATGACGTTTCATATATAAAATATTCGTACCATGGCATTTCCTAGATAGTTGGGCTTGTTTCGACGAAAAAACAGGCGCGCACAGAATGACGATTCTAAACGTATTAAAAACAGTATTTAATGGTCGTAATATGCCTAAATTGAACGAAACGACAGCGTTTCATATGCAAAATCTTCGAACGATTGCATTTCCTTCACAGTTGGGCTTGTTTCGACAATGAAATAGGCGCGCACAGAATTATGAATGTAAACTGCATTAAAATCAGCGTTTAAACGTCGAAATATGCCTAAAACGAATGAAACGACAGCGTTTCATATGCAAAATCTTCGAACGATTGCATTTCCTTCACAGTTGGGCTTGTTTCGACGATGAAATAGGCGCGCACAGAATTATGAATGTAAACTGCATTAAAATCAGCGTTTAAACGTCGAAATATGCCTAAAACGAATGAAACGACAGCGTTTCATATGCAAAATCTTCGAACGATTGCATTTCCTTCACAGTTGGGCTTGTTTCGACGATGAAATAGGCGCGCACAGAATTATGAATGTAAACTGCATTAAAATCAGCGTTTAAACGTCGAAATATGCCTAAAACGAATGAAACGACAGCGTTTCATATGCAAAATCTTCGAACGATTGCATTTTCTACACGGATGGGCTTGTGTCGACGAAGAAACACGCGCGCACAGAATTAAGATTGTAAAGCGCATTGAAAACAGTATTTAATCGTCGAAATATGCCTAAAACGAACGAGTGCATTTTGCCCACAGAAGGTCTTGCTTGGAGGATGAAACAGGCATGCACGGCATTAAGATTGTAAAACGCATTCAAAACAGTATTCAATCGTCGAAATATGCCTAAAACGAACGAAAGACAGCGTTTCATATGCAAAATCTTCGGACGATTGCATTTTCTTCACAGTCGGGCTTGTTTGGATGATGAAACAGTTATGCACCGCGCTGAGAATGTAAACTGCATTAAAATCAGCGTTTAAACGTCGAAATATGCCTAAAACGAACGAAACGATGACGTTTCATATTTAAAATCTTCGAACCATTGCATTTCCTACACAGTTGGGCATGTTTCGACGATTTAATATTCGCGCACAGCATTAAGATTGTAAAACGCATTAAAAACAGTATTTAATTGTCGAAATATGCCTAAAACGAACGAAACGACTGCGTTTCATATGCAAAATCTTCGAACGATTGCATTTTCTACACAGATGGGCTTGTGTCGAAGAAGAAACACGCGCGCACGGAATTAAGATTGTAAAACGCATTAAAAACAGTATTTAATTATCGAAATACGCCTAAAACGAATGAAACGACAGCGTTTCATATGCAAAATCTTCGAACGATTGCATTTCTACACGGATGGGCTTGTTTCGACGATGAAACAGGCGCGCACAGAATTAAGAATGTAAACTGCATTAAAATCAGCGTTTAAACGTCGAAATATGCCTAAAACGAACGAAACGATGACGTTTCATGTTTAAAATCTTCGTACTATTGCATTTTCTACACAGATGGGCTTGTGTCGAAGAAGAAACACGCGCGCACAGAATTAAGATTGTAAAACGCATTAAAAACAGTATTTAATCGTCGAAATATGCCTAAAACGAACGAGTGCATTTTGCCCACAGAAGGTCTTGCTTGGAGGATGAAACAGGCATGCACGGCATTAAGATTGTAAAACGCATTAAAAACAGTATTCAATCGTCGAAATATGCCTAAAACGAACGAAACGACAGCGTTTCATATGCAAAATCTTCGGACGATTGCATTTTCTTCACAGTCGGGCTTGTTTGGATGATGAAACAGTTATGCACGGCATTAAGATTGTAAAACGCATTAAAAACAGTATTCAATCGTCGAAATATGCCTAAATCGAACGAAACGATGACGTTTCATATTTAAAATCTTCGAACTATTGCATTTCCTACATAGTTGGGCTTGTTTCGACGAAGAAACAGGCGCGCACAGAATTAAGAATGTAAACCGCATTAAAATCAGCGTTTAAACGTCGAAATATGCCTAAAACGAACGAAAAGATGACGTTTCATATTTAAAATCTTCGTACTATTGCATTTCCTGCACAGTTGGGCTTGTTTCGACGATTAAATATTCTCGCACAGAATTAAGATTGTAAAACGCACTAAAAACAGTATTTAATTGTCGAAATATGCCTAAATCGAACGAAGGGACAGCGTTTCATATGCAAAATCTTCGAACGATTGCATTTCCTTCACAGTTGGGCTTGTTTCGACGATGAAACAGGGGCGCACAGAATTAAGAATTTAAAATGCATTATAAACAGCGTTTAAGCGTCGAAATATGCCTAAAACGAACGAAACGATGACGTTTCATATTTAAAATCATCGAACCATTGCATTTCCTGCACAGTTGGGCTTGTTTCGACGATTAAATATTCTCGCACAGAATTAAGATTGTAAAACGCACTAAAAACAGTATTTAATTGTCGAAATATGCCTAAAACGAATGAAACGACAGCGTTTCATATGCAAAATCTTCGAACGATTGCATTTCCTTCACAGTTGGGCTTGTTTCGACGATGAAACAGGGGCGCACAGAATTAAGAATTTAAAATGCATTATAAACAGCGTTTAAGCGTCGAAATATGCCTAAAACGAACGAAACGATGACGTTTCATATTTAAAATCTTCGAACCATTGCATTTCCTGCACAGTTGGGCTTGTTTCGACGATTAAATATCTCGCACAGAATTAAGATTGTAAAACGCACTAAAAACAGTATTTAATTGTCGAAATATGCCTAAAACGAATGAAACGACAGCGTTTCATATGCAAAATCTTCGAACGATTGCATTTTCTACACAGATGGGCTTGTGTCGACGAAGAAACACGCGCCCACAGGATTAAGATTGTAAAACGCATTAAAAACGGTATTTAATCGTCGAAATATGCTCAAACGAACGAGTGCATTTTGCCCACAGAAGGTATTGCTTGGAGGATGAAACAGGCATGCACGGCATTAAGATTGTAAAACGCATTAAAAACAGTATTCAATCGTCGAAATATGCCTAAATCGAACGAAACGATGACGTTTCATATTTAAAATCTTCGAACTATTGTATTTCCTACATAGTTGGGCTTGTTTCGACGAAGAAACAGGCGCGCACAGAATTAAGAATGTAAACCGCATTAAAATCAGCGTTTAAGCTTCGAAATATGCCTAAAACGAACGAAACGATGACGTTTCATATTTAAAATCTTCGTACTATTGCATTTCCTGCACAGTTGGGCTTGTTTCGACGATTAAATATTCGCGCACAGAATTAAGATTGTAAAACGCACTAAAAACAGTATTTAATTGTCGAAATATGCCTAAATCGAACGAAGGGACAGCGTTTCATATGCAAAATCTTCGAACGATTGCATTTCCTTCACAGTTGGGCTTGTTTCGACGATGAAACAGGGGCGCACAGAATTAAGAATTTAAAATGCATTATAAACAGCGTTTAAGCGTCGAAATATGCCTAAAACGAACGAAACGATGACGTTTCATATTTAAAATCTTCGAACCATTGCATTTCCTGCACAGTTGGGCTTGTTTCGACGATTAAATATTCTCGCACAGAATTAAGATTGTAAAACGCACTAAAAACAGTATTTAATTGTCGAAATATGCCTAAATCGAACGAAGGGACAGCGTTTCATATGCAAAATCTTCGAACGATTGCATTTCCTTCACAGTTGGGCTTGTTTCGACGATGAAACAGGGGCGCACAGAATTAAGAATTTAAAATGCATTATAAACAGCGTTTAAGCGTCGAAATATGCCTAAAACGAACGAAACGATGATGTTTCATATTTAAAATCTTCGAACCATTGCATTTCCTGCACAGTTGGGCTTGTTTCGACGATTAAATATTCTCGCACAGAATTAAGATTGTAAAACGCACTAAAAACAGTATTTAATTGTCGAAATATGCCTAAAACGAATGAAACGACAGCGTTTCATATGCAAAATCTTCGAACGATTGCATTTCCTTCACAGTTGGGCTTGTTTCGACGATGAAACAGGGGCGCACAGAATTAAGAATTTAAAATGCATTATAAACAGCGTTTAAGCGTCGAAATATGCCTAAAACGAACGAAACGATGACGTTTCATATTTAAAATCTTCGAACCATTGCATTTCCTGCACAGTTGGGCTTGTTTCGACGATTAAATATTCTCGCACAGAATTAAGATTGTAAAACGCACTAAAAACAGTATTTAATTGTCGAAATATGCCTAAAACGAATGAAACGACAGCGTTTCATATGCAAAATCTTCGAACGATTGCATTTTCTACACAGATGGGCTTGTGTCGACGAAGAAACACGCGCCCACAGGATTAAGATTGTAAAACGCATTAAAAACGGTATTTAATCGTCGAAATATGCCTCAAACGAACGAGTGCATTTTGCCCACAGAAGGTATTGCTTGGAGGATGAAACAGGCATGCACGGCATTAAGATTGTAAAACGCATTAAAAACAGTATTCAATCGTCGAAATATGCCTAAATCGAACGAAACGATGACGTTTCATATTTAAAATCTTCGAACTATTGTATTTCCTACATAGTTGGGCTTGTTTCGACGAAGAAACAGGCGCGCACAGAATTAAGAATGTAAACCGCATTAAAATCAGCGTTTAAACGTCGAAATATGCCTAAAACGAACGAAACGATGACGTTTCATATTTAAAATCTTCGTACTATTGCATTTCCTGCACAGTTGGGCTTGTTTCGACAATTAAATATTCGCGCACAGAATTAAGATTGTAAAACGCACTAAAAACAGTATTTAATTGTCGAAATGTGCCTAAATCGAACGAAGGGACAGCGTTTCATATGCAAAATCTTCGAACGATTGCATTTCCTTCACAGTTGGGCTTGTTTCGACGATTAAATATTCGCGCACAGCATTAAGATTGTAAAACGCATTAAAAACAGTATTTAATCGTCGAAATATGCCTAAAACGAACGAGTGCATTTTGCCCACAGAAGGTCTTGCTTTGAGGATGAAACATTCATGCACGGCATTAAGATTGTAAAACGCATTAAAAACAGTATTCAATCGTCGAAATATGCCTAAATCGAACGAAACGACAGCGTTTCATATGCAAAATCTTCGAACGATTGCATTTTCTACACAGATGGGCTTGTGTCGAAGAAGAAACACGCGCGCACAGAATTAAGATTGTAAAACGCATTAAAAACAGTATTTAATTTTCGAAATACGCCTAAAACGAATGAAACGACAGCGTTTCATATGCAAAATCTTCGAACGATTGCATTTTCTACACGGATGGGCTTGTTTCGACGATGAAACAGGCGCGCACAGAATTAAGAATGTAAACTGCATTAAAATCAGCGTTTAAACGTCGAAATATGCCTAAAACGAACGAAGCGATGACGTTTCATATTTAAAATCTTCGTACTATTGCATTTGCTACATAGTTGGGCTTGTTTCGACGATGAAACAGGCGCGCACTGAATTAAGAACGTAAACTGCATTAAAATCAGCGTTTAAACGTCGCAATATGCCTAAAACGAACGAAACGATGACGTTTCATATTTAAAATCTTCGTACCATTGCATTTCCTACATAGTTAGGCTTGTTTCGACGAAGAAATAGGCGCGCGCATAATGATTATTCTAAAACGTATTAAAAACAGCGTTTAAACGTCGAAATATGCCTAAATCGAACGAACGGACAGCGTTGCATATGCAAAATCTTCGAGCGATTGCATTTCCTTCACAGTTGGGCTTGTTTCAATGATGAAACAGGCGCGCACAGAATTAAGAATGTAAAACGCATTAAAAACAATATGCAATCGTCGAAATATGCTTAAATCGAACGAAACGACAGCGTTTGATATGCAAAATCATCAAACGATTGCATTTTCTTCACAGTTGGGCTTGTTTGGATGATGAAACAGGTATGCACTGCGCTGAGAATGCAAACTGCATTAAAATCAGCGTTTAAACGTCGAAATATGCCTAAAACGAACGAAACGATGACGTTTCATATATAAAATATTCGTACCATGGCATTTCCTAGATAGTTGGGCTTGTTTCGACGAAAAAACAGGCGCGCACAGAATGACGATTCTAAACGTATTAAAAACAGTATTTAATGGTCGTAATATGCCTAAATTGAACGAAACGACAGCGTTTCATATGCAAAATCTTCGAACGATTGCATTTCCCTCACAGTTGGGCTTGTTTCGACAATGAAATAGGCGCGCACAGAATTATGAATGTAAACTGCATTAAAATCAGCGTTTAAACGTCGAATTATGCCTAAAACGAATGAAACGACAGCGTTTCATATGCAAAATCTTCGAACGATTGCATTTCCTTCACAGTTGGGCTTGTTTCGACGATGAAATAGGCGCGCACAGAATTATGAATGTAAACTCCATTAAAATCAGCGTTTAAACGTCGAAATATGCCTAAAACGAATGAAACGACAGCGTTTCATATGCAAAATCTTCGAACGATTGCATTTCCTTCACAGTTGGGCTTGTTTCGACGATGAAATAGGCGCGCACAGAATTATGAATGTAAACTGCATTAAAATCAGCGTTTAAACGTCGAAATATGCCTAAAACGAATGAAACGACAGCGTTTCATATGCAAAATCTTCGAACGATTGCATTTTCTACACGGATGGGCTTGTGTCGACGAAGAAACACGCGCGCACAGAATTAAGATTGTAAAACGCATTGAAAACAGTATTTAATCGTCGAAATATGCCTAAAACGAACGAGTGCATTTTGCCCACAGAAGGTCTTGCTTGGAGGATGAAACAGGCATGCACGGCATTAAGATTGTAAAACGCATTCAAAACAGTATTCAATCGTCGAAATATGCCTAAAACGAAAGAAAGACAGCGTTTCATATGCAAAATCTTCGGACGATTGCATTTTCTTCACAGTCGGGCTTGTTTGGATGATGAAACAGTTATGCACCGCGCTGAGAATGTAAACTGCATTAAAATCAGCGTTTAAACGTCGAAATATGCCTAAAACGAACGAAACGATGACGTTTCATATTTAAAATCTTCGAACCATTGCATTTCCTACACAGTTGGGCATGTTTCGACGATTTAATATTCGCGCACAGCATTAAGATTGTAAAACGCATTAAAAACAGTATTTAATTGTCGAAATATGCCTAAAACGAACGAAACGACTGCGTTTCATATGCAAAATCTTCGAACGATTGCATTTTCTACACAGATGGGCTTGTGTCGAAGAAGAAACACGCGCGCACAGAATTAAGATTGTAAAACGCATTAAAAACAGTATTTAATTTTCGAAATACGCCTAAAACGAATGAAACGACAGCGTTTCATATGCAAAATCTTCGAACGATTGCATTTTCTACACAGATAGGCTTGTTTCGACGATGAAGCAGGCGCGCACAGAATTAAGAATGTAAACTGCATTAAAATCAGCGTTTAAACGTCGAAATATGCCTAAAACGAACGAAACGATGACGTTTCATATTTAAAATCTTCGAACCATTGCATTTCCTACACAGTTGGGCTTGTTTCGACGATTAAATATTCGCGCACAGCATTAAGATTGTAAAACGCATTAAAAACAGTATTTAATCGTCGAAATATGCCTAAATCGAACGAGTGCATTTTGCCCACAGAAGGTCTTGCTTTGAGGATGAAACATTCATGCACGGCATTAAGATTGTAAAACGCATTAAAAACAGTATTCAATCGTCGAAATATGCCTAAATCGAACGAAACGACAGCGTTTCATATGCAAAATCTTCGAACGATTGCATTTTCTACACAGATGGGCTTGTGTCGAAGAAGAAACACGCGCGCACAGAATTAAGATTGTAAAACGCATTAAAAACAGTATTTAATTTTCGAAATACGCCTAAAACGAATGAAACGACAGCGTTTCATATGCAAAATCTTCGAACGATTGCATTTTCTACACGGATGGGCTTGTTTCGACGATGAAACAGGCGCGCACAGAATTAAGAATGTAAACTGCATTAAAATCAGCGTTTAAACGTCGAAATATGCCTAAAACGAACGAAACGATGACGTTTCATGTTTAAAATCTTCGTACTATTGCATTTGCTACATAGTTGGGCTTGTTTCGACGATGAAACAGGCGCGCACTGAATTAAGAACGTAAACTGCATTAAAATCAGCGTTTAAACGTCGAAATATGCCTAAAACGAACGAAACGATGACGTTTCATATTTAAAATCTTCGTACCATTGCATTTCCTATATAGTTGTGCTTGTTTCGACGAAGAAACAGTCGCGCACAGAATGACGATTCTAAAACGTATTAAAAACAGTATTTAATCGTCGATATATGCCTAAATCGAACGAAAAGACAGCGTTTCATACGCAAAATCTTCGAACGATTGCATTTTCTTCACAGTTGGGCTTGTTTGGATGGTGAAACAGGTATGCCCTACGCAGAGAATGTAAACTACATTAAAATCAGCGTTTAAACGTCGAAATATGCCTAATACGAACGAAACGATGACGTTTCATATTTAAAATCTTCGTACCATTGCATTTCCTACATAATTTTGCTTGTTACGACGAAGAAACAGGCGCGCACAGAATGGCGATTCTAAAACGTATTAAAAACAACGTTTAAACGTCGAAATATGCCTAAATCGAACGAAAGGACTGCGTTTCATATGCAAAATCTTCGAGCGATTGCATTTCCTTCACAGTTGGGCTTGTTTCGAGGATGGAACAGGCGCGCACAGAATTAAGAATGTAAAATGCATTAAAAACAGCGTTTAAGCGTCGAAATATGCCTAAATCGAAAGAAACGATGACGTTTCATATTTAAAATCTTCGTACCATTGCATTTCCTACATAGTTGGGCTTGTTACGACGAAGAAACAGGCGCGCACTGAATGGCGATTCTAAAACGTATTAAAAACAGCGTTTAAACGTCGAAATATGCCTAAATCGAACGAAAGGACTGCGTTTCATATGCAAAATCTTCGAGCGATTGCATTTCCTTCACAGTTGGGCTTGTTTCGAGGATGGAACAGGCGCGCACAGAATTAAGAATGTAAAATGCATTAAAAACAGCGTTTAAGCGTCGAAATATGCCTAAATCGAAAGAAAGGACAGCGTTTCATATGCAAAATCTTCGAACGATTGCATTGCCTTCACAGTTGGTCTTGTTTCGAGGATGATACAGGCGCGCACAGAATTACGAATGTAAAATGCTTTAAAAACAGCGTTTAAGCGTCGAAATATGCATAAAGCGAACGAAACGACAGCGTTTCTAATGCAAAATCATCGAACGATTGCATTTCCTCCACAGTCGCGCTTGTTTGGATGATGAAACAGGTATGCACTGCGCTGAGAATGCAAACTGCATTAAAATCAGCGTTTAAACGTCGAAATATGCCTAAAACGAACGAAACGATGACGTTTCATATATAAAATCTTCGTACCATTGCATTTCCTACATAGTTGGGCTTGTTTCGACGACGAAACAGTCGCGCACAGAATGAGGATTCTAAAACGTATGAAAAATAGCCTTTAAACGTCGAAATATGCCTAAATCGAAAGAAAGGACAGCGTTTCATATGCAAAATCTTCGAGCGATTGCATTTCCTTCACAGTTGGGCTTGTTTCGAGGATGAAACAGGCGCGCACAGAATTAAGAATGTTAAATGCATTAAAAGCAGCGTTCAAGCGTCGAAATATGCATGAAGCGAACGAAACGACAGCGTTTCATATGCAAAATCATCGAACGATTCCATTTTCTTCACAGTTGGGCTTGTTTGGACGATGAAACAGGCATGCACGGCATTAAGATTGTAAAACGCATTAAAAACAGTATTTAATCGTCGAAGTATGCCTAAAACGAACGAAACGACAGCGTTTCATATGCAAAATCTTCGAACTATTGCATTTCCTACATAGTTGGGCTTGTTTCGACGATGAAACAGGCGCGCACAGAATTAAGAATGTAAAATGCATTAATAACAGCGTTTAATCGTCGAAATATGCCTAAATCGAAGGAAACGACAGCGTTTCATATGCAAAATCTTCGAGCGATTGCATTTCCTTCACAGTTGGGCTTGTTTCGAGGATGAAACAGGCGCGCACAGAATTAAGAATGTTAAATGCATTAAAAGCAGCGTTCAAGCGTCGAAATATGCATGAAGCGAACGAAACGACAGCGTTTCATATGCAAAATCATCGAACGATTCCATTTTCTTCACAGTTGGGCTTGTTTGGACGATGAAACAGGCATGCACGGCATTAAGATTGTAAAACGCATTAAAAACAGTATTTAATCGTCGAAGTATGCCTAAAACGAACGAAACGACAGCGTTTCATATGCAAAATCTTCGAACTATTGCATTTCCTACATAGTTGGGCTTGTTTCGACGATGAAACAGGCGCGCACAGAATTAAGAATGTAAAATGCATTAATAACAGCGTTTAATCGTCGAAATATGCCTAAATCGAAGGAAACGACAGCGTTTCATATGCAAAATCTTCGAACGATTGCATTTCCTTCACAGTTGGGCTTGTTTCGACGATGAAACAGGCGCGCACAGAATTAAGAATGTAAATTGCATTAAAAACAGCGTTTAAGCGTCGAAATATGCCTAAATCGAACGAAACGACAGCGTTTCATATGCAAAATCTTCGAACGATTGCATTTCCTTCACAGTTGGGCTTGTTTCAATGATGAAACAGGCGCGCACAGAATTAAGAATGTAAAACGCATTAAAAACAATATTCAATCGTCGAAATATGCTTAAATCGAACGAAACGACAGCGTTTGATATGCAAAATCATCAAACGATTGCATTTTCTTCACAGTTGGGCCTGTTTGGATGATGAAACAGGTATGCACTGCGCTGAGAATGCAAACTGCATTAAAATCAGCGTTTAAATGTCGAAATATGCCTAAAACGAAACGATGACGTTTCATATATAAAATCTTCGTACAATTGCATTTCCTAGATAGTTGGGCTTGTTTCGACGAAGAAACAGGCGCGCACAGAATGACGATTCTAAACGTATTAAAAACAGTATTTAATGGTCGTAATATGCCTAAATTGAACGAAACGACAGCGTTTCATATGCAAAATCTTCGAACGATTGCATTTCCCTCACAGTTGGGCTTGTTTCGACAATGAAATAGGCGCGCACAGAATTATGAATGTAAACTGCATTAAAATCAGCGCTTAAACGTCGAAATATGCCTAAAACGAATGAAACGACAGCGTTTCATATGCAAAATCTTCGAACGATTGCATTTCCTTCACAGTTGGGCTTGTTTCGACGATGAAATATTCGCGCACAGAATTAAGATTGTAAAACGCACTAAAAACAGTATTTAATTGTCGAAATGTGCCTAAATCGAACGAAGGGACAGCGTTTCATATGCAAAATCTTCGAACGATTGCATTTCCTTCACAGTTGGGCTTGTTTCGACGATGAAATAGGCGCGCACAGAATTATGAATGTAAACTGCATTAAAATCAGCGTTTAAACGTCGAAATATGCCTAAAACGAATGAAACGACAGCGTTTCATATGCAAAATCTTCGAACGATTGCATTTCCTTCACAGTTGGGCTTGTTTCGACGATGAAATAGGCGCGCACAGAATTATGAATGTAAACTGCATTAAAATCAGCGTTTAAACGTCGAAATATGCCTAAAACGAATGAAACGACAGCGTTTCATATGCAAAATCTTCGAACGATTGCATTTTCTACACGGATGGGCTTGTGTCGACGAAGAAACACGCGCGCACAGAATTAAGATTGTAAAGCGCATTGAAAACAGTATTTAATCGTCGAAATATGCCTAAAACGAACGAGTGCATTTTGCCCACAGAAGGTCTTGCTTGGAGGATGAAACAGGCATGCACGGCATTAAGATTGTAAAACGCATTCAAAACAGTATTCAATCGTCGAAATATGCCTAAAACGAACGAAAGACAGCGTTTCATATGCAAAATCTTCGGACGATTGCATTTTCTTCACAGTCGGGCTTGTTTGGATGATGAAACAGTTATGCACCGCGCTGAGAATGTAAACTGCATTAAAATCAGCGTTTAAACGTCGAAATATGCCTAAAACGAACGAAACGATGACGTTTCATATTTAAAATCTTCGAACCATTGCATTTCCTACACAGTTGGGCATTTTTCGACGATTTAATATTCGCGCACAGCATTAAGATTGTAAAACGCATTAAAAACAGTATTTAATTGTCGAAATATGCCTAAAACGAACGAAACGACTGCGTTTCATATGCAAAATCTTCGAACGATTGCATTTTCTACACGGATGGGCTTGTGTCGACGATGAAACTGGCGCGCACAGAATTAAGAATGTAAACTGCATTAAAATCAGCGTTTAAACGTCGAAATATGCCTAAAACGAACGAAACGATGACGTTTCATATTTAAAATCTTCGAGCCATTCCATTTCCTACACAGTTGGGCTTGTTTCGACGATTAAATATTCGCGCACAGCATTAAGATTGTAAAACGCATTAAAAACAGTATTTAATCGTCGAAATATGCCTAAATCGAACGAGTGCATTTTGCCCACAGAAGGTCTTGCTTTGAGGATGAAACATTCATGCACGGCATTAAGATTGTAAAACGCATTAAAAACAGTATTCAATCGTCGAAATATGCCTAAATCGAACGAAACGACAGCGTTTCATATGCAAAATCTTCGAACGATTGCATTTTCTACACAGATGGGCTTGTGTCGAAGAAGAAACACGCGCGCACAGAATTAAGATTGTAAAACGCATTAAAAACAGTATTTAATTTTCGAAATACGCCTAAAACGAATGAAACGACAGCGTTTCATATGCAAAATCTTCGAACGATTGCATTTTCTACACGGATGGGCTTGTTTCGACGATGAAACAGGCGCGCACAGAATTAAGAATGTAAACTGCATTAAAATCAGCGTTTAAACGTCGAAATATGCCTAAAACGAACGAAACGATGACGTTTCATGTTTAAAATTTTCGTACTATTGCATTTGCTACATAGTTGGGCTTGTTTCGACGATGAAACAGGCGCGCACTGAATTAAGAACGTAAACTGCATTAAAATCAGCGTTTAAACGTCGAAATATGCCTAAAACGAACGAAACGATGACGTTTCATATTTAAAATCTTCGTACCATTGCATTTCCTATATAGTTGTGCTTGTTTCGACGAAGAAACAGTCGCGCACAGAATGACGATTCTAAAACGTATTAAAAACAGTATTTAATCGTCGATATATGCCTAAATCGAACGAAAAGACAGCGTTTCATACGCAAAATCTTCGAACGATTGCATTTTCTTCACAGTTGGGCTTGTTTGGATGATGAAACAGGTATGCCCTACGCAGAGTATGTAAACTACATTAAAATCAGCGTTTAAACGTCGAAATATGCCTAATACGAACGAAACGATGACGTTTCATATTTAAAATCTTCGTACCATTGCATTTCCTACATAATTTTGCTTGTTACGACGAAGAAACAGGCGGGCACAAAATGACGATTCTAAAACGTATTAAAAACAGTATATAATCGTCGAAATATGCCTAAATCGAACGAAACTACGGCGTTTCATATGCAAAGTGTTCGAATGATTGTATTTTCTTCACAGTTGGGCTTGTTTGAATGATGAAACAGGCGCGCACAGAATGAAGATTCTAAAACGTATTAAAAACAGTATTTAATCGTCGAAATATGCCTAAATCGAACGAATAGACAGCATTTCATATGCAAAATCTTCGAACGATTGCATTTTCTTAACAGTTGGGCTTGTTTGGATGATGAAACAGGCGCGCACAGAATTAAGAATGTAAAACGCATTAAAATCAGCGTTTAAACGTCGAAATATGCCTAAAACGAATGAAACGACAGCGTTTCATATGCAAAATCTTCGAACGACTGCATTTCCTTCACTGTTGGGCTTGTTTCGACGATGAAATAGGCGCGCACAGAATTATGAATGTAAACTGCATTAAAATCAGCGTTTAAACGTCGAAATATGCCTAAAACGAATGAAACGACAGCGTTTCATATGCAAAATCTTCGAACGATTGCATTTTCTACACGGATGGGCTTGTGTCGACGAAGAAACACGCGCGCACAGAATTAAGATTGTAAAACGCATTAAAAACAGTATTTAATCGTCGAAATATGCCTAAAACGAACGAGTGCATTTTGCCCACAGAAGGTCTTGCTTGGAGGATGAAACAGGCATGCACGGCATTAAGATTGTAAAACGCATTCAAAACAGTATTCAATCGTCGAAATATGCCTAAAACGAACGAAAGACAGCGTTTCATATGCAAAATCTTCGGACGATTGCATTTTCTTCACAGTCGGGCTTGTTTGGATGATGAAACAGTTATGCACCGCGCTGAGAATGTAAACTGCATTAAAATCAGCGTTTAAACGTCGAAATATGCCTAAAACGAACGAAACGACTGCGTTTCATATGCAAAATCTTCGAACGATTGCATTTTCTACACAGATGGGCTTGTGTCGAAGAAGAAACACGCGCGCACAGAATTAAGATTGTAAAACGCATTAAAAACAGTATTTAATTGTCGAAATATGCCTAAAACGAACGAAACGACTGCGTTTCATATGCAAAATCTTCGTACTATTGCATTTTCTACACGGATGGGCTTGTGTCGAAGAAGAAACACGCGCGCACAGAATTAAGATTGTAAAACGCATTAAAAACAGTATTTAATTTTCGAAATACGCCTAAAACGAATGAAACGACAGCGTTTCATATGCAAAATCTTCGAACGATTGCATTTTCTACACAGATAGGCTTGTTTCGACGATGAAACAGGCGCGCACAGAATTAAGAATGTAAACTGCATTAAAATCAGCGTTTAAACGTCGAAATATGCCTAAAACGAACGAAACGATGACGTTTCATATTTAAAATCTTCGAACCATTGCATTTCCTACACAGTTGGGCTTGTTTCGACGATTAAATATTCGCGCACAGCATTAAGATTGTAAAACGCATTAAAAACAGTATTTAATCGTCGAAATATGCCTAAATCGAACGAGTGCATTTTGCCCACAGAAGGTCTTGCTTTGAGGATGAAACATTCATGCACGGCATTAAGATTGTAAAACGCATTAAAAACAGTATTCAATCGTCGAAATATGCCTAAATCGAACGAAACGACAGCGTTTCATATGCAAAATCTTCGAACGATTGCATTTTCTACACAGATGGGCTTGTGTCGAAGAAGAAACACGCGCGCACAGAATTAAGATTGTAAAACGCATTAAAAACAGTATTTAATTTTCGAAATACGCCTAAAACGAATGAAACGACAGCGTTTCATATGCAAAATCTTCGAACGATTGCATTTTCTACACGGATGGGCTTGTTTCGACGATGAAACAGGCGCGCACAGAATTAAGAATGTAAACTGCATTAAAATCAGCGTTTAAACGTCGAAATATGCCTAAAACGAACGAAACGATGACGTTTCATGTTTAAAATCTTCGTACTATTGCATTTGCTACATAGTTGGGCTTGTTTCGACGATGAAACAGGCGCGCACTGAATTAAGAACGTAAACTGCATTAAAATCAGCGTTTAAACGTCGAAATATGCCTAAAACGAACGAAACGATGACGTTTCATATTTAAAATCTTCGTACCATTGCATTTCCTATATAGTTGTGCTTGTTTCGACGAAGAAACAGTCGCGCACAGAATGACGATTCTAAAACGTATTAAAAACAGTATTTAATCGTCGATATATGCCTAAATCGAACGAAAAGACAGCGTTTCATACGCAAAATCTTCGAACGATTGCATTTTCTTCACAGTTGGGCTTGTTTGGATGATGAAACAGGTATGCCCTACGCAGAGAATGTAAACTACATTAAAATCAGCGTTTAAACGTCGAAATATGCCTAATACGAACGAAACGATGACGTTTCATGTTTAAAATCTTCGTACTATTGCATTTGCTACATAGTTGGGCTTGTTTCGACGATGAAACAGGCGCGCACTGAATTAAGAACGTAAACTGCATTAAAATCAGCGTTTAAACGTCGAAATATGCCTAAAACGAACGAAACGATGACGTTTCATATTTAAAATCTTCGTACCATTGCATTTCCTATATAGTTGTGCTTGTTTCGACGAAGAAACAGTCGCGCACAGAATGACGATTCTAAAACGTATTAAAAACAGTATTTAATCGTCGATATATGCCTAAATCGAACGAAAAGACAGCGTTTCATACGCAAAATCTTCGAACGATTGCATTTTCTTCACAGTTGGGCTTGTTTGGATGATGAAACAGGTATGCCCTACGCAGAGAATGTAAACTACATTAAAATCAGCGTTTAAACGTCGAAATATGCCTAATACGAACGAAACGATGACGTTTCATATTTAAAATCTTCGTACCATTGCATTTCCTACATAGTTAGGCTTGTTTCGACGAAGAAATAGGCGCGCGCATAATGATTATTCTAAAACGTATTAAAAACAGCGTTTAAAACGTCGAAATATGCCTAAATCGAACGAACGGACAGCGTTGCATATGCAAAATCTTCGAGCGATTGCATTTACTTCACAGTTGGGCTTGTTTCGAGGATGAAACAGGCGCGCACAGAACAAAGAATGTAAAATGCATTAAAAACAGCGTTTAAGCTTCGAAATATGCCTAAAACAAACGAAACGATGACGTTTCATATTTAAAATCTTCGTACCATTGCATTTCCTACATAGTTGGGCTTGTTACGACGAAGAAACAGGCGCGCACAGAATGGCGATTCTAAAACGTATTAAAAACAGCGTTTAAGCGTCGAAATATGCCTAAATCGAACGAAAGGACAGCGTTTCATACGCAAAATCTTCGAGCGATTGCATTTTCTTCACAGTTGGGCTTGTTTCAATGATGAAACAGGCGCGCACAGAATTAAGAATGTAAAATGCATTAAAAACAGCGTTTAAGCGTCGAAATATGCCTAAATCGAAAGAAAGGACAGCGTTTCATATGCAAAATCTTCGAACGATTGCATTGCCTTCACAGTTGGGCTTGTTTCGAGGATGATACAGGCGCGCACAGAATTACGAATGTAAAATGCTTTAAAAACAGCGTTTAAGCGTCGAAATATGCATAAAGCGAACGAAACGACAGCGTTTCTAATGCAAAATCATCGAACGATTGCATTTCCTTCACAGTCGGGCTTGTTTGGATGATGAAACAGGTATGCACTGCGCTGAGAATGCAAACTGCATTAAAATCAGCGTTTAAACGTCGAAATATGCCTAAAACGAACGAAACGATGACGTTTCATATATAAAATCTTCGTACCATTGCATTTCCTAGATAGTTGGGCTTGTTTCGACGAAAAAACAGGCGCGCACAGAATGACGATTCTAAACGTATTAAAAACAGTATTTAATCGTCGTAATATGCCTAAATTGAACGAAACGACAGCGTTTCATATGCAAAATCTTCGAGCGATTGCATTTTCTTCACAGTTGGGCTTGTTTCAATGATGAAACAGGCGCGCACAGAATTAAGAATGTAAAACGCATTAAAATCAGCGTTTAAACGTCGAAATATGCCTAAAACGAATGAAACGACAGCGTTTCATATGCAAAATCTTCGAACGACTGCATTTCCTTCACTGTTGGGCTTGTTTCGACGATGAAATAGGCGCGCACAGAATTATGAATGTAAACTGCATTAAAATCAGCGTTTAAACGTCGAAATATGCCTAAAACGAATGAAACGACAGCGTTTCATATGCAAAATCTTCGAACGATTGCATTTTCTACACGGATGGGCTTGTGTCGACGAAAAAACACGCGCGCACAGAATTAAGATTGTAAAACGCATTAAAAACAGTATTTAATCGTCGAAATATGCCTAAAACGAACGAGTGCATTTTGCCCACAGAAGGTCTTGCTTGGAGGATGAAACAGGCATGCACGGCATTAAGATTGTAAAACGCATTCAAAACAGTATTCAATCGTCGAAATATGCCTAAAACGAACGAAACGATGACGTTTCATATTTAAAATCTTCGTACCATTGCATTTCCTATATAGTTGTGCTTGTTTCGACGAAGAAACAGTCGCGCACAGGATGACGATTCTAAAACGTATAAAAAACAGTATTTAATCGTCGATATATGCCTAAAACGAACGAAACGATGACGCTTCATATTTAAAATCTTCGTACCATTGCATTTCCTAGATAGTTGGGCTTGTTTCGACGAAAAAACAGGCGCGCACAGAATGACGATTCTAAACGTATTAAAAACAGTATTTAATCGTCGTAATATGCCTAAATTGAACGAAACGACAGCGTTTCATATGCAAAATCTTCGAGCGATTGCATTTCCTTCACAGTTGGGCTTGTTTCGAGGATGAAACAGGCGCGCACAGAATTAAGAATGTTAAATGCATTAAAAGCAGCGTTCAAGCGTCGAAATATGCATGAAGCGAACGAAACGACAGCGTTTCATATGCAAAATCATCGAACGATTCCATTTTCTTCACAGTTGGGCTTGTTTGGACGATGAAACAGGCATGCACGGCATTAAGATTGTAAAACGCATTAAAAACAGTATTTAATCGTCGAAGTATGCCTAAAACGAACGAAACGACAGCGTTTCATATGCAAAATCTTCGAACTATTGCATTTCCTACATAGTTGGGCTTGTTTCGACGATGAAACAGGCGCGCACAGAATTAAGAATGTAAAATGCATTAATAACAGCGTTTAATCGTCGAAATATGCATAAAGCGAACGAAACGACAGCGTTTCTAATGCAAAATCATCGAACGATTGCATTTCCTTCACAGTCGGGCTTGTTTGGATGATGAAACAGGTATGCACTGCGCTGAGAATGCAAACTGCATTAAAATCAGCGTTTAAACGTCGAAATATGCCTAAAACGAACGAAACGATGACGTTTCATATATAAAATCTTCGTACCATTGCATTTCCTAGATAGTTGGGCTTGTTTCGACGAAAAAACAGGCGCGCACAGAATGACGATTCTAAACGTATTAAAAACAGTATTTAATCGTCGTAATATGCCTAAATTGAACGAAACGACAGCGTTTCATATGCAAAATCTTCGAGCGATTGCATTTTCTTCACAGTTGGGCTTGTTTCAATGATGAAACAGGCGCGCACAGAATTAAGAATGTAAAACGCATTAAAATCAGCGTTTAAACGTCGAAATATGCCTAAAACGAATGAAACGACAGCGTTTCATATGCAAAATCTTCGAACGACTGCATTTCCTTCACTGTTGGGCTTGTTTCGACGATGAAATAGGCGCGCACAGAATTATGAATGTAAACTGCATTAAAATCAGCGTTTAAACGTCGAAATATGCCTAAAACGAATGAAACGACAGCGTTTCATATGCAAAATCTTCGAACGATTGCATTTTCTACACGGATGGGCTTGTGTCGACGAAAAAACACGCGCGCACAGAATTAAGATTGTAAAACGCATTAAAAACAGTATTTAATCGTCGAAATATGCCTAAAACGAACGAGTGCATTTTGCCCACAGAAGGTCTTGCTTGGAGGATGAAACAGGCATGCACGGCATTAAGATTGTAAAACGCATTCAAAACAGTATTCAATCGTCGAAATATGCCTAAAACGAAGGAAACGATGACGTTTCATATTTAAAATCTTCGTACCATTGCATTTCCTATATAGTTGTGCTTGTTTCGACGAAGAAACAGTCGCGCACAGGATGACGATTCTAAAACGTATAAAAAACAGTATTTAATCGTCGATATATGCCTAAAACGAACGAAACGATGACGCTTCATATTTAAAATCTTCGTACCATTGCATTTCCTACATAGTTGGGCTTGTTTCGACGACGAAACAGTCGCGCACAGAATGAGGATTCTAAAACGTATTAAAAACAGCGTTTAAACGTCGAAATATGCCTAAATCGAACGAAACGATGAAGTTTCATATTTAAAATCTTCGTACCATTGCATTTCCTACATAGTTGGGTTAGTTTCGACGACGAAACAGTCGCGCACAGAATGAGGATTCTAAAACGTATGAAAAACAGCCTTTAAACGTCGAAATATGCCTAAATCGAAAGAAAGGACAGCGTTTCATATGCAAAATCTTCGAGCGATTGCATTTCCTTCACAGTTGGGCTTGTTTCGAGGATGAAACAGGCGCGCACAGAATTAAGAATGTTAAATGCATTAAAAGCAGCGTTCAAGCGTCGAAATATGCATGAAGCGAACGAAACGACAGCGTTTCATATGCAAAATCATCGAACGATTCCATTTTCTTCACAGTTGGGCTTGTTTGGACGATGAAACAGGCATGCACGGCATTAAGATTGTAAAACGCATTAAAAACAGTATTTAATCGTCGAAGTATGCCTAAAACGAACGAAACGACAGCGTTTCATATGCAAAATCTTCGAACTATTGCATTTCCTACATAGTTGGGCTTGTTTCGACGATGAAACAGGCGCGCACAGAATTAAGAATGTAAAATGCATTAATAACAGCGTTTAATCGTCGAAATATGCCTAAATCGAACGAAACGACAGCGTTTCATATGCAAAATCTTCGAACGATTGCATTTCCTTCACAGTTGGGCTTGTTTCGACGATGAAACAGGCGCGCACAGAATTAAGAATGTAAATTGCATTAAAAACAGCGTTTAAGCGTCGAAATATGCCTAAAACAAACGAAACGATGACGTTTCATATTTAAAATCTTCGTACCATTGCATTTCCTACATAGTTGGGCTTGTTACGACGAAGAAACAGGCGCGCACAGAATGGCGATTCTAAAACGTATTAAAAACAGCGTTTAAACGTCGAAATATGCCTAAATCGAAAGAAAGGACAGCGTTTCATACGCAAAATCTTCGAGCGATTGCATTTTCTTCACAGTTGGGCTTGTTTCAATGATGAAACAGGCGCGCACAGAATTAAGAATGTAAAATGCATTAAAAACAGCGTTTAAGCGTCGAAATATGCCTAAATCGAAAGAAAGGACAGCGTTTCATATGCAAAATCTTCGAACGATTGCATTGCCTTCACAGTTGGGCTTGTTTCGAGGATGATACAGGCGCGCACAGAATTACGAATGTAAAATGCTTTAAAAACAGCGTTTAAGCGTCGAAATATGCATAAAGCGAACGAAACGACAGCGTTTCTAATGCAAAATCATCGAACGATTGCATTTCCTTCACAGTCGGGCTTGTTTGGATGATGAAACAGGTATGCACTGCGCTGAGAATGCAAACTGCATTAAAATCAGCGTTTAAACGTCGAAATATGCCTAAAACGAACGAAACGATGACGTTTCATATATAAAATCTTCGTACCATTGCATTTCCTAGATAGTTGGGCTTGTTTCGACGAAAAAACAGGCGCGCACAGAATGACGATTCTAAACGTATTAAAAACAGTATTTAATCGTCGTAATATGCCTAAATTGAACGAAACGACAGCGTTTCATATGCAAAATCTTCGAGCGATTGCATTTTCTTCACAGTTGGGCTTGTTTCAATGATGAAACAGGCGCGCACAGAATTAAGAATGTAAAACGCATTAAAATCAGCGTTTAAACGTCGAAATATGCCTAAAACGAATGAAACGACAGCGTTTCATATGCAAAATCTTCGAACGACTGCATTTCCTTCACTGTTGGGCTTGTTTCGACGATGAAATAGGCGCGCACAGAATTATGAATGTAAACTGCATTAAAATCAGCGTTTAAACGTCGAAATATGCCTAAAACGAATGAAACGACAGCGTTTCATATGCAAAATCTTCGAACGATTGCATTTTCTACACGGATGGGCTTGTGTCGACGAAAAAACACGCGCGCACAGAATTAAGATTGTAAAACGCATTAAAAACAGTATTTAATCGTCGAAATATGCCTAAAACGAACGAGTGCATTTTGCCCACAGAAGGTCTTGCTTGGAGGATGAAACAGGCATGCACGGCATTAAGATTGTAAAACGCATTCAAAACAGTATTCAATCGTCGAAATATGCCTAAAACGAACGAAACGATGACGTTTCATATTTAAAATCTTCGTACCATTGCATTTCCTATATAGTTGTGCTTGTTTCGACGAAGAAACAGTCGCGCACAGGATGACGATTCTAAAACGTATAAAAAACAGTATTTAATCGTCGATATATGCCTAAAACGAACGAAACGATGACGCTTCATATTTAAAATCTTCGTACCATTGCATTTCCTAGATAGTTGGGCTTGTTTCGACGAAAAAACAGGCGCGCACAGAATGACGATTCTAAACGTATTAAAAACAGTATTTAATCGTCGTAATATGCCTAAATTGAACGAAACGATGACGTTTCATATTTAAAATCTTCGTACCATTGCATTTCCTACATAGTTGGGCTTGTTACGACGAAGAAACAGGCGCGCACAGAATGGCGATTCTAAAACGTATTAAAAACAGCGTTTAAGCGTCGAAATATGCCTAAATCGAACGAAAGGACAGCGTTTCATACGCAAAATCTTCGAGCGATTGCATTTTCTTCACAGTTGGGCTTGTTTCAATGATGAAACAGGCGCGCACAGAATTAAGAATGTAAAATGCATTAAAAACAGCGTTTAAGCGTCGAAATATGCCTAAATCGAAAGAAAGGACAGCGTTTCATATGCAAAATCTTCGAACGATTGCATTGCCTTCACAGTTGGGCTTGTTTCGAGGATGATACAGGCGCGCACAGAATTACGAATGTAAAATGCTTTAAAAACAGCGTTTAAGCGTCGAAATATGCATAAAGCGAACGAAACGACAGCGTTTCTAATGCAAAATCATCGAACGATTGCATTTCCTTCACAGTCGGGCTTGTTTGGATGATGAAACAGGTATGCACTGCGCTGAGAATGCAAACTGCATTAAAATCAGCGTTTAAACGTCGAAATATGCCTAAAACGAACGAAACGATGACGTTTCATATATAAAATCTTCGTACCATTGCATTTCCTAGATAGTTGGGCTTGTTTCGACGAAAAAACAGGCGCGCACAGAATGACGATTCTAAACGTATTAAAAACAGTATTTAATCGTCGTAATATGCCTAAATTGAACGAAACGACAGCGTTTCATATGCAAAATCTTCGAGCGATTGCATTTTCTTCACAGTTGGGCTTGTTTCAATGATGAAACAGGCGCGCACAGAATTAAGAATGTAAAACGCATTAAAATCAGCGTTTAAACGTCGAAATATGCCTAAAACGAATGAAACGACAGCGTTTCATATGCAAAATCTTCGAACGACTGCATTTCCTTCACTGTTGGGCTTGTTTCGACGATGAAATAGGCGCGCACAGAATTATGAATGTAAACTGCATTAAAATCAGCGTTTAAAACGTCGAAATATGCCTAAAACGAATGAAACGACAGCGTTTCATATGCAAAATCTTCGAACGATTGCATTTTCTACACGGATGGGCTTGTGTCGACGAAAAAACACGCGCGCACAGAATTAAGATTGTAAAACGCATTAAAAACAGTATTTAATCGTCGAAATATGCCTAAAACGAACGAGTGCATTTTGCCCACAGAAGGTCTTGCTTGGAGGATGAAACAGGCATGCACGGCATTAAGATTGTAAAACGCATTCAAAACAGTATTCAATCGTCGAAATATGCCTAAAACGAACGAAACGATGACGTTTCATATTTAAAATCTTCGTACCATTGCATTTCCTATATAGTTGTGCTTGTTTCGACGAAGAAACAGTCGCGCACAGGATGACGATTCTAAAACGTATAAAAAACAGTATTTAATCGTCGATATATGCCTAAAACGAACGAAACGATGACGCTTCATATTTAAAATCTTCGTACCATTGCATTTCCTACATAGTTGGGCTTGTTTCGACGACGAAACAGTCGCGCACAGAATGAGGATTCTAAAACGTATTAAAAACAGCGTTTAAACGTCGAAATATGCCTAAATCGAACGAAACGATGAAGTTTCATATTTAAAATCTTCGTACCATTGCATTTCCTACATAGTTGGGTTAGTTTCGACGACGAAACAGTCGCGCACAGAATGAGGATTCTAAAACGTATGAAAAACAGCCTTTAAACGTCGAAATATGCCTAAATCGAAAGAAAGGACAGCGTTTCATATGCAAAATCTTCGAGCGATTG
The DNA here is from genome assembly GCA_936014575.1 of Bombus lapidarius. NCBI lineage: Eukaryota > Metazoa > Arthropoda > Insecta > Hymenoptera > Apidae > Bombus > Bombus lapidarius. The sequence continues at coordinate 1,109,669 of CAKXZU010000080.1, forward strand.
CATTTCCTTCACAGTTGGGCTTGTTTCGAGGATGAAACAGGCGCGCACAGAATTAAGAATGTTAAATGCATTAAAAGCAGCGTTCAAGCGTCGAAATATGCATGAAGCGAACGAAACGACAGCGTTTCATATGCAAAATCATCGAACGATTCCATTTTCTTCACAGTTGGGCTTGTTTGGACGATGAAACAGGCATGCACGGCATTAAGATTGTAAAACGCATTAAAAACAGTATTTAATCGTCGAAGTATGCCTAAAACGAACGAAACGACAGCGTTTCATATGCAAAATCTTCGAACTATTGCATTTCCTACATAGTTGGGCTTGTTTCGACGATGAAACCGGCGCGCACAGAATTAAGAATGTAAAATGCATTAATAACAGCGTTTAATCGTCGAAATATGCCTAAATCGAACGAAACGACAGCGTTTCATATGCAAAATCTTCGAACGATTGCACTTCCTTCACAGTTGGGCTTGTTTCGACGATGAAACAGGCGCGCACAGAATTAAGAATGTAAATTGCATTAAAAACAGCGTTTAAGCGTCGAAATATGCCTATATCGAACGAAACGACAGCGTTTCATATGCAAAATCTTCGAACGATTGCATTTTCTTCACAGTTGGGCTTGTTTCAATGATGAAACAGGCGCGCACAGAATTAAGAATGTAAAACGCATTAAAAACAATATTCAATCGTCGAAATATGCTTAAATCGAACGAAACGACAGCGTTTGATACGCAAAATCATCAAACGATTGCATTTTCTTCACAGTTGGGCCTGTTTGGACGATGAAACAGGCATGCACGGCATTAAGATTGTAAAACGCATTAAAAACAGTATTTAATCGTCGAAGTATGCCTAAAACGAACGAAACGACAGCGTTTCATATGCAAAATCTTCGAACTATTGCATTTCCTACATAGTTGGGCTTGTTTCGACGATGAAACAGGCGCGCACAGAATTAAGAATGTAAAATGCATTAATAACAGCGTTTAATCGTCGAAATATGCCTAAAACGAACGAAACGATGACGTTTCATATTTAAAATCTTCGAACCATTGCATTTCCTGCACAGTTGGGCTTGTTTCGACGAAGAAACACGCGCCCACAGGATTAAGATTGTAAAACGCATTAAAAACGGTATTTAATCGTCGAAATATGCCTCAAACGAACGAGTGCATTTTGCCCACAGAAGGTATTGCTTGGAGGATGAAACAGGCATGCACGGCATTAAGATTGTAAAACGCATTAAAAACAGTATTCAATCGTCGAAATATGCCTAAATCGAACGAAACGATGACGTTTCATATTTAAAATCTTCGAACTATTGCATTTCCTACATAGTTGGGCTTGTTTCGACGAAGAAACAGGCGCGCACAGAATTAAGAATGTAAACCGCATTAAAATCAGCGTTTAAACGTCGAAATATGCCTAAAACGAACGAAACGATGACGTTTCATATTTAAAATCTTCGTACTATTGCATTTCCTGCACAGTTGGGCTTGTTTCGACGATTAAATATTCGCGCACAGAATTAAGATTGTAAAACGCACTAAAAGCAGTATTTAATTGTCGAAATATGCCTAAATCGAACGAAGGGACAGCGTTTCATATGCAAAATCTTCGAACGATTGCATTTCCTTCACAGTTGGGCTTGTTTCGACGATGAAACAGGGGCGCACAGAATTAAGAATTTAAAATGCATTATAAACAGCGTTTAAGCATCGAAATATGCCTAAAACGAACGAAACGATGACGTTTCATATTTAAAATCTTCGAACCATTGCATTTCCTGCACAGTTGGGCTTGTTTCGACGATTAAATATTCTCGCACAGAATTAAGATTGTAAAACGCACTAAAAACAGTATTTAATTGTCGAAATATGCATAAAGCGAACGAAACGACAGCGTTTCTAATGCAAAATCATCGAACGATTGCATTTCCTTCACAGTCGGGCTTGTTTGGATGATGAAACAGGTATGCACTGCGCTGAGAATGCAAACTGCATTAAAATCAGCGTTTAAACGTCGAAATATGCCTAAAACGAACGAAACGATGACGTTTCATATATAAAATCTTCGTACCATTGCATTTCCTAGATAGTTGGGCTTGTTTCGACGAAAAAACAGGCGCGCACAGAATGACGATTCTAAACGTATTAAAAACAGTATTTAATCGTCGTAATATGCCTAAATTGAACGAAACGACAGCGTTTCATATGCAAAATCTTCGAGCGATTGCATTTTCTTCACAGTTGGGCTTGTTTCAATGATGAAACAGGCGCGCACAGAATTAAGAATGTAAAACGCATTAAAATCAGCGTTTAAACGTCGAAATATGCCTAAAACGAATGAAACGACAGCGTTTCATATGCAAAATCTTCGAACGACTGCATTTCCTTCACTGTTGGGCTTGTTTCGACGATGAAATAGGCGCGCACAGAATTATGAATGTAAACTGCATTAAAATCAGCGTTTAAAACGTCGAAATATGCCTAAAACGAATGAAACGACAGCGTTTCATATGCAAAATCTTCGAACGATTGCATTTTCTACACGGATGGGCTTGTGTCGACGAAAAAACACGCGCGCACAGAATTAAGATTGTAAAACGCATTAAAAACAGTATTTAATCGTCGAAATATGCCTAAAACGAACGAGTGCATTTTGCCCACAGAAGGTCTTGCTTGGAGGATGAAACAGGCATGCACGGCATTAAGATTGTAAAACGCATTCAAAACAGTATTCAATCGTCGAAATATGCCTAAAACGAACGAAACGATGACGTTTCATATTTAAAATCTTCGTACCATTGCATTTCCTATATAGTTGTGCTTGTTTCGACGAAGAAACAGTCGCGCACAGGATGACGATTCTAAAACGTATAAAAAACAGTATTTAATCGTCGATATATGCCTAAAACGAACGAAACGATGAAGTTTCATATTTAAAATCTTCGTACCATTGCATTTCCTACATAGTTGGGTTAGTTTCGACGACGAAACAGTCGCGCACAGAATGAGGATTCTAAAACGTATGAAAAACAGCCTTTAAACGTCGAAATATGCCTAAATCGAAAGAAAGGACAGCGTTTCATATGCAAAATCTTCGAGCGATTGCATTTCCTTCACAGTTGGGCTTGTTTCGAGGATGAAACAGGCGCGCACAGAATTAAGAATGTTAAATGCATTAAAAGCAGCGTTCAAGCGTCGAAATATGCATGAAGCGAACGAAACGACAGCGTTTCATATGCAAAATCATCGAACGATTCCATTTTCTTCACAGTTGGGCTTGTTTGGACGATGAAACAGGCATGCACGGCATTAAGATTGTAAAACGCATTAAAAACAGTATTTAATCGTCGAAGTATGCCTAAAACGAACGAAACGACAGCGTTTCATATGCAAAATCTTCGAACTATTGCATTTCCTACATAGTTGGGCTTGTTTCGACGATGAAACAGGCGCGCACAGAATTAAGAATGTAAAATGCATTAATAACAGCGTTTAATCGTCGAAATATGCCTAAATCGAACGAAACGACAGCGTTTCATATGCAAAATCTTCGAACGATTGCACTTCCTTCACAGTTGGGCTTGTTTCGACGATGAAACAGGCGCGCACAGAATTAAGAATGTAAATTGCATTAAAAACAGCGTTTAAGCGTCGAAATATGCCTATATCGAACGAAACGACAGCGTTTCATATGCAAAATCTTCGAACGATTGCATTTTCTTCACAGTTGGGCTTGTTTCAATGATGAAACAGGCGCGCACAGAATTAAGAATGTAAAACGCATTAAAAACAATATTCAATCGTCGAAATATGCTTAAATCGAACGAAACGGCAGCGTTTGATACGCAAAATCATCAAACGATTGCATTTTCTTCACAGTTGGGCCTGTTTGGACGATGAAACAGGCATGCACGGCATTAAGATTGTAAAACGCATTAAAAACAGTATTTAATCGTCGAAGTATGCCTAAAACGAACGAAACGACAGCGTTTCATATGCAAAATCTTCGAACTATTGCATTTCCTACATAGTTGGGCTTGTTTCGACGATGAAACAGGCGCGCACAGAATTAAGAATGTAAAATGCATTAATAACAGCGTTTAATCGTCGAAATATGCCTAAAACGAACGAAACGATGACGTTTCATATTTAAAATCTTCGAACCATTGCATTTCCTGCACAGTTGGGCTTGTTTCGACGAAGAAACACGCGCCCACAGGATTAAGATTGTAAAACGCATTAAAAACGGTATTTAATCGTCGAAATATGCCTCAAACGAACGAGTGCATTTTGCCCACAGAAGGTATTGCTTGGAGGATGAAACAGGCATGCACGGCATTAAGATTGTAAAACGCATTAAAAACAGTATTCAATCGTCGAAATATGCCTAAATCGAACGAAACGATGACGTTTCATATTTAAAATCTTCGAACTATTGCATTTCCTACATAGTTGGGCTTGTTTCGACGAAGAAACAGGCGCGCACAGAATTAAGAATGTAAACCGCATTAAAATCAGCGTTTAAAACGTCGAAATATGCCTAAAACGAACGAAACGATGACGTTTCATATTTAAAATCTTCGTACTATTGCATTTCCTGCACAGTTGGGCTTGTTTCGACGATTAAATATTCGCGCACAGAATTAAGATTGTAAAACGCACTAAAAGCAGTATTTAATTGTCGAAATATGCCTAAATCGAACGAAGGGACAGCGTTTCATATGCAAAATCTTCGAACGATTGCATTTCCTTCACAGTTGGGCTTGTTTCGACGATGAAACAGGGGCGCACAGAATTAAGAATTTAAAATGCATTATAAACAGCGTTTAAGCATCGAAATATGCCTAAAACGAACGAAACGATGACGTTTCATATTTAAAATCTTCGAACCATTGCATTTCCTGCACAGTTGGGCTTGTTTCGACGATTAAATATTCTCGCACAGAATTAAGATTGTAAAACGCACTAAAAACAGTATTTAATTGTCGAAATATGCCTAAAACGAATGAAACGACAGCGTTTCATATGCAAAATCTTCGAACGATTGCATTTTCTACACAGATGGGCTTGTGTCGACGAAGAAACACGCGCCCAGAGGATTAAGATTGTAAAACGCATTAAAAACGGTATTTAATCGTCGAAATATGCCTCAAACGAACGAGTGCATTTTGCCCACAGAAGGTATTGCTTGGAGGATGAAACAGGCATGCACGGCATTAAGATTGTAAAACGCATTAAAAACAGTATTCAATCGTCGAATTATGCCTAAATCGAACGAAACGATGACGTTTCATGTTTAAAATCTTCGAACTATTGCATTTCCTACATAGTTGGGCTTGTTTCGACGATGGAACAGGCGCGCACAGAATTAAGAATGTAAACTGCATTAAAATCAGCGTTTAAACGTCGAAATATGCCTAAAACGAACGAAACGATGACGTTTCATATTTAAAATCTTCGTACTATTGCATTTTCTTCACAGTTGGGCTTGTTTCGACGAAGAAATAGGCGCGCGCATAATGATTATTCTAAAACGTATTAAAAACAGCGTTTAAACGTCGAAATATGCCTAAATCGAACGAACGGACAGCGTTGCATATGCAAAATCTTCGAGCGATTGCATTTCCTTCACAGTTGGGCTTGTTTCGAGGATGAAACAGGCGCGCACAGAATAAAGAATGTAAAATGCATTAAAAACAGCGTTTAAGCTTCGAAATATGCCTAAAACAAACGAAACGATGACGTTTCATATTTAAAATCTTCGTACCATTGCATTTCCTACATAGTTGGGCTTGTTACGACGAAGAAACAGGCGCGCACAGAATGGCGATTCTAAAACGTATTAAAAACAGCGTTTAAGCGTCGAAATATGCCTAAATCGAACGAAAGGACAGCGTTTCATACGCAAAATCTTCGAGCGATTGCATTTTCTTCACAGTTGGGCTTGTTTCAATGATGAAACAGGCGCGCACAGAATTAAGAATGTAAAACGCATTAAAAACAATATGCAATCGTCGAAATATGCTTAAATCGAACGAAACGACAGCGTTTGATATGCAAAATCATCAAACGATTGCATTTTCTTCACAGTTGGGCTTGTTTGGATGATGAAACAGGTATGCACTGCGCTGACAATGCAAACTGCATTAAAATCAGCGTTTAAAACGTCGAAATATGCCTAAAACGAACGAAACGATGACGTTTCATATATAAAATATTCGTACCATGGCATTTCCTAGATAGTTGGGCTTGTTTCGACGAAAAAACAGGCGCGCACAGAATGACGATTCTAAACGTATTAAAAACAGTATTTAATGGTCGTAATATGCCTAAATTGAACGAAACGACAGCGTTTCATATGCAAAATCTTCGAACGATTGCATTTCCTTCACAGTTGGGCTTGTTTCGACAATGAAATAGGCGCGCACAGAATTATGAATGTAAACTGCATTAAAATCAGCGTTTAAACGTCGAAATATGCCTAAAACGAATGAAACGACAGCGTTTCATATGCAAAATCTTCGAACGATTGCATTTCCTTCACAGTTGGGCTTGTTTCGACGAAGAAATAGGCGCGCGCATAATGATTATTCTAAAACGTATTAAAAACAGCGTTTAAACGTCGAAATATGCCTAAATCGAACGAACGGACAGCGTTGCATATGCAAAATCTTCGAGCGATTGCATTTCCTTCACAGTTGGGCTTGTTTCGAGGATGAAACAGGCGCGCACAGAATAAAGAATGTAAAATGCATTAAAAACAGCGTTTAAGCTTCGAAATATGCCTAAAACAAACGAAACGATGACGTTTCATATTTAAAATCTTCGTACCATTGCATTTCCTACATAGTTGGGCTTGTTACGACGAAGAAACAGGCGCGCACAGAATGGCGATTCTAAAACGTATTAAAAACAGCGTTTAAGCGTCGAAATATGCCTAAATCGAACGAAAGGACAGCGTTTCATACGCAAAATCTTCGAGCGATTGCATTTTCTTCACAGTTGGGCTTGTTTCAATGATGAAACAGGCGCGCACAGAATTAAGAATGTAAAACGCATTAAAAACAATATGCAATCGTCGAAATATGCTTAAATCGAACGAAACGACAGCGTTTGATATGCAAAATCATCAAACGATTGCATTTTCTTCACAGTTGGGCTTGTTTGGATGATGAAACAGGTATGCACTGCGCTGACAATGCAAACTGCATTAAAATCAGCGTTTAAACGTCGAAATATGCCTAAAACGAACGAAACGATGACGTTTCATATATAAAATATTCGTACCATTGCATTTCCTACATAGTTGGGCTTGTTACGACGAAGAAACAGGCGCGCACAGAATGGCGATTCTAAAACGTATTAAAAACAGCGTTTAAGCGTCGAAATATGCCTAAATCGAACGAAAGGACAGCGTTTCATACGCAAAATCTTCGAGCGATTGCATTTTCTTCACAGTTGGGCTTGTTTCAATGATGAAACAGGCGCGCACAGAATTAAGAATGTAAAACGCATTAAAAACAATATGCAATCGTCGAAATATGCTTAAATCGAACGAAACGACAGCGTTTGATATGCAAAATCATCAAACGATTGCATTTTCTTCACAGTTGGGCTTGTTTGGATGATGAAACAGGTATGCACTGCGCTGACAATGCAAACTGCATTAAAATCAGCGTTTAAACGTCGAAATATGCCTAAAACGAACGAAACGATGACGTTTCATATATAAAATATTCGTACCATGGCATTTCCTAGATAGTTGGGCTTGTTTCGACGAAAAAACAGGCGCGCACAGAATGACGATTCTAAACGTATTAAAAACAGTATTTAATGGTCGTAATATGCCTAAATTGAACGAAACGACAGCGTTTCATATGCAAAATCTTCGAACGATTGCATTTCCTTCACAGTTGGGCTTGTTTCGACAATGAAATAGGCGCGCACAGAATTATGAATGTAAACTGCATTAAAATCAGCGTTTAAACGTCGAAATATGCCTAAAACGAATGAAACGACAGCGTTTCATATGCAAAATCTTCGAACGATTGCATTTCCTTCACAGTTGGGCTTGTTTCGACGATGAAATAGGCGCGCACAGAATTATGAATGTAAACTGCATTAAAATCAGCGTTTAAACGTCGAAATATGCCTAAAACGAATGAAACGACAGCGTTTCATATGCAAAATCTTCGAACGATTGCATTTCCTTCACAGTTGGGCTTGTTTCGACGATGAAATAGGCGCGCACAGAATTATGAATGTAAACTGCATTAAAATCAGCGTTTAAACGTCGAAATATGCCTAAAACGAATGAAACGACAGCGTTTCATATGCAAAATCTTCGAACGATTGCATTTTCTACACGGATGGGCTTGTGTCGACGAAGAAACACGCGCGCACAGAATTAAGATTGTAAAGCGCATTGAAAACAGTATTTAATCGTCGAAATATGCCTAAAACGAACGAGTGCATTTTGCCCACAGAAGGTCTTGCTTGGAGGATGAAACAGGCATGCACGGCATTAAGATTGTAAAACGCATTCAAAACAGTATTCAATCGTCGAAATATGCCTAAAACGAACGAAAGACAGCGTTTCATATGCAAAATCTTCGGACGATTGCATTTTCTTCACAGTCGGGCTTGTTTGGATGATGAAACAGTTATGCACCGCGCTGAGAATGTAAACTGCATTAAAATCAGCGTTTAAAACGTCGAAATATGCCTAAAACGAACGAAACGATGACGTTTCATATTTAAAATCTTCGAACCATTGCATTTCCTACACAGTTGGGCATGTTTCGACGATTTAATATTCGCGCACAGCATTAAGATTGTAAAACGCATTAAAAACAGTATTTAATTGTCGAAATATGCCTAAAACGAACGAAACGACTGCGTTTCATATGCAAAATCTTCGAACGATTGCATTTTCTACACAGATGGGCTTGTGTCGAAGAAGAAACACGCGCGCACGGAATTAAGATTGTAAAACGCATTAAAAACAGTATTTAATTATCGAAATACGCCTAAAACGAATGAAACGACAGCGTTTCATATGCAAAATCTTCGAACGATTGCATTTTCTACACGGATGGGCTTGTTTCGACGATGAAACAGGCGCGCACAGAATTAAGAATGTAAACTGCATTAAAATCAGCGTTTAAACGTCGAAATATGCCTAAAACGAACGAAACGATGACGTTTCATGTTTAAAATCTTCGTACTATTGCATTTTCTACACAGATGGGCTTGTGTCGAAGAAGAAACACGCGCGCACAGAATTAAGATTGTAAAACGCATTAAAAACAGTATTTAATCGTCGAAATATGCCTAAAACGAACGAGTGCATTTTGCCCACAGAAGGTCTTGCTTGGAGGATGAAACAGGCATGCACGGCATTAAGATTGTAAAACGCATTAAAAACAGTATTCAATCGTCGAAATATGCCTAAAACGAACGAAACGACAGCGTTTCATATGCAAAATCTTCGGACGATTGCATTTTCTTCACAGTCGGGCTTGTTTGGATGATGAAACAGTTATGCACGGCATTAAGATTGTAAAACGCATTAAAAACAGTATTCAATCGTCGAAATATGCCTAAATCGAACGAAACGATGACGTTTCATATTTAAAATCTTCGAACTATTGCATTTCCTACATAGTTGGGCTTGTTTCGACGAAGAAACAGGCGCGCACAGAATTAAGAATGTAAACCGCATTAAAATCAGCGTTTAAACGTCGAAATATGCCTAAAACGAACGAAAAGATGACGTTTCATATTTAAAATCTTCGTACTATTGCATTTCCTGCACAGTTGGGCTTGTTTCGACGATTAAATATTCTCGCACAGAATTAAGATTGTAAAACGCACTAAAAACAGTATTTAATTGTCGAAATATGCCTAAATCGAACGAAGGGACAGCGTTTCATATGCAAAATCTTCGAACGATTGCATTTCCTTCACAGTTGGGCTTGTTTCGACGATGAAACAGGGGCGCACAGAATTAAGAATTTAAAATGCATTATAAACAGCGTTTAAGCGTCGAAATATGCCTAAAACGAACGAAACGATGACGTTTCATATTTAAAATCATCGAACCATTGCATTTCCTGCACAGTTGGGCTTGTTTCGACGATTAAATATTCTCGCACAGAATTAAGATTGTAAAACGCACTAAAAACAGTATTTAATTGTCGAAATATGCCTAAAACGAATGAAACGACAGCGTTTCATATGCAAAATCTTCGAACGATTGCATTTCCTTCACAGTTGGGCTTGTTTCGACGATGAAACAGGGGCGCACAGAATTAAGAATTTAAAATGCATTATAAACAGCGTTTAAGCGTCGAAATATGCCTAAAACGAACGAAACGATGACGTTTCATATTTAAAATCTTCGAACCATTGCATTTCCTGCACAGTTGGGCTTGTTTCGACGATTAAATATTCTCGCACAGAATTAAGATTGTAAAACGCACTAAAAACAGTATTTAATTGTCGAAATATGCCTAAAACGAATGAAACGACAGCGTTTCATATGCAAAATCTTCGAACGATTGCATTTTCTACACAGATGGGCTTGTGTCGACGAAGAAACACGCGCCCACAGGATTAAGATTGTAAAACGCATTAAAAACGGTATTTAATCGTCGAAATATGCCTCAAACGAACGAGTGCATTTTGCCCACAGAAGGTATTGCTTGGAGGATGAAACAGGCATGCACGGCATTAAGATTGTAAAACGCATTAAAAACAGTATTCAATCGTCGAAATATGCCTAAATCGAACGAAACGATGACGTTTCATATTTAAAATCTTCGAACTATTGTATTTCCTACATAGTTGGGCTTGTTTCGACGAAGAAACAGGCGCGCACAGAATTAAGAATGTAAACCGCATTAAAATCAGCGTTTAAGCTTCGAAATATGCCTAAAACGAACGAAACGATGACGTTTCATATTTAAAATCTTCGTACTATTGCATTTCCTGCACAGTTGGGCTTGTTTCGACGATTAAATATTCGCGCACAGAATTAAGATTGTAAAACGCACTAAAAACAGTATTTAATTGTCGAAATATGCCTAAATCGAACGAAGGGACAGCGTTTCATATGCAAAATCTTCGAACGATTGCATTTCCTTCACAGTTGGGCTTGTTTCGACGATGAAACAGGGGCGCACAGAATTAAGAATTTAAAATGCATTATAAACAGCGTTTAAGCGTCGAAATATGCCTAAAACGAACGAAACGATGACGTTTCATATTTAAAATCTTCGAACCATTGCATTTCCTGCACAGTTGGGCTTGTTTCGACGATTAAATATTCTCGCACAGAATTAAGATTGTAAAACGCACTAAAAACAGTATTTAATTGTCGAAATATGCCTAAATCGAACGAAGGGACAGCGTTTCATATGCAAAATCTTCGAACGATTGCATTTCCTTCACAGTTGGGCTTGTTTCGACGATGAAACAGGGGCGCACAGAATTAAGAATTTAAAATGCATTATAAACAGCGTTTAAGCGTCGAAATATGCCTAAAACGAACGAAACGATGATGTTTCATATTTAAAATCTTCGAACCATTGCATTTCCTGCACAGTTGGGCTTGTTTCGACGATTAAATATTCTCGCACAGAATTAAGATTGTAAAACGCACTAAAAACAGTATTTAATTGTCGAAATATGCCTAAAACGAATGAAACGACAGCGTTTCATATGCAAAATCTTCGAACGATTGCATTTCCTTCACAGTTGGGCTTGTTTCGACGATGAAACAGGGGCGCACAGAATTAAGAATTTAAAATGCATTATAAACAGCGTTTAAGCGTCGAAATATGCCTAAAACGAACGAAACGATGACGTTTCATATTTAAAATCTTCGAACCATTGCATTTCCTGCACAGTTGGGCTTGTTTCGACGATTAAATATTCTCGCACAGAATTAAGATTGTAAAACGCACTAAAAACAGTATTTAATTGTCGAAATATGCCTAAATCGAACGAAGGGACAGCGTTTCATATGCAAAATCTTCGAACGATTGCATTTCCTTCACAGTTGGGCTTGTTTCGACGATGAAACAGGGGCGCACAGAATTAAGAATTTAAAATGCATTATAAACAGCGTTTAAGCGTCGAAATATGCCTAAAACGAACGAAACGATGATGTTTCATATTTAAAATCTTCGAACCATTGCATTTCCTGCACAGTTGGGCTTGTTTCGACGATTAAATATTCTCGCACAGAATTAAGATTGTAAAACGCACTAAAAACAGTATTTAATTGTCGAAATATGCCTAAAACGAATGAAACGACAGCGTTTCATATGCAAAATCTTCGAACGATTGCATTTCCTTCACAGTTGGGCTTGTTTCGACGATGAAACAGGGGCGCACAGAATTAAGATTGTAAAACGCACTAAAAACAGTATTTAATTGTCGAAATATGCCTAAAACGAATGAAACGACAGCGTTTCATATGCAAAATCTTCGAACGATTGCATTTTCTACACAGATGGGCTTGTGTCGACGAAGAAACACGCGCCCACAGGATTAAGATTGTAAAACGCATTAAAAACGGTATTTAATCGTCGAAATATGCCTCAAACGAACGAGTGCATTTTGCCCACAGAAGGTATTGCTTGGAGGATGAAACAGGCATGCACGGCATTAAGATTGTAAAACGCATTAAAAACAGTATTCAATCGTCGAAATATGCCTAAATCGAACGAAACGATGACGTTTCATATTTAAAATCTTCGAACTATTGTATTTCCTACATAGTTGGGCTTGTTTCGACGAAGAAACAGGCGCGCACAGAATTAAGAATGTAAACCGCATTAAAATCAGCGTTTAAACGTCGAAATATGCCTAAAACGAACGAAACGATGACGTTTCATATTTAAAATCTTCGTACTATTGCATTTCCTGCACAGTTGGGCTTGTTTCGACAATTAAATATTCGCGCACAGAATTAAGATTGTAAAACGCACTAAAAACAGTATTTAATTGTCGAAATGTGCCTAAATCGAACGAAGGGACAGCGTTTCATATGCAAAATCTTCGAACGATTGCATTTCCTTCACAGTTGGGCTTGTTTCGACGATTAAATATTCGCGCACAGCATTAAGATTGTAAAACGCATTAAAAACAGTATTTAATCGTCGAAATATGCCTAAAACGAACGAGTGCATTTTGCCCACAGAAGGTCTTGCTTTGAGGATGAAACATTCATGCACGGCATTAAGATTGTAAAACGCATTAAAAACAGTATTCAATCGTCGAAATATGCCTAAATCG